>CM029598.1:96412566-97012566 GCA_017311375.1 Mytilus coruscus
TGGAGATTATGCATCTTCCTCAAATTTTGTTCGATCATGATTGGTTTACCAGATTTGGACATCGGTAAACTATTGTCTCCTCTAATTCATTATTCTGGATGGAAAGGAAACAATATCATACTTCTTTCTCAACGAATATTCATAAATCCCGCTTATAAATTCAGAACGAGGCTATATTCGGTAAACATTTTAACAAACATGGCCGTCATGTGTGAAGACGAAAAAGATTTCCTTGAATTATCCAAGATGGGGAAAGGTAGTGATCAACATTGTTGTGTCCCTAACTGCAACAGCAATGGTCGTCGCCATCAAGTTTCTTTCCACAGATTTCCTCAAGCTGGTGCAAGGAGAAACTCGTGGATTCAGGCAATCAGAAGAGACCCTGGACCACTATTCAATGCAAGTTTATCTGTTTATGAGTTGATTGAATCATCGTTGTTTAACCCGCAGAATCTCCAAAACTATTTGCTTCCGCTATATCACCACATACACAGAGTTTCACATAAAATCAAAAACCAAATAAGTAATAGGCCTAATAAATATTGTTTATTTTTTGTGAACAGAAGTTGTATCGTCTGGTGATCTATTTTCATCCTACCTTTATTTCATCTATTTTTATCGCACATCTGTATATAACAATGTGTTTTCAGGTTTCTATAAATTAAACACAACAACACTACATGCTTTTTCGAATTAGAAATGTTGAAATGTTTGTCTCCCTGACTCTTACTTCCTGATTTAACAACAGATTCAACAAAACTAAAATTGATAGCCGGTAGAAAAGTCAAATCCTTCGTAGAAGTAGAATCTGATGTTTTTACGTTAACTTTCGACGCCATATTGTTTACTTAGGTGACCGAATATAGCCTCGTTCTGAACATGTTATGAATATTTATGAGGATCTCATTAAGAGAGGAGTATTCAAAGAAAAAAACCTCTCACCAAGATACAAGGAAATAGATGACTCATTTATAGCTTGCTTTGCTGTATGGGTTTGCTCATTGTTGAAGGCCGTATGGTGACCTATAGTTGGTTACTAATTTCTACGTCATTTTGGTCTCTGGTGGAGAGTTGTCTCAATGGCAGTCATATCACATCTACTTGTTATTTTTATATACCAAACACGATCACAAGTACAAAAAGTGTCATTGTAATAAAAGCTTACTATACTAACGTTCTGCGTTTAAAACATATACTTTTATTCTATTTAATGTTGATCATCAAATTTGTTGACTAGTATTTATAAGTTTTGAAAAATGCATTTTGAATGACGCACGTGCATTCGCGTTTGATCCTGTTTTATTTCTAGAGGAATCAGACTTCAAAATAGTTTATACAGCTGTCAAATAAAAGTTATACAACATAACATAACATTAGAAGGAGAGATCGGTTGTTGTTATTGAAAAATCGGTTAAATACCAAGAATGTCATTTGATTTTTACTATCAATCAATACAAGCGCAGGCATTAATTAGTTTAATTAAGTAAATAGGATGTTTCAACACTTCATCAGAAAGAAGGAGAATCATAGGTGGTGAAACGTAAGATAAATGGTAAGAAAGGCATCATAGTCGACAGGTTTAAGTTAATTTTGACATTAGAAAAACAGGATTGTAAAAAAAAATGTCGGTGTATATATTCTCAATACTTAAAATATTATTAAAAGTAACACTGATGGTTTTCAAAAAATACTTAACACAAACCGTATACAGACGGAAGGTGCCTACAATAATGGCAATATACTTTTAAAAGTTATACTACATGTATCTAAAGTTATCATTATTTCCCTCTTACTAGCCGTGGGGTGCTACAATGCATATATTAAATTAAGATAATGTTTTCCGTATGTTCAATACTCTTAAACCTATTAAGAAGAGACAAATCAAGGTAGCAAACAAAAACTGAGGGCATCGTTTGAACTCCAAAAGGTGAGAGATTGTGTACTTCAACAGCTATGCATGCACCACCCAATAACTACCCATCGTTTGAACTCCAAAAGGTGAGAGACTGTGTACTTCAACAGCTATGCATGCACCACCCACTAACTACCCATCGTTTGAACTCCAAAAGGTGAGAGACTGTGTACTTCAACAGCTATGCATGCACAACCCACAAACTACCCATCGTTTGAACTCCAAAAGGTGAGAGACTGTGTACTTCAACAGCTATGCATGCACCACCCACTAACTACCCATCGTTTGAACTCCAAAAGGTGAGAGACTGTGTACTTCAACAGCTATGCATGCACCACCCAATAACTACCCATCGTTTGAACTCCAAAAGGTGAGAGACTGTGTACTTCAACAGCTATATATGCATGCACCACCCACTAACTACCCATCGTTTGAACTCCAAAAGGTGAGAGACTGTGTACTTCAACAGCTATGCATGCACCACCCAATAACTACCCATCGTTTGAACTCCAAAAGGAGAGAGACTGTGTACGTCAACAGCTGTGCATGCACCACCCACAAACTACCCATCGTGTGAACTCCAAAAGGAGAGAGACTGTGTACGTCAACAGCTGTGCATGCACCACCCTCAAACTACCCATCGTGTGAACTCCAAAAGGAGAGAGACTGTGTACGTCAACAGCTGTGCATGCACCTCCAACGAAATAACAGTGTTTGCTTTTCTGTCTGTTGTAAAATACATCAAATTGTGTATAGTTTGGATGAGCTATCTATTTTAACTTATTTCAAGTACCTTATGCCATTTGGTAAAGAAATTCATTAATTTTCCTTTTAAGGGTCGGATATGTGATATAAGAAAACAGAGCTCCAGATAAGCTGCGTGTTTGCGTGATCACCCAATACAAATAATTAAAAACCCAATGCAATTGCCCATTGCAGGGTTCAATAACCCAATTAATTCAAAGGAAACCCCAATTATATGCCAAAACCATGAGTTCTTAACGCTTTTATTCGCTATCGTTTGCGTTATTTACCCTTATCTGATTACAGTCGTCGTATAAATCTATTTTTATAATATTTATAATTGGAAATGTCCTTTCGTTCTTAAAATAGAGCCCTGCATCAAGTAGCTGTAATGGGTCCCTGTTGGAATTTTCCGTTGCTCAAAAGGTACACGTGTTTATGAAAACATTTCGATCTTCTCGGCGTTTATCCAATTAGCGTGTGACATGCTGTCATATTTTTTCGAATTGCTCGGGATTTATCATAACATACAATGAATTAAAACGAAAGTAAATGTCCGATAAAAATATTGAATAGAAGCATGTTTTCGGCTTCTTTTGATAGCTGAGGAAAGTTATGATGATAACAAGACTCAGCTAGTGATTTTAGGAAGCGTCCATTGAACGCACGGGCGTGTTTGCGTACCTTAACGAGAACATTGCTATAGAACGATAAACACGGGGTTTTCGTCAAAAACGAAATCAGTTGGAAAAAGTGAAAGGCCAAATCAATTATGACATGATATGTAGTTGGAAAGCATCGGAAACCAAAAGTTCTGATAAGGGACAACTTAACCCAGATTTATGTAAATTGAATTAAACAAAACAGTTTATATATTATTTTTTCATTTTAGTTGATGAATGAATACACATATCCGTTTTTATGTCAAATTATGCAGCTTGACACTTTCTTTGTTTTGGTCTAATTGTTGTGGATGCTTAAGATAGTTGTCTTATTGGCAAGTGCAGTATAACATTGTCATTTATTTACTTGATGTTGCAGAATTATTTGTAAATTTAAGTTGAATGTGGTCTCCATCATTAAACCACCCTATCAATCTCAAGGTTTTGGGGTGTATCTTAAATCTGGGAACTACTTTTTATTTTTATTAAAAAGAGATCTGGCAAATAGGTGAAAGGTCTGGCAAAACTTTCTTACAGCACCTAAATTTCACATATATTACATAAAAATCTAAACACTTAGCCACACCTACCCCAACTATAAACTGTAGGGTGATCATATGGGATCTAGAAAGGCAATTAGTTACTGTCCAACTAGTGACACCAGCTGCAGTTTACATAAGTTTTGAGAAAATACAAAACTGACAGAACGTTTAAAACGGGACACAAATTAAACGTACAATTGCTCGTCAGTGAATAAACCAAATAAAACAGCTAAGCACATATACAAAGAAAGAAACACATTTAAGATGGAAACACATCTGGGGTTGATATAATGTGATTATAACATGCCTAGATATTCAATATAGTGTTGATGAAAAAACCCAATACATTAAGGAGCTTGGTGGTGAAAAACCCAAATGGATATTTGCTTGAGGGGTGAATTGGAATTGATAATGCAATTAAAAAACTTTATCACCCAATTACATAAAAAAATGGTGGGTAAAAACCCCAATTTGTGAATTCTTATCTGGAGCTCTGCAGAAAATAACACTTTATCAATAGACTATTTTTATATTACCGACTTTTGACTCCGGATTATATAATTTGTCGACTGGTTACCTTGGACATCATGGTACCAAGTCAGGTAAGAGCAAGCTAAAGAAGTAAAACCAAGCTTTTAATCGGTACAATTTTGGCACTGCAAAATCATCGGAAAACAGTAAACTTTCCCCTCAAATTACACCGATTATATGTTTGATTTTACTTATTTTGGTTGCTCTTACTTGACCGAGTACCATGATGTCCAAGGTAACCAGTCGACAAATTATATAATCCGGAGTCAAATGTCGGTAATATGGAAATAGTCTATTGCATATGTTCGAAGCGTTTCCTGGATTTACCTTCATCAGTAACGTTCAAACCAAATAATTTGAAAGTGAATGATGTATAAAACTACGTGAGAAGTTATATAACCTAATGAACCTATGATTTCTTTATTAGTTGTGATTGGTTTTGAACTAGCTCAGTAACTGCGAGTGCTCTTAGATCTGTACATTGTGTCATTTTTGTTTTAGGGATGTATAAATACCCTGCCGCATCCGGTCTGTGTATTTGTTAGATGTTTTTTCTGCTTTGTCTTGATCTGATGAGATAAGCCCTTTTCAACTGATTTTTACAGTTTGTTCTTATGGTGTACTGTTACGCCACTGTCCCAGGTAAGGGCAGGGTTGGCGCCTTCAAACATGTTATCCTCGCCACATTCTATATGTGCCTTTCCTAAGTCAGGAGCCCGTAGTTCAGTGGTTGTCGTTGGTTCATGTCTGTCATATTTATTTTTAGTAAAATTTTTGCTATAAATTAGGCCGTCAGTTTTCTCAATTGAATTGTTTCATATTTTTCATGTCGTTGCCTTTTATAGCCGACAATATGGTATGGGTTTTTCTCCTTGTTGAAGGCCGTACGGTTGCCTATAACTGCTTACATCCACTTCATTTGCATTTTGGTGGATAGTTGTCTCATTGGCAATCATACCACATCTCCTTATTTTCATACTTAAAAAAAAAACAAATTCATCTTAGGTCAAGTTTGCATGGGAGTCGGAACCATATATGCTGTATTCAGATTCGATAAAATATTCAGGTTTTTGCTGAAAAAACAGTTCATTATCCGCCTTAAGGACAGAATGATAAACCTGAATATAGTTATACAATATAATATAATAGTTAACTATAAGAGTATTAAGATGAATAAATAAAGAATTGAATACAATAACTAAATAGATAAATAAATGAATAATCAACTTAAGAAATGATTAAGAAAATAAAATAATTAAAAGAAAAAAAAGAAATAATTGTTCAGATAATTAATTTCTATTTAGAGATTTCAGATGTGATTACTATCAAATAAACTGTCATTTTCCTTACATAACCTATAAATAAACTTTACACACGAAGACGTTAAACTGTCTGTATCTGAGATTTCAAGAAGGAAATATGTTTCACTGTTACATGATAGCAGAGTTAGTGTCAAATGTGTGTCTTCTGTATTAGAAAGCGTTGTGGAAAACTCCATGGGTCCAATATTAATCAAGGGCCTTGTGAACTAAGCTGTCTTAGGACTACGGCGTGTCTTGGGATGGTCTTAGGACACATCTTAGTTCTAAGTCGGGTTAACGAAAGTCTCCTAAGTTAAGATATGTCCTAAATTTGGTCCTAAAGTTAAGGATAAATTAATAGGTGTCTTAGGATGGTCTAATGATATTCTTAAAAGTTGCGAGGTCATAAGTCGAAATAAAAACAACAAAAATGGCCTTCAGTTAGTATTTGAAGAATTTACCTTTATGTAGATACCATCCAATGTCTTCTCCTTAATATTATTCGTCGCCACACTTGATAGCTTGCTGAATAAAATCACCCTATATAAAAATAAGACGAAGTATGATTGCCAATGAGACAACTCTCCAACAGTGACCAAAAAACATGGAAGTTTAAAACTACAGTTGACCGTAAAGTAAGCTATAAAAGCCCCGAAATAACAAATGTTAAACAATTCAAACGAGAAAACCAACGGACTACAAAGGGTACAAAACAATGAACGGCCTACAAAGGGTACAAAACAATGAACGGCCTACAAAGGGTACAAAACAATGAACGGCCTACAAACAAAATAATGAACGGCCTAAAAGGGTAAAAACAATGAACGGCCTACAAAGGGTACAAAACAATGAACGGCCTACAAAGGGTACAAAACAAACGGCCTACAAAGGGTACAAAACAATGAACGGCCTACAAAGGGTACAAAACAATACAAAGGGTACAAAACAATGAACGGCCTACAAAGGGTACAAAACAATGAACGGCCTACAAACGGTACAAAACAATGAACGGCCTACAAAGGGTACAAAACAATGAACGGCCTACAAAGGGTACAAAACAATGAACGGCCTACAAAGGGTACAAAACAATGAACGGCCTACAAAGGGTACAAAACAATGAACGGCCTACAAAGGGTACAAAACAAGGAACGGCCTACAAAGGGTACAAAACAAGGAACGGCCTACAAAGGGTACAAAACAAGGAACGGCCTACAAAGGGTACAAAACAATGAACGGCCTACAAACGGTACAAAACAATGAACGGCCTACAAACGGTACAAAACAATGAACGGCCTACAAACGGTACAAAACAATGAACGGCCTACAAAGGGTACAAAACAATGAACGGCCTACAAAGGGTACAAAACAATGAACGAAAAACAAATATGATATACAGCAACAAACGACAACCACTGAATTACAGGCTCCTGACTTGGGACAGGTACATACAGAATTTAGCGGGTTAAACTTGTTTGTTGGCGCCAACCCTCCCCCTAACCTGGGACAGTGATGTAACAGTACAACATAAAATCAAACTGTAAAAATCAGTTGAAGAGGGCTCAACTCATCAGATCGATACAAAGCAGAAAAACATCTAACAAAACCACAGACTGAACGTGGAAGAGTATTTATACATCCCCACAACAAAAAAGACACTTAAGGACAGATCTGAGAGTACTCGCAGTACTGACAGCTAGTTTAAAGCCAATAACAACTTATAAAAACAGCATGCATCAAAGACTAAAATATCAATGAGTACACATCCAACATCCAATGGATTTAGTGTAAAGACGTCATTTACAGTCAGAGAAAAACACGACCTTGTGCAATGCCAAGATACAGGTATCAACATGTTGTAGTGCCATGAATGTGCTTATTGATAATACAAGTATTTTGTCTGGTTGTTCTAGAACTAACCTGATGCACATATCTTGATAAACTGAGATATTTCGGGAGTCATTTAGTGAAGTAAATCAAGAACTAAAATTGATTTCTATATATAAAATAATCTGAAATGAGCATCCATCGCAGCTCTCCAAAAGTATGTTTGACGATGTCATAGTATTACCCTCATTTTAGAATAATACGTGCTGTCTTTTTTTAGTGCTTAAAAATTCTATCAACATTAGCAACATTTTTGGCACCTGATCAAATAGTCTTACTAAGGCTAATTCAATACATGTAATGAAATCGAGTGGAATAGTTTATACAGCTCAAATTGCAGCATTATAATAGCCTCTAACAAAGTTTTGTGACAATTCAGTTTAGTGGTTGCATGAAATTTATTTATCATTTCTGAAAGTATATTTATAATGTATCTTATAGTAATAGTATATTACGATACAACTTTATTTTTACGTTAATTTTGTTTTCATAGAAGATGCAACCTCTCGATTTACATATAGACAGAAATACATTAAAATATATTGCATTTATTTCTCTACATATTTTTAGTAATTGAAAATAAATGTGTTAGGGTGACAATTGTAGTTAGGACATATCCTAGGATACTTTCATTTGCATGGCCCTAGATCTATCCAAAATAAGTCTCTTATTGGCGATACGCTGCGGCATTGTATTAAAATGTGTACAATTGTATTGTCATAGAAAAATCCACACTTATGGCATAACAGTAAGTCTGCATCAGGTTTGTTTTGTATAGCATGTAGATGTTTACGTCCTCGTTCTTTGGTCTCATGGCGTATCTCTTTGTCTTTTATATAAAAGACAAATAAAGATTGATACCATACATTCAATTTGTTTATCCTTTAAAGGTAGTTTTATATGAAGCGACCTGACCTTTAACCTATTAAACTCTGTACATGTAGTTAGTATGACGTGAAGTGAAATTGCCTTTAACGTGAATAACCCCTTTATACGGTGTGACCGCGTTTAAATCAACACTTAACAATCACTCTGTCCGTTACTTTTCTTAGTTTTGTGGCGCATTTTTTGTGTCTATAGCGAGTCGTAAATAGGGTTGTGAACGACATTCGTGAATTTGAAAACTACAGTTTTTACAATTTTGCACTTGTCATGTAAAATAAGGAGATGTGGTATGGTTCCTAATGAGACAACTATCCACCAGAAACCAAATGACGTATATATAAGCAACAAATTCCTATATTTTTCATTACTTTCTCTAAGTTGTGCATCCATCTACAAACACTAGTGTACACTGCCACTATGTTCCACCGAAATGTACCTCGATAGGGTAGTTTCATTGTTCTGAAAAAACTTCTTATCTGACAATGCCGTGAGGTGTGATTTATTGATTGATTGGTGTATGGTGGATATCAGAGTTTGGTAGATTCCTAATAGTATAAAGCTTGATCAACAGTCACTTTCAGAACTTTCCGTTATGATTTTTGCAGAACTTTTTATTAAAGAAGAAATGTTGATCCAATGACATCTTTTGTCATGCCATAATGTTATAAAGCACATTTCTCTTTGTGTCGTAAATTCATAAACGACAACGTGTTAGTTGTGTATCATTGTATATCTATTTTCATGTAATTCGTCACTCTTCAATTGATATAAGAAGATGTGGTATGAGTGCCAATGAGACAACTCTCCATCCAAGTCAAAATTTATAAATGTAAACCACTATAGGTCAAAGTACGGTCTTCAACACGGAGCCTAGGCTCACACCGAACAGTACACTTGTATAATCATGTCATTGATGCTCATTAATTTCCTCGCATGTTCCCAAATCAATTACATCTGCTGCATAGAATGTGACAGGCTTATTAATCATGGGTACAGGTGTCAATAATTGTAATGAACTGTTTAGAAAATGACGATCTTTCAAATAATTTGAATATTCTTAGATGAAATTGTTTAACATTCTAATACATTATCCAAAGGATATATCCAGAAATCTTAATTTTCATTTGGATTATCAGATCTGGTTTGTTGTCATCATTTGTTTTGTCAATTGATGAATACATTTATATATAAATAGACAATACTCGTCGTTAGAAAAAACTAACCATATTCAGTTCTGATGTTAAAAAGACACCATAACTGAAATGAAGAATAAATTGTATTTTTAATTTTACTGTCTCGTTTTTTTTTCAAGTATGTTTATCAAATTGTGTTAACATCGTCTATAAACACTCTTGATACATTAGAATTGAACATTTCTATTTTTCAAGAGCTACTTTCCTAACAGTGTCATGTATAGGATACAGAAAACGTTTATGCGAAATGGTCGCAGCTTTGAATAAAGACTTGGGGTGGTGTTCTCGAAAGTATCTTAGGACAAAGACATCTCCTAAGACTATCTTAGGACACATCTTTGTCCTAAGTCGTGTTCTTAAATCTCTCCTAACTTAGGATATGTCGCAATTTTTCTCCTAACTTTAGGACACTAAATTAGCTGTCTTGAGATGGTCTTAAGGTCTTAAGGTCTATCTTTAACTACATCGCGATCATATATTTAAAAAACACCAAATGTAAGTATCTTGATTGGTCGTTGTAACCACCTGATAAAACTAGACACTCCATGTTTTAATTTCAATACACAAAAGGGAAATAAATATACTTTGGTCGATACGAACTAAGAATCACTCCTCATATTAATTGATATGCAAGGAAGATAACTAAAAATTGCGTAAAAAATCAACGAGTATCTATTTTTTTTACGACTAATGAGGTATTATTTCTTACAAGTTTTAATAAAATAAAAATCTACTCAGGCAAAGTCTGTCTTTCGAAAATGCAAATATTTTGCCTATGGGAAAACAATTGTATTTTGTAATCTTTAGATACATCGATGATATGAATTATCGAGATGTTTTATTATTTTAATTTTATCTTTAAATTTATAATTAAAACTTGAAAATATCCAGCTTGATGCGACGCGTATCGTCACGGGGGGTACTGAACTTACCAGTATTAATGATTTATATGTGGAAACTCGATGGGAAAAAGTATCTGATAGACGACGCAATCATAGATTAATTTTTTTTCACAAATTGTTTTCCAGAGTATTTAAGAGACCTAACGCCCGACTTAGTGGGAAGTAGACATGACCATTATACAAGACAAAGAAATAATATTACACAACTCAACATATTCTGAATATTTTATCCCAGTAACAACCAGACTATGGAACACACTTAACTTAAACATAAGAACATGTGAATCTCGACCATTATTCAAAAAACAAATTCGTTTTACACAAAATAGTAAGGTCCCAATGTATTACTATGTAGGATATCGTCTTGGTCAAATTCGTCATGCTCGCTTAAGAAATGGATCCAAGTTCATTGAATTCTCACCTATTCCTTCGTAATTTAGTAGACTCCCCAAACTGTCGTTGTGGTGATGTAGAAACAGATTTCTCACTTCCTGTTATCTTGTCTTATATACACCGATTTTAGACATGAACTATTAGCTTCTGTTTCAGTTCTTTCTGTCCAAGTTGACACAAAAATGTTGCTTATGTATACATGTTTTTACTGTTATTGCATAGCTTCACTGAAAATTATTAGCTCCTATGATCTCTAGTTTTAATTTTAAAATTCGAACTTTGAATGAAGTTTTTATATGATAGCGAGTTAATTTAATTCAACAGAATTTTATGCATTAAATATAGAATGCCATTTTAATAATATATATGTTTAACACGAAAATATCATTATGGATCATCATGTGCTCAGGTTGTCGTGAATAGCATTAAAGTTACCCGTCAGAAATACATAATTTTCATAAGTATATTATAAGATATCTTGACAACTTACTTTACTTTTGATGTTTTTATTTTGAAATATGTTTAAAAGAATAAAATGTTCTATTATAAATGACTGTTGAGAAAGATTCGATATGATATCAGTAATTTCTTTAAAATGGATGTCAATTTTATCAGTTGAAAGAATGATTTATATATATCATAGAGTTCTGAAGATACAAAGTGCAAAAAAAAAGAAGAAAAAAAAAGTAGTAAGTAAACCTTTTTTCTATGGCAGTAAAAAAATCAGGACATAAAAAAGATAATGATTATCAACAAATATAGAAGTAGACAGTGAGCAAAAAAAAAGTTAATACTTAAAATATATTACTCTCGTTTCCGTGTTGTGAGAAATTTCAAGGATTATGAAGTTTTCATTTGATTAAAAACGCACGTGTTAACTTACAATTGTCAATCATATGAGACACGGGGAGATGGACTGAAATCCTACAGGCTACAAAAGGAAAGAGTTTATATTTTAGATGAGATATCGGAAGAAGAGTTTCATTTTTTTTTTTTTTTTTTTGAAAACCTCGAAAAAATACCTACTTGAAAAAACAAAGTTAAGTTAAACCAAAAAAGACTGTAATACAATATTTACACATGTATGCTGTCACGTAGTACACGATATAAAACTTTCATTAATAAAATATCAGATCACGCCACGTGTCTTAAATTACGTGATCCATTTTCTACATTGAAAGTATGTTAGTTTATGTCAATTTAAAATTCAGTCCTCATTGTTGTGTATGTTTGTTTAATTATTTAATAGTAAATCAGTCGTATTTTGTATAAAATAAAATTGATTAGATCTGTAGACCTACGTCACAGATGTACGTAGAAAGGTATTATTAAACAAACACACTAAGTAATTTTAATGACTTCCTGAAATATGATCATGTTTAATCTGATTTCACCTGTGACGATACTGATTAACTTTTCACAGTCGCACGGAATAAAATGTGAGTATTTCATATTCTGTTATATTAATCATAACAATTTATAACATCTGCGCCTCAATTGCTTCAAATTGCTTGAAATTTTTCAACTACACTGTCACTGCAAATGTCACTGATATGTATGTAGATTACATGTATGAACAATTGTGTGACAATCATCTTAAGTTGTAAGCATCGCAATCATTCATAGTTTGCGTAAATGCAAATTTAGGTTTTTGTAAAGTTTAAATTGAAAAAAAAATCATGAATTATCATCAATTAGTTTGAATCTAATCGATAATACCGTAATTTCACTTAATCCTCTCTCCTTTTTTTTTTAACTTTCCTTCGCTTTTGTTTTTAAAAAGGAGGGGGGGGGGGATATTTCTTTGAAATGGCTCTTATTGTTTCCTGTATTGTAACTCCAAATCTATCATCATGTCAGTCATGATGCACCGTTAAGTAATTTTGATCAGATGACATGTAATGCAATTTTAATCTGATGATATGTTCAGCAAATTTGATTTGATAAACATGTTTAGTAAATTTGGTTTGATGAACATGTTGAGCAAATTTGATTTGATGACATGTTTAGCAATTCTAATTTGATGACATGTTCAGCAATTTTAACCTGATGGCATGTTCAGCAATTTTGAAATATGCAAAAGTGTTGTTTGAACACGTAAAATTGTGAACAAAAATACGATTCTAATCAGCATGTTTATCACAAGTCGATCAATCTAAACGAAACACAAACTTGATCTTATTTACACGTATGTACCAAAAATCAGACCAACTTCTAAAGGCAGAAGGAAATTGTCTGAACAAGAGTTTGATTTCAAAATGAATAAAGGATCGAAGGACCAAAGACAGAATTAAGGAAATGTGAAACAAACTTAGTGGCAGAGGCGGGACATACAAATACATATCTAGAAAAAAATATATACATTTGTTGACATACCACAATATAAAGAAACTCGGCGAATTGATTTACGCCTACATGCAGCCAATTTATTAGTATAGTATTGGTTTTAAGTACCGACTCACTAAAGGTAGAAGAATTCATTCAATTTCTTTCCCGCGAATGTTTTGTTGGTTTATAGCGGACAGAGATTGATATAGATAGTTGTTACATTGCTGTGTTCGACTCAACCTACAACTTCGTCAATCAGTCAAATTAGCATTTTTCAAATATTGTATGCACACCCGATTATATAACCGCGCTGAAGTACGTCCATTATTCATTATTCATTATTCAAAATTCAATAATGAATAATGAAATAGTTCATTATTCATTATTCAACCTTTAGTAATGAATAATGAAATAGTTCATATTTCACTATTCAAGTTGAAAAGTGAATATTGAAATAGAAAATTTATTTTTTGACTCTGACACTGTATCCCGTATTTCTGAATTCGTCATTTTAGTGTTGTTTAACAAATATTCAAATTAATATAAGAAAAGAAAATCAAAACACTCTTTGAAATTTTTATCTTATATTTATTTATCTAGTTTCGGAGGATAAACTAGTGGGTTTCGCTAACTATTTTAATAGAAATTCCTTGTTCTAATGTATGGACGACCTGAATACCAAAACATATATAAAAATTAAAATACTATACATTGGATTTTTTTTAATTTTCACTGGACTTTTGCTATTCTTCATCCCCTGATTAAAGATATAACTTGTCGATTGTGCCGCAATGCCCATTAGAGGGATTACGGAGGGTTTAAATGCCAAAATACGCGTGAATATTAAGAAACAGCCAATTTTGAATAATGGAATGGATTGCTGTGATCCTTCAGCCCATAATTACAGAAAAACCTGATACACCATTTGAAAGCTTATCAATAGAGGAACAAAATTGTTATTATCAATATGTGCCTCGATACCCATTAGAAGGGTTCGGAGGACCTAAATGCCAAAATACGCGTGAAAATTAAAGAAATAGCCAATTTTGAAAAATGGAATGGATATTTTGAATAATAGAATGGACTGCTGCGAACTTCAGCCTCTAATTACAGATATACCCTTATACATCTTTATAAAGCTTATCAATAGAGGAACAAAAATTATATAGTCAATATGCTCCGCAACGCATATTATTGGAGTTACGGATGACCTAAATGTCGAAATACGCGTGAACATTAAGAAATAGCTTATTTTGAATAATGGAATGGACTGCTGCGACCCTTCAGTCCCTCAATTCAGAGAAACCTTATATGTCATTCGAAAGAGTATTTCATTATTCATTATTGAATTTGGAATAATGAAAAATGTATAATGGACGTACTTCAGCGCGGTGATTATATACGTTCAATTGTACAAAAATATGTTGTGAAAAATCACATTTGAAACAGATGCGAGTGTATGCCTCTAGCATGTTAGTTTTTTTTTTTTTGAAGGGGCTTAGTATTATTTTTATAAAAAGTTTTGATTCTAAATATTAAGGAAAAATAAAGAAAAAGGAAGTGAAAACAACAGTGATTCTGTTAAATAGAACTTTAAAAATGCAAAAGAAACAAAAATCTTGATCCTGTATCTTATTATAAGAAAAGAATTGTTTTTAATTTAAGTTGAAACATTGTTCATTTCGAGAAATGAAACATGCACATGCCCCCGCAAAAGATAAATGATCGGTACCTTACGCTCTCGCTTACGGTAGATCACCGTGTTACACAATACTGGTCACCCCTAGTTGTGTTTAAACGTGGTTCGTGTTGCTCTTGGTTTAGTTTTATTGATGTTCCTTGTGCTTTTTTGATTTTTCAATATCTGTGTTGTTTATACCAGTAACAGTCTCGTCTTTCCTTTGTCATGAAAAAATTTTTCTTTTTCAATTTTCACAGTCGGTTAAGTTTCAGGGTTAAGACATTTACTTTACAAATGGTTTATTATTTTTGGTGATTTCTAAGGGTTAGATAAGAGTCAATTACCCATCCGTTATTGTGTGATGCCTAATCACTTGATATATAACGTATCATCGTTTTCTAAAGGAGTAACACGGCGGGTGTCGCATGTGGAACAGGATCGGTTACCCTCCCGGAGCACATGAGACCACCCCGGCTTTTTGTGGGGTTCGTTTTTCTCAATCTTAGGTAGCACTCCACAGTTGGGCGTGTAGTTTGGCTTTTAGCCCCTTTAAATTTTTAAATATGAAAGCTAGTGTGCAATAAAATTCATTTTTGGATAGCTGAGGAATATTATAGCCCTCACAGTGGGTTTATATGAACATCAAGATTGTGTAATGTATGTATTATTGGCTGTTTTCTGTATGACAGTCCGTATTTTTATATCCATGCCAGACATTGGTCCAGAAATTATTGTGATGTTTTTTTTATACTTTTGTCGCACGAACTTTGTGATTCAATTTTACGAAAAAATGAGGCGCAAGACACCCATTTTTTATATAATCATTTGGTAGATTAATGACAATAGTTTTAGAAAAGGTATCACTCAAAAGGGTTGAAATTTTACAATATTTTATGGTTAATAAATGCAGAATGTTGCCATGGATACACAAAAAAGGAATTATATTTCACCATTTTAACGTTTGAAAATCAAATCTATGGAAGATACTGGTTCATACATATGCACATGTATGACACAAACAATGGGCTTAATGTATAAGAAAGCTAAGAATAGAAGAGGATAAAACATTTTGTGGTTCAATTTTAATTTTATATCCTCACTGTGGAGTGCTTGCTACCTTAAGCTTTCTGTTTTGTGTAATGTTGATTGTATTTTCGTCGTTTTTCGTTTTTTTGCTATGGCATTGTCAGTTTGTTTTCGACTTCTGAATTTGAATATCCCTTTAGTATCTTTGGCATCTCTTCTCCTGATCTCCAAAGAACTATTGTTTAACACCTACTTACGAATTAATTTCATTAATTACCGCGTATATATATCAAACATAATTAGCTAGGATTTATGTATTTTAACGGAACTGCGTCAAAGTTGCTACACAATAACGGAACATATGGTTTCCGGATAAAGACTTCTGACAGAAGCGAATTAACAGTATTTCATTCATGGATAATTTGCCAAGCTAGCCTACTATGGGTTTCCTTTGAAGGAAATAAAATCGGATCAAATCATATTATAATCAGGTATAATGAGTAGATTTTTTCACGAAAGAAAGATGATTATAAGCTGGATATATGATTGTTTCTGAATCTTAGATATTTATTTCAAGTCTATTATATCGTTATGTGTTGATTTATGTGAATAAATATTGTTTAAACTAAGCTGGATAATTTCTTGTATCAATCTAGTCAAACACATCTGTTGAGGAATTGTTGTCCTGCTGACGATAACTGAATACCTTCATGTTTATCTAAATGAAAACCCCCTTCTTATAACGATTAGTTAATTTTCAACTGTATTTCTATCGTCTTTATACAGTCCTTGGTCCGACTTCCCAATATAGACTGTGAGATAAAGGGAATTGGTGTAGTTAGGAAAGGTGTATGATACAGTGGGAGAGAGGACAAGATCCTCCCATATCCAGACCCTCACCTATCGAGTGTTTAGTGGACTTATCTTCCTTTATATACAAAAAATAAATTACCACTGGACGGTAAATATCGATCAACAATCAATCGATCAATTAAATGGATGTCGTTGGGTTTTTATTTTCGATACAATCAATGTTTTTACTTGACATGTGATACTAATTAGTAATAATCTATAATACTAAAATAACGAGGTCCAATTTGTCAGCCGTCATGACGTAAAAACGATGAATCAAAGAATTCAACTTTATATATAACTAATATAGTACAATGGTGTTGATTAAAAATTACACCACTCCAGGCCCATTTGTTTTCCACGTAATTAATATTGCCAATAATTAAGAAGTTCCGGGTCGAGTCCGACACCGATACCAATAGTATATGTAACATATAGCTTCCGGTAGCATCACAAAATAACATGTAAGTTGAACGTTCTGGAAAAACTTTTTTAAGTCGAACTCAGTTGAACTGAAAAGTAATGCTTACAGTGTAGGGTTGCCTTGATGACCAACAAACGCCCCCGCTTTAGCTGAATCCTAAGGGCGCGATGTCGCGGGTGTGTTCTAGTGATAATAAAACTTCGTAAGGGTTCCCCGGAACCCAGTGTCTCGCCTACTTTTGCTGTTGTTTCGGTGTGATAGGGGAATGCACATAATAGATTTACAGTTAATGAAATTAAACGTTTGAAATGAATGAAGAAAGTTATGCTTGTAAAAAATGAATACAGTATGCAATCAAATCTAAAGATTTATAAAAGAGTTGAAACCTAAATTTATCAAGTTGAATGAACAAATGATAAAGAAGATAATTTTTACATTGCTTGATGGTTTATCCCTTAATTCATCAATAAAAATGCATGTAAATATAAGATGCAATTATAAAGTTTTGTTCAAAATAATTGGTGCAACTAAAAAAGTAGAATATATGTGCTAATAAGAAAATTGTGTGTTAAAAATCCAGTATAGTTTAAGAAAGTTATTAAAATTTAAAAAACTTTAACCACAGAGTGAATATTTGTGGACGCCGCCGCCGCCGACGACGGAATGTAGGATTGCTATGTCTCGCTTTTGCGACAAAAGTCGCAGGCTCAACAAAAATGGGGAAAATATTTTCCTCTAGATACTATCTTTTGATTGTAAGAAGCTTCTGTCCAAGTTTGGTAAAAATCCAGGATGGTTTATGAATCTAATAAATGTTTTAAAAACTTTAACTGCAGACTGTATGTAATGTTAACTGGAAGAAAAACTAATAGATATAAGAAGATGTGGTATGAGTGCCAATGAGACAACTCTCCATCCAAGTCAAAATTTATAAAAGTAAACCATTATAGGTATACGGAAAAACAGGAAATAAATTTTTACAAAATTTCCTTCTAGATACTAGCTTTTGATCATAAACAAGCTTCTGTTCAAGTTTGGTACAAATCCAGAATTGTTTAAGAAAGTTATTAAAATTTTTAAAACTTTAACCACAGAGTGAATGTAATGTTAACTGGCAGAAAAACTAAGTCCATTTATAAGTAAAATACGGATAAACAGGATTTTTCTTTTACAAAATTTACTTCTGGATACTATCTTATGATCATAAACAAGCTTCTGTCCAAGTTTGGTAGAAATCCAGGATATTTTAAGCAAGTTATTAAAATTTTAAAAACTTTAACCACAGAGTGAATGTATTGTTAACTGGCAGAAAAACTAAGTCCATTTATAAGTAAAATACGGATAAACAGGATTTTTTTTTACAAAATTTACTTCTGGATACTATCTTATGATCATAAACAAGCTTCTGTCCAAGTTTGGTAGAAATCCAGGATAGTTTAAAAAAGTTATTAAAATTTCAAAAACTATAACCACAGGGTGAATATTTGTGGACGACGCCGACGACGACGCCGACGACGGAATGTAGGATCGCTATGTCTCGCTTTTGCGACAAAAGTCGCAGACTCGACAAAAATTATTTAGATAAGACAGCGGTGCCAATTGGCCAATCTGCCCGGTGTGATAACCATAAAAAATGAGAGGAAATGGAAGAGGGAATACCGATTAGCATATCTAACTAATACAAAGGAAATGAAAGAGGGAATACCGTCTAGCATATCTAACTAATACATTGACTGATTTCTGTCCTTGTATCTGTTTGTCCCTGGAAACAAGGATGACTTAAAGAGGCTCACCACTGAATAGTCCTTCCGTTTAGTTTAATGTTAAATATTCGAAATTTGAAAAATTCTCAAAAATAAATACGATTTTCCCCATGCAGTAATGCAGTTTTCGCATAATGCTCATCGTATATAACATTAAGTACTTTACAAAAATCGCGGTTCATTACCAATTAAGAAAAATAACTCAGTTTCAAACACTGCCGCCAAAACGTGACAACTTACAACTAACGCGTCTTCAAAATTTTGTGCGTACTAACTTGATGAGTCTCACATTGTTTCTGTTCTGCATAAGCAGACGCTACTTCGTTTTTTTATTTCTCTTTGCGAAGTGAGAGAATAGTGGATTGCCCCCTCTCCCCGCCCAAGATACCCGTATGTTGCAGAGAGAGATCCAGTCTACATTTGCTATCGTATGGTACCGTTAAAAAGTATCTCTCGGGTTGGGTTTTAAGCAAGTTTGTTCCCTTTTTAGGTTAATAATGCTTTTTGCTAAACTTATAAGCCCAGACATATCATATATGTACTGGTTTCTTGCTTCAATAACAATATTGCATTCAAATATTTTTATAGTATGTTTCAAGTTATCATTTCATGGACATTGTTTGCTTCGAAGCAGGTCTCACTTCGGAATTGCAATTAGATTCAATGGTTTTCTGATTGTCCCATACTTACAGTGACATGTTTGATACAGAAAGTTTAAAGTTAACCTATAAGAGACAATGAAAACCATGAGTAAACAGGATACCCAACGACATAATTTCCAAAGCAAAATATTTCTACATCTTTGTATATTTTAAACTACATTCCACTGACACATTTGTTTACTCTTAAAAAAGGTGCGATTCGAAGTAGAATTATCCGACATTATAAGTGCGAATGGCATGTAAACTTTTCTTTCTATATGTATATACATTCATTAACAGACATTCGAAAACTGTTTTAAACTTTTATGTTTACATTGATGATGACATTTACAGATAATTATATAGGGCCATCTCAAAGTTTACAATGTTGACAAATTGAAAAGCGAATAACTCAAACTATGTATTTTTATTGAAATCAACGAAACAAGTCGTGATGCCTACATACAAAAGCAGCACAGATATTTACAATTTGACAGAGTTTTCTCATGGGATGTCTCCAAAGGCTTCCCATAACTCTCTAATTGAATGTTCAACAGTAACTCTGTATTCTTTATGGTATAATTACAACAACAAAAATTCGACACCTCCCTTTTGATCATGAATTGTCCGGTTTTATCTGTATAAGTTGGCGTATATAGGGTGTCATAAGAGGATATCTATAAGGCCAGTAAAACTATTCCTTCAAGAAAGTCAAGCTCAGCATTTCTACCAATTAACCTCATCATGATCCATCATTGCAAAATGGTGCGCGTTATTTTGAAGTCCCTAAAACCACAGAATTAAAATTACCGATAACAACTTGCAATGAAAATGGTGATATCCTGAAAAAAAAACTCATGAGGCGAAATTAGTGGCCTGTAAATTTCCGTTCAGGTACCGTCAATGGCACTGACTGGCATTGGGAGTTTTTCCCAGTTTCCCACTTTTGCTCTCTATTCATCTAGAGATGGCCACTGTACCAGATAATGAAAATGTTGGTAAAACACGGGAATGCACCAATTAATTTCAACAACATAACTATATTGCTCGGTGAAAGTTTGTGTAGTCTCCAGTGTTATGCTGGAAGATATCATTTACAATTTGCCTAGCTCAATATGTCTGAAAGTGTTTTGTGTGTTTCTCCATTTGTTGATAGAAGAAGTATCTATGACGTGAACACATTTGTTGATAGAAGAAGTATCTATGACGTGAACACATTTGTTGATAGAAGAAGTATCTATGACGTGAACACGTTGATTATCTATGACGTGAACACATTTGTTGATAGAAGAAGTATCTATGACGTGAACACATTTGTTGATAGAAGAAGTATCTATGACGTGAAAACATTTGAAAAACATCTTTTCCTTCCCAAGTGTCTACGAAAACATGCTTAAAGTCAGTCATGTTGGAAATGTCACCTGGGAATGGAAAATAAAAACAAACAAAAACGTGCTGCAGTGGAAGAAGAGGGAGGGCAATGCAAACGTCTTGCAGTGGAAGAGGAGGGCGGGCAAAAAAAAAAACGTCCTGCAGTGGAAGAGAAGGGCAGGCAACTATCTGACGAGTAGCAGCCCGGACATAGTATCCCAGAGAAAAGGAAAGCTGAGCTACACATGTAGATGCAGCTAGTTAAAAAGAATCACCTGAGCTATGAGGAATTCATAGCGAAGAAATTTCCTAAAATATTGAAAGCCTTTGAAGCTCTTCTTCAGAATCAGACGATTACAAACAGTATAAAATACTGGTAATAAAATGCTGATTTCATTTGAAATTAAAATCATTTTTCTCATTGTTTTCGTTTGTTATGCATGTAACCACATCTATCGAGACATTGTGTATTTTGAGATGACCTAAGGGTTTGTTTATCGTCAACTTAAAAGTTATTGTGAACTTTAGTTTCCGAAAATGTCTTTTGTTTAGTTAATGGGAAATCAATCAAAACTCATTATTATGTAGGTACAGATACGCAGATATCAACGGATGGTATCGACACGTATATTAAACTTAGATTAACAAACGTCGCTTTTTTTTTATTGAATGTAATCAAATATTAAAACATACGTTCATTGTTTAGTTAATTTGAAATCAATCAAAACTAATTATTATGTAGGTAAAGATACGCAGATATCAACGGATTGTATCGACACGTATATTAAAATTTATATTAACAAAGTTAACGTCGCTATTTTCCTATTGAATGTATTCAAATATTAAACATAATGTGTAAAAGTTGTTTTTCACACTTTAAATATTTACTGATTGAATTTGTGCAAGACAGTAATTTTGCCTGGCAGCTGACGAAACAGGTTTACATTCGTATTAATGACGTAAGCCTTGTTGTGAGAGCACCGTAGAAAAAATTCCAGTCTCAATAAATTTTAAATAAACGCCCATTTTATTCACCTCCTTCTTCTTCCAATTGTATCTGAGTATTGGCAATCCTCTCTATTAAATATCTATAACCCTATGGTTTAACACGCTGTCGTGTCTATTTGTAATCACTAGCGTGTTTTATATAGGCAAGAAATTGTACTCGACACAAAGTCATCTACGCGCGATCATTTTTAAGACAAGCTCGCTATATATCGTATTGACGAAACCATGGTTTTAAAAAAGATGAATGGTCATTCTAACCCTTGCCGCAAAAGTGGATCAGGGCATATTTATTATATAAACGTGCCGGTCGTCGTACATTTTTTTCGGCGTTCCAACAGCTATATGATTAAATTTTGTCAATTTTGTATGAAATTTAATTATAAAGGTTTATAGCACAGTGTCTCGGAAAATCGAAAATCAGTGCCTATCAACTTTTTAAGTTCTGCCCTTTGGAAATACAAATTGAAGGGAAATATTGTTAAATTAATACTAGAGGTTTGTGATATCAATTTCAGGTACAGGTTTGAAATTCAGCACGACCAATTTTTGAACGGGAGATACAAATGTACATGTAAGTTCTTTGAAAATTGAATTCATATGAAAATTACATTGTAAGCACTCTAACGCTTAAATTTCTTGTCGGATTTTAATGAGATTTTCTTCAAAAGTAATATCAGCAATGTTCACAACAAAATAAAAACCCAGCACTGATCAGTCAATTTTACAGAAGTGATGATCCTTAGAAATTAAATTTTTAAGTAAAATTGCACTTTAAGGACTTTCATGCCAAAGTCTTAAAATATTCATATCAAAGACTGTAGTTAACTTAGAAAATTTACGGACGAGTTCAATAATCAGCGACGATGAACTATTTTAACGGAAATGTTTGCCCCTTGAAAATAGACATTGTATTGTAAATTGCATTGGAAGCACTTTTACGCCTACATTTCTTGTCGGATGTTTAAGAAAAATGTTGAATTAACGAAAAGAAATAATTGGAGTTATTGCCCTTGAACAAATAATAGATTTGAATAAACATAAGACAACTGGACACAGTTCTTAACGTAGTTTATACAAATTGATATAAAAAAAAAATTTTGTTTGTACTAAATTATCCTCTGTTCAATGAGTGTGTCCCACTCCCGAGCCCTCTAAATTCGCCACTGACTCGGATAATTCAACAAGCAAATGACGCTTGAATTTCCATTGGCGAATGAATACGGCCACGGTTTAGAGCAGATCTATTTTAAATTTTGATTTTTAGAATAACCAAAAGTACATACAAGTAGATACCTAAAAAAATACAGAAAACATACCAAAAACTCAATAATACAAATATTGTAGACATAAATTAACACACTTTTACCTTAAAAATAATACTAAATATCATCGTATATGAGAATGCGCACAGTTTCTGAAATCTATAGTCGAACGTAACCTGCTGATATAGAAATTACACCTTTCTACAATATATAATTGTTTAGGTTACAAATCTTTTTTTTTTTTTGCACTTTTCATGAAACTTCAGGTTCAAATCTTATTGTGAAAAAAGAATACTCGTTTGTTCAAATTTTGTCAAGAGTCGTGAATCAACGCGTTCGGTTGTCAATAGGAATACAAGTTACTGTATACATGATAGCTTTTTGATATGGTTTGTAGGCTTTTCACAAACCAACTCTTCACAGATATCAGGCTTAAACGTAAAAATCTGTGAGAGTCAATAGAATTCTAGTGGCTCCCAGGTGGAAAGAATAATTATCAACTAGTGATTTCACTTAAGTGTAGATATAAAGCATGAAACGTTTCCTCTCTATTTCTATCACTCAATAAATTCCATCAAGTTTAGTAATAACACTTTTCATCCAATTACCTCATCAAGTGTTTTTCAATCAAAACGTTTACTGCAGTAATAATAAAGAATGAATTATTTTGTACTCTCTGAATCCCCAAAGAAAGTTTATTACGTAATATGTATATAAGAAAAAACGTTTAACGATGACACTTCAGATAATATTATTTCTGTATGTTAAATCGATGATAAAACAAAAGTCATCAAAGAAATTAAGCTTAAAAAATTGTATAGTCATTTTTTCTATAAACCATAAACATATAGTACGATGCCTTAAATGAGATAAAGACAATTCCCAGTATATATTTTTACTCCTCAAAGATATTAGATTCGGTTTTTGTACATGATTTTACTATCATCCATCAATTTCACATTTTTGTAAGTAATTTGGTTTGAAATATCTGATAGATAGACATTATCCTTCAACGTAAATGCACACCAGCAAAAATTATGAAGGTGATTTCTCTTTAGTCAAGGTCATAAGGTAATTTCTTTATAGTCAAGGTCATAAGGTAATTTCTTTATAGTCAAGGTCATAAGGTAATTTCTTTATAGTCAAGGTCATTGGAGTGTTAGTGTAATGTATCTCGTGAAGAATTTGGTTTCAACATATTAAAAGTTTTAATTTTCCAAATGTAAATAAATAGAAACTTTTAAATCCCAGAAATTATATATCTATGTAAAGTTCTTCACAGCTTTATGAATGAATATTTTCGTGATTTGTCGTTTAAAATCAATTTTCCGTCTACACATTCCAATTTTGCACAGATGTATATTCAAATATTCATATCTTCGCAAATTTCTTTTTGTGATGTTCAGTGTTTATTTACTTTTTAGCTTTGTTATTTGTATACCGCAATGATATACATTTTCGACCTTTTGGCCTTTATTGCCAGTGTAAGCTGTAAATTAGATCCATCGTCTGTCCATCCTGAAACTTCGTCTTATATCTTTATTTTACAACCCAGTGGGTGAATTGGAAATAAATTGATTGTTTAAATTTCTAGATAGTATTGGTTCAAAAGCGTGTCGGTTTTTCGAGCCGACCAAATAACATCAGCACAAAACGAGCAAATGCGTGATATGATCAGCTTTCATTGTAAATATTGAGTGTTTTATAGTATATTATTAATACATAAATAGAAACATATAGCATGCAGAACAGTATCATTGTTTAAATGGCGCCAAAAGGGGAATAATTGCATTTTGAAGTTTCAATTTATGGTTTATGGCCAAACTAAATAGTATGAGTGGTTCTGGTTCCCTCCTAGAGAAATAAATCAGGTATGGGCAAATTGGAATTCTTTTATTTTGCTACAATGTATTACACTGAGTAAATATAGACACACCTACAATTTTATCGCCATTCACTACATAACCGTACATTTCAATAAAATTTTAGAGTAGACATTTTGGGGCATAAAAATATAGACGGGGAAACCACAAATTTCATTTTTATTTTGGCATATTTTAAAAATTGATCGATGTCCCTTTGTATTTCACCAGTATTCGATTCCTAAATAAAAATCTAAAAATAAGAAGATGTGGTATGATTGCCAATGAGAACATCCTCCACCACAGACCAAATGGCGTAGAAGGTTATCGACTATAGGTCACCGTACGTCCTTCAACAAAAAATCCTCCACCACAGACCAAATGGCGTAGAAGGTTATCAACTATATAGGTCACCGTACGGCCTTCAACAAACAATCCTCCACCACAGACCAAATGGCGTAGAAGGTTATCGACTACAGGTCACCGTACGTCCTTCAACAAAAGATCCTGCACCACAGATCAAATGGCGTAGAAGGTTATCAACTATATAGGTCACCGTATGGCCTTCAACAAAAAATCCTCCACCACAGACCAAATGGCGTAGAAGGTTATCAACTATAGGTCACCGTTCGTCCTTCAACAAAAAATTCTCCACCACAGACCAAATGGCGTAGAAGGTTATCGACTATATAGGTCACCGTACGTCCTTCAACAAAAAATCCTCTACCAAAGACCAAATGGCGTAGAAGGTTATCAACTATATAGGTCACCGTACGTCCTTCAATAAAAAATCCTCCACCACAGACCAAATGGCGTAGAAGGTTATCAACTTTATAGGTCACCGTACGTCCTTCAACAAAAGATCCTCCACTACAGACCAAATGGCGTAGAAGGTTATCAACTATATAGGTCACCGTAAGGGCTTCAACAAAAGGCAAAACACATATCTCATTTCGCTTAGATTCGTTGATTAGGATTAATAAAAAGAGTAATTACCTATAAGTGATCTAGCATGATTGCCGTGAGAGCGGGAGTTGTACGTTCTTTTCCCAGCCTGTGTTAAAAGTTGTTGTTTGCTGCTTCGTCATTAATCATGCTATCCTTTATATCAGACCATAGACTGGTTGACTGGGTTGGTGGCATAATCTTTATGCAGACGGTTATACCTTGTCAACTAGCATCATTTTAATTCGGCTCGGGATGTCGGTTTTAAAATTCAAAGCAGAGTTCATGGTCGTATCAGATTAACATGATGTCGCCCTAAAATGATTGAAATATCTGCCACTGGACGTTTAACACCAATAAATCCATCCATTCATCAAAAAAAAAAAATCAGCTACTTTGCGGTCTTTAAAAGAACATAAATTTAATTATGCTTCTCGAATAAAACATTCTAATGTAACATCGTTTGTAACGTTCATTTTGATTGGATAACGTCACCAATTTTCATGGCATCAATTCACAGTTGATGCTATGAAAATGTACGTGCAAGCGTTGACGACGTATTACAGATTTTAAATGTATGATTTGACGTTGTTTTCTGTCAGTTTCATTAGAATGGAGATAACAATATTGTATTTTAAGCTCCGACGGCATCAGTTGGTGATCTGATGCCGTCGGAGCTTAAAATACAATACAGTTATCTCCTAAATCTATATACATTATGAACAATAACCGACTTCCGTAATAAGGTAACTCGTGCCGTAAGATTAATTTGAAAACGTGTAGACAAATCGTTTAAATCTATAATGCTAATCATATAATAACATTGATCTTGCAGACATATTTTGTTTACAGTGTCGATTTAAAAAGATTTCCAGCATAGATATGCATCCAATGTGCCTCAAATTAAATATCAAGTAACATACACATTTACAGGGAAATAGATTACTTATGGTAAGTTTTAATCTTTGTTGTGAAGATTTTTTAAGATCTTGAGAAATTCTGTTAAGGTCATGCATTATTTGAGATTTTCTATCTGGTATATAATCAATTATTTATAAAACTTGCATAATTATAAAATGTATCAATCAACGCTAACTAAAATCGATTGTTTTTAAATCCGCAGAGAGGACACTTAAAACAAATGAATTTATTATTTTACAAACAGTATACGTATTCCAAAAAGCTTTCAAATCAGATTTCAACAACAATTGACATGTATGTATATCCCAACTAGATACCAAATATGATGAAAGACAATTATATTTCTAAGGGATGGCAAATATATATTCGAAGCACATTATGAATTGACGGGGCGGATCCAGGATTTTGAGAAAAGGGGGAAATAGAGTGGATGCACCAACAAGGCAACGTTATAGCGTTGGACTTGTAAAAAGTCTATGGCTTTACCTTGACCATATATGTAGCTCTGTATTGGAGGGAGGTTATTATTCTTATTAGAAACATTGCATGATATAGGATGTGATCGAACGATGTTTAATTTTACATGAATATGTTGACAAGTGGGGGTATACTGTTTTATATACCCCTGTCTGTCCGTCCATCCGTCCCATGAATATTTTTCGTCGCATCTTTCTCAGGAACTACATCATAAATTTGGTTTCAGGCTTTATATAAGTCAGCTATACCGTGTGATGCATTTTCAGATTCATCACTCAACAACTTCCTGTTTATCGAACACTTACATATTTTTACACAATTAAAATTATCCAGTTGCGGCGGGGGTTTCATCAGTGAGCAGTGGCTCGCAGTTTCACTTGTTGAATATTGCTATTCACAAGTAAAAATGTACAAAATGTACCAGTCCATGTTATAAATACTCTTCTTCTTCTCCATTTTCGGTATTCTAACTTTTTATGGACTAGTAATAAATCTTCTGTGATTTCACATAACAGATGCAATATGTGAAAATGGCTGTGTTCAAAACTTACAATTGTAGTTTGTTGACCAGAATTTAAATTATTTAATTTGGATCATCGAGGAAATACTTCGAGAGAAAAAAAAAAAAATGATTCCCGATTGTACTATTCTATAATCGTTTAGAATAAATGACATCTTAAAGACATTCTTAGTCGTAGTTGTGAAGTTTAGTTCCTTTTATATTGATTAATAGACCACATCATCTTGTTTTCGTTTCTTTAACCTTTTAATTTTATTAATATATTTGTCTTTGAATTCGAAAAACAATGATCGCAGAATATACATGCAGCTCACATGGAACTTATTGCATCACAAGAATAAAATAATCTATTTGATGAAGAGGCAACTATACTTAATTTTAAATCGTGACATATTTTGGCCTCACCCTGATTTTTAAAAGTCGAACAAATCATTTATTTTTTTTCACTGTCGTATTGATATACATTTGTACGGCACGCCTAATAATTTTATGTTCGTTCTTTTTTAATGAATAAGTGAACGGTCATATTTTAACTTTGTGAAAGAGAGGCAGCACACATTGTGTAGCGTGAAAGATATGTACAAGCATTTTTTCATTAAAGATGTTGAATATTGGTGTTTACAACTCAATAAATTGTGTCCCCTTTTCCTTTTTAGCTCACCTGGCCCAAAAGGGCCAAGTGAGCTTTTTTCATCACTTGGCGTCCTTCGTCCGTCGTCGTCGTCCGTTAACTTTTACAAAATCTTCTTCTCTGAAACTACTGGGCCAAATAAAACCAAACTTAATCTAAATCTTCCTTAGTGTATCTAGTTTAAAAAATTTATCCGACGATCCCGCCAATCAACCAAGATGGCCGCCATGTTTAAAAATAGAACAGGAGGGGTAAAATGCAGTTTTTGGCTTATATCTCTGAAACTAAAGCATTTAGAGCAAATCTAACATCGGGTAAAAAAGTTCATCAGGTCAAGATCTATCTGCCCGGAAATTTTCAGACGCATCAGACAACCCGTTGTTGAGTTGCTGCCCCAGAATTGGTAATTTTAAAGAATATTTTGCAGTTTTTGGTTATTATCTTGAATATTATAATAGGTAGAGATAAACTGTAAACAGCAAAATTGTTCAGCAAAGTAAGATCTACAAATAAGTCAAATGATCAAAATTGTCAATTGACCCTTTCAGGAGTTATTGCCCTTTAAAGTCAATTTTTCACAATTTTTCGTAAATTTTTGTAATCTTTTACAAAAATCTTTTCCACTTAATCTACTGGGCCAAATAGAATTAAACTAAGCCACAATTTTCAAAAGGTGTATCTTGATAGAAAAATGTATCCGATGACCCTGTCATCCAACCAACATGGCCGCCATGGCTAAAAATAGAACATAGGGGTTTACTATAGAAGTCTATGGGAAAATTGTAAAAATACAATTTCAAATGGCCACAACGAGAAAACTAATTTAAATAATGATAAGGGGTCTTCAGTAACTATTGTAAGACTACAAAGGATGACCTGCTTTGAATTTAACCGCTAGGCCGAATTAAACCAAACTTGGCCTCAATCATTATTAGGGTATCTAATACTATGTATTATGATTTTAACCTTATTTTACATGATTTCCAAAACCACAGTACATACAGGTGAGCGACACAGGCTCTTGAGAGCCTCTAGTTTGTATCGTTTTCTATTGAAGGTATATCAAAAATGTATACATATATAACTACTTGAATATCTCAATTATTTTTTTTTTTTTTTTAATTTGAAATTGTAAATTAATTCAGTATCTGAGAGGGAAAATGAGAACATTTTAAAGTTAATAGTTGTTTATGACCATGAGCGTGTATATTACAATTAAGGATGTTCGCTACTCTCTTTCAAAATAACAAGCTTTTTAAAAGACTGTTATAAATTGATAGTATATAAATCAAGGAACTGAAAAAGCAGAAAAAAAATGAAGGGTCCGTGTTCTTGTTTTCGAGATATAAGCCATTGAAAATTTGGCGGGAACTGTATCTCCCTAGATTTTTCATATATTTAACATTGGCACCTTTTTTCTTTCAAAAACTATGAAAAAATAACAAGGATGATAAGATTTTCAATATGTCTTTTTAAACTATATGTTATAAAATCATGAAAAGAAAAGTAAAATTAGCGGGCAAAATTTTTATTGGCACTGGATTGATAAAACTAGAGGATTCTGACAAAAAGTCAAAAACGAAAAGTAGCGAACATCTTTAAGCTTTCTCTTTTCATACAACGTATCCTTTTAAACTCGTTAATTTAGATTTCAAAAAGTTATTTCCGAGTATACCGGAAATGTAGCTCTATGCTAGTACAGGCATTTTTTACGCCATGTAAAATAGAAAAAATCATTAACCGAATTAAAGAAGAATAAGAAATAGATAATATATCAAAATGTTTTGATAGTGTGAAACGGTACATTTATCAGGATAAAAATGATCTAAATATGTGTTAGATAAAACAGCTCTGGGCAGAAAGTCTGGAAAACGAAATACAGGAACGTTTGGAGTTTATTAAATTAATAAAATGACATGTGTTTGTCCACAGCTGTTATGGGTAGGTGTCAGTTCACCCTCAGGACTACATGTACTTAAATTTTCAATCAATAGGATTTATATATATATTTTGACTCCTCAAAATTCAAGAGTCTATCCTAAATTGAGGTAAAGTATGTGGCATTCCAATAACTGTTTCGATTCCTAACATCAAGGAAGAGACATTAATAATGTCAAAATCCGGATATGGTGTACAAAAAAATCTTTGCACCTTTGTTTGCGGTATACAATCTTCGCCGCAAGTTTATTGTTTTCTGTTTGGTATTAAATTGATAGTTAAGATCCATTTATTACACCTTGTGATCCGTTTATTTGGCAATCGCCAATGGCAGTCAGCAGGATTTAAGAACATTTGTTGTTCGACCTGTTAGTCAAATGCGTTTTGTTAAAATATACTTTTTCACTTTTTTGGTCTTTTGGAAATGTTGTTTGTGCTGTATTTAGACCCCTCTAACAAGAAATTTGTTTTGCATGCACACGTATGAAAATTGCGGTTTTTATCCAACGCAATCATAGGTTTGAACGTTGTTTTCAATTTAGACTTGTTTATATACTAGTATATATTTCTCTAATTCTTCGTCAATTTATTCCTTTCTCCACCCATTGTATAAAAAAATTTAATCAACGTGTGGTTCGTTTGATCTCAGTTCTTCATTGGTTAAAATCCGATTATGACGTCGAATTTTCTTGCTTTCCTCTGAATTTCTTATTGTGACGGCATGAAAAAAGGCGACCATGCCTGATGACGTCACATAGAAAGAACACATCATTTTGCAGATCAGTCGAAAAGAAGGAATAAGTTTGCCTGCATATTGTTTGAAAATCATTAGAGAAACAGATTCCACCTCCAAATCTCGTGTAATACGATATTTATCCACTCTCGACAGTTAAATTTTCAATATTTAAAACGCTCGGCGAGCCTCGCGTTTTAAATTTGAAAATTTAACTGTCTCGAGTGGATAAAAATCGTATTACACCCGATGCAGTGGTATAATCTATATATATATATATGTTATAAATGACAAAATGTAAATTTTCATATTGAGTTAACATTTTAAATTTACCAAACAATGAAAAAATACAGATTTAAGAGGTCAACATTAGTTATGTGTCTATAGTATAAGTCAATCTCTTATTTGCCTGAGTCAATAAATTTAACAAAGACTTTCAAAGATTTATAGATCTCCCATCAACCGTTAAATTCTTAAATGAAATAAAAACATGTTTAACAACTACATGTGTAATCAAATAGAACTATGATTCCTTCATGGTGGGGAACCGCCTCAGTCGTCTTGTAATCGGGTGTTTGCCTCGAGGGCGGGAGGTCATGGGCTTTAAATGGTATTTGCTGCTTCTCTGCTAAGCACGCAGCATTAAAGAGTAAGAGCATGCAAAGACTGAGCGCTTGGAGTCAGAATAATGTGTCCGGGTAAGGTGATATGTCTTTCTGCTAACCACGCAGCATTAAAGAGTAAGAGCATGCAAAGACTGGGCGCTTGGAGTCAGAATAATGTGTCCGGGTAAGGTGATATGTCTTCTCTGCTAACCACGCAGCATTAAAGAGTAAGAGCATGCAAAGACTGGGCGCTTGGAGTCAGAATAATGTGTCCGGGTAAGGTGATATGTCTTCTCTGCTAAGCACGCAGCATTAAAGAGTAAGAGCATGCAAAGACTGAGCGCTTGGAGTCAGAATAATGTGTCCGTGTAGGGTGATATGTCTTCTCTGCTAACCACGCAGCATTAAAGAGTAAGAGCATGCAAAGACTGGGCGCTTGGAGTCAGAATAATGTGTCCGTGTAAGGTGATATGTCTTCTCTGCTAACCACGCAGCATTAAAGAGTAAGAGCATGCAAAGACTGAGCGCTTGGAGTCAGAATAATGTGTCCGTGTAGGGTGATATGTCTTCTCTGCTAAGCACGCAGCATTAAAGAGTACGAGCATGCAAAGACTGAGCGCTTGGAGTCAGAATAATGTGTCCGTGTAGGGTGATATGTCTTCTCTGCTAAGCACGCAGCATTAAAGAGTAAGAGCATGCAAAGACTGAGCGCTTGGAGTCAGAATAATGTGTCCGGGTAAGGTGATATGTCTTCTCTGCTAAGCACGCAGCATAAAAGAGTAAGAGCATGCAAAAACTGGGCGCTTGGAGTCAGAATAATGTGTTCGTGTAGGGTGATATGTCTTTCTGCGGACTGTTAACTTGTGTAGGGTGATATGTTTTCCTGCGGACTGTTAACTTGTAAATTAGCACGTTAAAAATTCGACTCAGCATGTTGGTCTAGTACAAAGCTGGGTTATTATTCATATTACATTAACAAGTTCTCGTCCTGAATATGCATGTAACTTGCCACTGGACATTAAACAACCATTCATCATCATTCATCCTGGCTTGGGACAGAAACACGAACATGTGGCGGGGTTAAAACTCATTTTCTGAGACCTTAATCTGATAAAAATAAGATGTGGTATGATTACCAATGAGACATCTATCCACTAGACACCAAATGAATGTGGATGCCTTTAAAAGCTATAAGCAAACTTTTAAATTACTTATTTTATTGAGCAAGTTAGCTTTTACTGTGTTCTTATTTTTTTCTCATAACAGATATTATACACATGTAGCGAGTTTCAGTTCACACTGAACCTCTGCTAAATCGTGTACATGTTTCTCTTGAGAACAGATTGCCAAAATTACATTTCGTACTTTTTTTATCCATAATCAAATAATATAATGACTATGAACTTTCAATGTTATTTCTAAACTTTGTAATGTCGTCTGAAGTCGATTTAATCATATTTATTTAAAGCCAGTAGCCGTTCAACTATATATGAAATTGAGTATAAATCTAGTTTCACTTAGTATAATTGACTATATTATCTTAATAATGTACCCACTTCATTCGAATTTACATTTTATGTAGTCGGAATCGCCTCGATAAACCAAATAAAAAATTAAAAGTCTCGTAATTAATCTGAAGAAGGAAAGTGCGCTATATATATATATATACATACGGAAATTTTAAAATTCAAATCATGCATGAAAATATATATTAAAATCGAAACCCCTTGAAAACTTCAAATTAGACAAAAGAACGGGACCACAGAAATGTGTTACACGTATACAACTGTATACAGACCTAAATGTTTATCAGTATCTTACGATAAAATTGAAATGCGCGTGAACTTTCCATAAAATCCGCAATCGAATACCTTATAAAAATAATTTGCGTATGCACGGTATAACATATTGTAAGGACATTTTTGTCGAAGAATAAGTAATAAAAGAATAAAATTGTCATTCTCGTGATCAAACGTCTGGAAAGTCTGGAAAGCATGAACAAATTAATTAATTAAATAATTGAATAGATCAATAAATAACAAAATATATAATGCATAGCTGACTATATGCGGTATGGGTTTTACTCATTGTTGAAGGCCGTACGGTGACCTATAGTTGTTAAATTCTGTGTCATTTGGTCTCTTGTGGAGAGTTGACTCATTGGAAATTATACCACATCTTCTTATTTTTATATACATAAATAATAAAAAGTATACAATTAGGAAATATCATATATCTGTATTCTATATACACCGCGGTTAAATTATCATGCTCGAGATCAACGTTTTAAAAGCGTTATGTACATAAACAATTGTATTTCATTACAAAACATATTACTGCAAGGACAACTGCGACAAGTATCTAGGTTATATTTCAGTGCACTGACTTGATATCTCCCTCAGGTCTACATGTACCTTAAAGATATATAATTGCATTAAATTCAAAGTTCAACGAAATTTTCTATCTTATTTGCTTTATTTTAGCTTGGGCATAGCTTTCTTTTTTTATTCCTTTTTAAGTATTGATTGCTTGTTTTATTTAATATTGTTGGTTGTTTGTGGAAAAAAAATGGTTGATAATATAGGGAATCACTGAAGCATGGCTGGAGCGCCCCTCCCCTTAGGTCAGTCAGCGCCCCCTTTTATGAAAAAAGTTATGGATCCGCCACTGATTAAAGTATTTGAATATTTTGTATTATATTCGTATTGAATTGTGCATGTTTGTTTAATAATAGGGAGATGTGGTATGAATACCAATTGGACTAAAAATCCGTCAGACTATAGGACAGCAACGATTCATTGCATGGACCACACAACGAGCAAAACCAACATCGTACAGCAAGCTTTCAAAGGTCCCGGAAAGGTTAACGCGAAACGACTAAAAAAAAAGAGGAAAATTCAACGGACTGATTATTTGTACATTGGGAGCAGGATTTGCTTACCCCTCCGGAGCACCTGATATCACCCACAGTTTGGTTGGGTTTTTGTTGCTCAGTCTTTGGTTTTCTATGTTGTGTTGTGTGTACTGTTGTTTGTCTGTTTGTCTTTTTCTTTTTTAAGCCATGGCATAGTCAGTTTATTTTCGACTTATGAGTTTGAATGTTCCTTTGGTATCCTTTGCCTCTCTTTTGCAATGTTTTTTTTTCAAGAGCTAGATATTGCAAAATAAATTTGTAGATATATATATATTGTATTTTTGTGTGGAAGAGGTTTCTTTAATTTGCATTTGATTTAGATACAAAATGTATACCAATAATAATCTAATCACGACTTCGACAAAAACGTTTTGCGAAGATCACGCAGAAAAAATAAACTGAAGATAAAGTAGCAAAGAATTTACTAATGTATATTATCAAAGTTATTCAACTCAACACATTTATATACAGTTGGAAGATACGTCTACGTAAAAAACGGACTAAACTATAAATCATCACAGAATCTTTTCTCCCGAGATCTTATACAACTGTTAGATAATTTGGTGTATTTAAAAGCTTTGACAAGTCAATAAACTATATGGAACAAAGTAATCTAGATTATTCTGTGACGACTCAATTTATATTTTACATGTTTGAGAAGTTGATTGAGCGCTAATAAAAATCTAAGCCTTCCTACATTTATAATGAGCTAGCAAAAATCATGTTATACCTAAAACACAAAATACACGATTTCTGTGTTCTATAAATTATACATGTACAAGATATGCTTTGATTACACAAACAAGTTATTTCAATCTGTATCGTTGAAAAGTCGTTATCACATTAACATCAACATAAGTCTATTGCACTCTTATAGTTACCTAAGGATTGACTGGAATAATGCGATATCCTCCCCTCCCACAGTAAAACCCATGCTAAAAATGGGCTTCCATTTGGCTGTGCGGGATGTATAAATACGCAGCCACTTTCGGTCGGAATGGCAAAGTTAATTCCGATGCCTCGTATCTAGCTATAGGATTGCCCTGCTTCCTTTTAGAAATTTCATCTTTCTTTAGCTCTTATTATCAAAGTTTCTCTTAGAAGCTTGAACATAAAAGTCAACTATATAGATATTTAAGTTGAAATGAATCACAAGGAGTCCGAGGTTATGAAGAAATAGGTCATAATTCCATACATGTATAGAACAGTATATACAATCATTGGTATATTTAAGTACTGCTGGACCTTTAACTTTAATTATTATTCTTTTGGTAAACGCTGCTGACTTCTGAAGGATAATTCAACATTTTATTCGAATAATTGAAAGAAACATAAAGATATACCCCAGTGTCTTCTTTATATTTATTACATACCAAGCCCGTTTAAATTTATTTTTTCAATGTTTCCTTATATTCGCCACGGTATTATCGCAGTTCTTTATGAGATTTTTAACATTATTACGGGGTATTTTTAACATACAACCAAGGAAAAAATCCATAAAGGTGGCTAAATATTTTTAAGTATTTTGGAAATGGCTAAATTCCTAATGGATGTAAATTATTGAAATTTGAAAGTATACTGACCCAGAAGTCTTTAGCAGAAATTTTAAGAAAAATACATCGTCGAACATTTAGACACTCCCTGGCCAGCTTCTTTAAATCAAAATGTAACAATTTAAAAATAGAATAGAAGAAAAAGATTTTTTTAAACTCAATTTTGTATTTATTGAATCTTTTTATTATTAAAGAAAATACAAACTATTACTTTTGTTTCCCTTCTGAATCACTTTTTTCAAGAAATATAGAATCAAACATTTGTTGAGAAAACAAAACATGTCCCACACCCACAGACGATGAATGGTCGGTACCTAATTCCTTTGATAACTAATTATAAGAAACAGCTAAGTTCTTATGATATGTAAGACGTCATGATTGATAGAGAATATCTGCTTCGTCATAAATCAACTGTACAGTCAGCTTACATGCAAGAAAGAATCTAAAATTCTGTAAAATAAATACCTATATATCGATAAGAAATACTTAAGATAATACTGACAAGATATTTCAATGAGGAATGTTAATCAAATCTGTTCAATCACGATCGTTGTGATAAATCCAACGAAAGTAATTCACACTTATCGTTGTTTATCATAACAAAATTGGATTTCTGTTATTGTATTGAAACTGATTTGGAGTAGGTCTCTGTTTCCTGATTGGCAGAGAGTCAATATAATAATATAATGATTTTTCCAATATTTTTACAGACGTAACAAAGCGGTTGATCACTCCATATTATATCTCTGCCATTGCACCGAGAAACAACGACCCCTTTAATAAGGCGGAGTTATATTGTTCATTGACGCGTGACATTGAAGTTATAACTGATGACAGCGTTATTACGGTTCAAATGATCAACGAACAGTGTTTTCTGCCCGTAAGGCGATGTTTTCAGAAACTGGACATTACATTACTGAACATTTACAACTTATCATTTGGATTATCGATACCGGAGAGTGAGAAAGGTGAAGAAGTGAAAGAGAATTCAGAGTCTCCTACTATGTTAGCAATTTATACGATTATATATTTACCATTTTATGTTGCAATAATTGGAACTATTTTATGGAGTGCTTTGTGTTACATAAAATCCTTACTACAAACAACCGAGGTTTATCCAAGATTATATTTCAAAGAATCGACTTTAGCATCACATCTTATTAAAAAATGTAGATTGGCAACTCGTCAGTTTTCGCCACCCTTTTGGATGAGAAATAAACATATTCAGACATTTTTACCCTTTTTTATTCCACAATGCAGTGTTCAGTTTAAGCGAGAATATCTTCAATTAAAAGATAGGGGTGTGGTAGCGTTAGATTGGGTGGTAAATTTACATCTTCACCGAAAGAAAAGGAGAACGGTGTTAATAGTTATCCCAGGACTGTGTGGAACTGCAGGTGGGCTTTCTAAAATATGTCAATACGCAGCAAAACGAGGATTTCAACCAGTTGTATTTAATAGGAGAGGACTTGGAAATTCGTTTTTAACGACACCAAAACTACAAAGCTATGGTGATCCCTCTGATTTCAGGCAAGTTATTAAATACATAAATGGAAAATATCCTAAAGCACTTGTAACATGTGTCTCTTACGGAACCGGAAGTGAGTGTTTACTCTCGTATCTAGGAGAATTCGGATCTTCTGCTCAAATCAGCGCGGGAGTTAGCGTTTCTGCTTCTTTTGAAGTTGCTCATAGAACGTCAACGAAATTACATGGTATTTATGATCTTTTATTTCTAACATTATTAAAGAGAGTTGTCTGGAAACACGCGAAAGCTTTGACGAAAATTATTGATGTTCCGAAAGCTCTGAAAGCTTGGACCTACAAACAGTTCGATGAAGCTGTATTTTGTAAAATGTACGGGTACAGTGATTTAGAGGAATTCTGGGACAGAAACAATCCGCTCAGAGATGTGGATGATATATCTGTGCCATTATTATTTATTTCCAGTGAAGACGACCCTCTTCATTCTAATAAAAACATTCCATTAGATCTATTCAAATATTATCCAAACTTTTTTATGCTGATGCCCAAATATGGTGGCCATGGCGGATTTTTAGATGACATTGCAGCTCTTTCATGGGCCGATAGAGTTGTTATAGATTATTTAGAAGCAATATTGGAATTTACAATGAAAGGATATACGATTAATTACAATAAAAGTCCCGCGAGATCGACTATATAATGTAATATTTATTGTTAAATTATTTGTTAAGTTTAATTTGTTGAATAAAATGGAGAGTAAACCTAAGAGGTATGTGGAAGTACTAGTTAGCCATCATGAATATGTTAAAAGTTTTTATTTATTGTCCTATTTGTTTTATATGTAATTCCATAAAATATGCAATGGCCTTCTGTATGAGGAATGTATTCCAGCATATTACATCATACGAATATGAAAGTTTTATTTTGATTCGGTTTACATTTGGTTGGGTTCGTGTTGCTCAGTCTTTAGTTTCTATGTTATGTTTTGTGTACCGTTGTTGGCTTTTCGTCGTTTTTCTTTTTTTTTTTTTTTTGCCATGCCATTGTCAGTTTGTTTTCGACTAATAAGTTTGAATTCCCTTTGATCTCTTTCGACTCTCTCTTTGTATGCTTTTATACTGCTTTAGAATTTACCTCATGGAAACATTATGCTTATAAACGGATACTTCAGCGCATTGTATTTTAGAAAAATAAGTCAGTAGACAAATAAATATTCTTATATTGACAACCTTGTGAGGAACACTTTCCGATTTACTGTCTTGTTACGAATTTTGCAGACACTGTTGGTTAGATACTGAAGACCACGGGCAACACATCTTTCATAAGATAATTGTTTCAGTTCCAAATGAATATGAATCTTAATCGGATCTTACCTGTATGTATTTATTCAAAGTATATATACACCCTACATATCCAACACAGTCAAGGCCTTAAGTTGAAAATATACAAAGAAGATGTGATATGATTGCCAATGAGACAACTATCCACCAAAAAAAAAAAAAGCCATAAAAGGCTTTTACCAAAATAGGAAACAATTCGCGGTTTCAGAATTATAGAAGACTGGGGAATCTCAATGTTCGTACACCAAAATGAAAATAACGTCACCTCATTGCTGGAATTTCCATTGTTACGGAACTTGTTAACGTTTTTGGTGTACGCTATTGAAAATAATACCCAGAATGCATTAGATTATGAAACAAGTATGACAGACGGCAACCAACGGCAACCATTTCACTGCAGCTTCTGGTCTGGCAAATAAAGAATGCGGAATTATCCCTATACATAAGGACAGTGGTGTAAAAACGTTATTTCACGAAATGGCTGATTTATGCCAATCTAATTAAAGTAATTTATGGGAGATATACACAGGAACAAGCATAAAAAAGGACCGAATACGGATATATACGTATGAGTCTCGTAATGTCAGGGAACAGATGACCCAAGTTCAAATTGTTTCAAACATATGTTTTGTTCATAAAGGCTTTCAACATATACTGTGTGGAAAGCCAAAGGACTATTTATATTAGCGAGTGGTCAAACGATTTTAAGTGTTTTACGACCCAGCGTTAAAAATATACAATATCCTACGTTGTATGGACAGGAGGTCGTCTACATTTGTAAACTATTTATATTTCATATCACACATTTGATAAAAAAAATATAAAGCGTTTATGATTGGATATTTGCAAAGACAAAGATTTGTCACTGTTTTTTCTTTAATTGTTTCTGTCTTCTCCTGATGTAAACACCAAATTTCCGGAAAAAAATAAGACTTGCGTTAAAAATAACAGCAGATGAAACCGTTTCATAACAAAATTATAAAAAAATCCTATGACAGTTATGCTTCTAGTGGTAACATGTTTGAATTAAACAAAAGTGACCCTACGAAAATTTTATAAAGTATGAAATATATAGTGAAAAAATCCGAATGTGATGAATCAAGCCGAAAAGGTAGATTGGTGCAATAAACAAGTTAGAAAATTATCCGTCGCAATATTACATTTAAATAACGGCCTTGGTTTAAATCAATGAGACATGAATTATTGTTACACACACGGATGTACATGTACATGTATGTTAATACCATTAAATCAAGGTGTACTTCACGACTACAGATTTTAATTGTTATTAAGATTATATTACAAATGAACGACTTTCATTTAATTGTTAATGCATGTAATGAATATGTACATGTACTTTTGAATGATCAAAGAAAACAAAACATCACAAAGATGTTATCTGCGGAAACCCTCTTTAAAAGGTCTTTAAAAACACAAGTTTAACAAAATGATTAAAAAGGATATGTATTATGAATTCAATTTGTACTTCTAACAATATGAAAAATAGCAATGGTTCACAATTTTAACAATTGTTGTTTTTTTTTCCACCTTTTAACGGAAAATAAGAAATGATACACACTTGTTAGGTCATACGTCTCAATGGCCCCCTATTGTAACTTTAAATCTTGAATGTCATCTTTGATTTAAATCACACAAAATCCGCGAAGTGTATCCACCACTTGTATACAATGTTTTATCTAAGTGAATATATCACGTATATATAAGGTGTTAGTTTACATTAAAGGTACATTATATTTTTCACATAAAATGTTGTGATAAACAAAGCTTTTTCACTTATGAATATTTCTTTACTCTACTCCGATGGAATAAAATACACAGAGTAAGAACTACTAGTATATGATAGTATTGATTATTTACTTGAAAAGGGGAAATATCTATATTATTTTCTGCAGTTGTTACGGACGAGTGCACTCTTTTCCACTACCATTTCAATCTAATGATGTCAAATTCTCCTTCCAAATACCTGGCTTTCTTTTTCTGTTTAGTACTTAAACACACTCAACCGGAACAGGTCGAATGTGATTGTACAGAGTGGCGGATCCAGGGGCGAGGAGGGCGGTTTGTAACTGGTTAATCTTAGAGGACACGTGAAGTGGGAAAGGATCGGAGGGATCTGATTGTCTTATTGAAACAAAGCATAGCATTTCATGCATATAACCAATGTCATCGGTGTCTGAGCAAAGCTGAGCAAAAAAAAAAAAAAAAAAAATAAGCCATGGCCCGTGTTTTGTCAAAGAACATCTCGTCCTTTTCTTCAAAAGGTTCATCGGAACGTACCAAGACCTAATAGACAAATATTCGGTGTCTACTTCACAAACAATACAAGATGGTTTTGAGTTATAGATTCCGAAATTGTGTATCTTTTTATTTACTTTACAGTTTTTCCTTATTTGTTTTTGTGCTATAATTTTTTTTTTTTTTTTTTTTTGTCGTTTGACTTTTGACGCGACTCTGTATTTATGCATCCCGCTTTAGGCTTTTTGACTTACGGCGTACCTTGTGCAGGTGGATCATAAGGTTTGATTCGGATGAAAGGGTTTTTTACAGTGTTGTTTCCATTTTATTTCTTCTTGTATTCATATCTATTTAATTTGTACTTTATCGAGAAAGTGTATACTATGTACGGTATGTAATATCAACTACAACAACTTTTTTATCAACATCTTTGTCAATTTACTATCAACTACAACTTTTTTGTTGGAGTCTTTGTTATATTGGTATGTTTGTTTGATTTTTTTAGTCAGTGATGTATGTTTACACAGTTTTGCCTGCTGGATCTCAATTATTGTCACATTAAACTATTATGTTTGTTTGGATTGCTCACCCAGTTTTGTCACTTAAACGGAACTATAAACAACTGTCATACAATTGGAAAGTTAACTAGTTATAAAACCAGGTTTAACCCACCATTTTCTTCGGGAAATACCAGTACCAAGTCAGGAATATGACAGTTGTTTTTCGCTCATTCCGTTGGCTGATAAAAAAGAGGCGAAAGATACCAAAGGGACATTCAAACTCACAAGTCGAAAATAAACTGACAACGCTATGGCTGAAAAAATCAAAGACAAACAGACAAACAACAGTACACAAACCACAGCATAGAAAACTAAAGACTGAGCAACACGAACCCCACCAAAACTGGGGGTGATATCTCCGGAAGGGTAAGCAGATCCTGCTCGACATGTGGCACCCGTCGTGTTGTTCATGTTAGTACATGCCCGGTAATAAGTCTAATTCGGTAGGTTTTTTATGGGCTTTCCCATTTTGAATTGACCTTGGTATTTTTGTTATACTTTTTTTAACTTTGCGTTCTTTTTTTAATCATGACGGTCATGTCGGTTATCCAAAAATGTCAAAGAGTATATTATCTCTCAATTCGACTTGAGGGCGAAAGAATATTTCCTCACTAGATTCCAGGGGGAAGAATATTTCTGTATTCGACAATTGAGGAAAACAGTATCCCTTATGTTTTTTTCCTACATGGGAAAATATTTTTTTTATTCGATTTTTTGGTGTTTAATCGTACCTGATGAAGGTAAATCCAGATAAGCAATTCGGATCCATCAAAGGATAAGGTATGATAAGGTCACATGATCGGCCCCCTTGAATTCGAAAATCAAAAAGTATCATTAATCTACCAGAAACATTGCTCCGATGTTCACAAGTCTGTCCGACATCAGTATTTATATTTTTGGAATCTTGTCTTATATATTTGTGTTAATGCTTCAAACTTCTTGAATGTAGTGCCAAACTGCATAAACTGACAAAACAGCCTCGTTTTGAAATCTTGCCAATAAAATTTAGATATGGGAAACAGCTTAACCCAAAAAAGATTGTTTGCTACAAGATGTAATTTACACAATGTCAGGTGTTAATGTATGTAAAATATCTTTTTGGTAAAGCTGATGCTCATATCTATGTTGTATAAAACCTAAATGCAATTTGTCATTGTAGATCAACTATATGATGTCAAAGCGGCTTTGTTAGTGACCTTTCTGCACTATAGTGTCCATATTATATAAGGCTTAAGTAATTTCACTATTTTTGCAATTTCCGGGACCAAATAATAGCTCTTATCGTACCTCCTTCTTTATAAACTGATGTATTCATTATTACAGGGGAAGTTCTTATGAACACAAGGAGATTCGTTCGTTTGTGCTTCGTGTCGATTTGAGGAGTCAACTGATTTTTAACATTATCTTAGATGGGCTCTTACACCACTTACCCAGGTTATGGTAGGGTTGCGCGCCAATATACATGTTCAACATCTACTTATTTTTTGTGTGATTGTTTCGGGTCAGGAGCCTGATTAGACGTGTGTTGCTGTCTGTTATGCGGCGTTCACACATTGCCGATTATGGCTCCCGTTTGAGATCAGATAGCGCTAAGACACGAACAGTTTAAAAATCGGATTACTATCCTCACTGATCCGGAATGTCCTAACATTGTCTTAACGTATAGGTTCGTATCAGAGAGGTCGGCCAAGCACCCCGACAGTTAGGTGCGTCCCGTAACATTCATGGAAACTCAACCGATTTTGTCTAGTCGGATAACAATCTTAACTATATCGTGACAGATTCTGATGTATCGTACTGAAATCTGTGTTCTGTGTTTTCTGGACGTTGTCCTCTGGAACGTGTGTGATCTGGAGAAATTTGTCATTGCTGTTATTTTGCCGATTGAGTCCAGATTTGCTTCCAGATCTTGACGAATGCGAACCGTCTTTGCCGAAACCGTAGCGGAAAAATCACGTTATTAATACGAAATTCGACAATGATACCCACGTCAGAGTCCTGATAATTACAGAACACAATACGACTTAGTCCAGACAAAGCCGTGTGCAATGCAGTACAGCAGGCTGTGAAAGGATTGCGTTCCGACAGTACCTGATCATCCCGAATATGGCGACAGTTTTCTAACGGATATCTTCCGTCAGCGTCGGTTCACTGGTCACTGTTTGATCTCTGTTGGATCACATTCGGTAAAATCGGGACGCTGTCGGGTCAGATTCGGTCGTTTTGTACCATGCAAAAGATACAAATCGGAATAGAATCGGATTGAGAACGGAATAATTGGGACAAATTCGGTTAGAAACGGCTGAATTTGGACGCTTCCTGAACAATATCTGATTGTTGTCGCAATTCAATAAATGTTTTTACAAATTTTGATTAAAGTTTGAATTTCCTGCCACGATTCACAGGATCTTGATCAGACTTTTGACAAATTTTAATCGGGAATGGTCCTGTCAAGGACGGCAGTAAAAATCGTGAATGTGTGACCCCAGCTTATGCTTGTTTTTCGTTATATCATTGAGTAGTCCGTTGGTTTTTCTCGTTTGATATCCTTACATCAACGTCCTTTGGTCTCTAATGGACAGTTATCTCATTGGCAAGCATACTGCTGCGCAATTTTTTTTTCTTCACTTTTGGAAATATTTGTTTCCAGCATTTTGTGTTGTAATATTCATTTTCATCCTATCTTGTGCAAAGTTTTTCATTTCTTTCCAGGTCAAGTTATTCATTTTCATTTTACAAAATTCTACAAAATTCTACGCGCAACTACTCCATGAGGGGTCAATATATAGTTGGCCTGTTGCAAGGAATATGTTTCCATCACCATATTTTACATGTACCGTCTGTTTTTAGTGTCAGTCGAAATTCTTGCACTAAATTTAAGTCGATCGTCTCTGCAGACACAAAAGTAAAAGTTTCAGGTTCTACGTTTTCATTATAAACAAGATGTTGACAAAAAAGCCAAATTTTGAATTTTCAACATCTTTGAGTGTGAATAAATCGGCAAAATACATATGGTGACGCAGCTGTTTTTAGTGAAAAATGGCATTTGGTTAGGCTTCCGTAAGAAAGTACGAACACATCTTGAATCAACGTAACTGTTACACTAGAACTTTTTTAATCACAAAGAGTTTTCTGGAAATTGCTCGCTATAGGTACACGAATAGCAAACATTTTTTCTCTCACTATTTCCATTTTCTTTTTAATTAACAGGGCATCGGGAAATAAATTTACTGCTTGGATGTGAAAACTATCTGATGCTCGTCATCTTTATTTACTTCCTTATAACCTGTTCGTATGCTCGTACTGAATATGCGTTAAACATTTGCCACTTGGCATTAAGCATCACGATATCACTCGATCATATCCTTAGGTGGTTGTCTCATTGACACATATCTCTTCCCAAACTTTGTTAATTTGTACCCGTCCTTAAAATGCATGAAATATTTGCCACTGGACATCAAGCAATCAACAATCTATCAATCAAGCTTCTCATACGAGTTTGGTATAGTGTCAAAAGTAACGTGCGTCTTTTAAATATAATGTAAAATAATTGCGGATGCACATTTACATTCTGTCTGTCAAATTATTCACTCTTCTTGATTTTGTTTATAAGTATATCATATATGAAATGCCTTAAGGAAATCAGAATGATTACAGACTAATCTTTTAACAGTATATTTAACCCAAACAGTAGATTTAACACATTTAAAATTAATTTCACCACATATTCCTAAATCTCGTCAAACGTCTTGTGTTTATTGTAACGTATTTTGAGAAATTGGTGTCGAAAGTAGATCTTTGATATTTGATCATTAATTCTAACTTTTTTTTAAACCGGGGACAAATTAGAACTTGACATGTAGTATAGACACCAGTCCCGAGCCGCTCTATTGCCGAGTTGCCTTACACATCTAATTGCAACTGACGTACATGTTCCACACATCTCATTGTATTCATATTTCAAAATGAATATTGAATAACATGACATTTGTTTGTTCAATTTTCAAAATTTATCACCCGCCATTGTATTCACTTGCACCAGTCACCGAAGAATCCATATTTGTTAAACTGCGATTATATAGGAAAAAGTAATATTACATTTTTCCGGCTTTATAGGTTGGACTTTTTGTGTACCCAAAGTAGGTGAAGGAAGTTAACTTTGGAGCGGTGTGATTGGGTGTAAATGTATAATTATTTTTTTTATTTATTTATGAAAAACTGCAGTGTATATATTTACAATATAAGTTTTGAAGCACATTGAAATGTTTTCTTGAGAATTATTCGAAAAGGATTCCAATTTTTCATAAATTTGATGTAAAATGACGGTGGCCATGGATACTTTAAACAAGCTCCGTTCGAAGATGGTCATGCCACCATTTGGCTTCAATTTCTAAAACAGAATGATAAATTACTTATATCATACATAACTGTTTTGTCCACGTTTTTATAAAAAAAGTGGTAAATTTAGAAAATGTTAGTGTTTCCGCCTATGGAGGAAAACATACTAATGCTTTCCCTATCTATCAGGTCATTCGTACATACCGATATGAAGTAACGGCGAGACTGCTAAAACAGATGTTGGAAAGAGCTTGTGGAAAAATGATTCATTCACAAATAATGTTTCGGAAGTACAAAATATCAACTATGAACAAAGGGAGAGACGAGGTATATACGTCAATGAGATATTTATCAAACGACATTTTTAAGTTTAGTACAATATAAATAAAACCATAAGGTCAAATAATAGATTCACTATAGGCAGAATATAAGTAAATTATGTTTGTTTTTTTCAGGTTTTTCAACGTAAAACGTAGAATCCTTGCCACGTGAATTAAATCACTGTGAATAGCTATAAGTCGAAGATGAAAGGACTGTACTAGACAAAAAAGACAAAATAAAAATAATACTTATTACTATTAGTACTTATATTATCATTGTAAATACAATTGTAATAACTCGTATAAGATAACCTTGTACATAAACTGCCAACAGCCATTGTTCAGAAGGTAATTGTACTGATATGATTCAAGATACTAATGAACATGTCGCCCGGTATAATAACAGCCTGGACATATCACAAGAAAATTGTTTGCAAAATACGATATAATTTCTCCACTCAACCCAGTTACGTTTATGTAATTTATCATGAATCCTAAGACTTCCAATTCTCATGGATGATTGGGATATAGAAATATATTCATCCTTAAACCTCTTCCATCTCACTGTAAAACCCATCTCGAAGAAGGCGCATCCGTTTGGCTGTGAGGGATGTATAAATACGCATCCACGTCCTATACCTCGTACAGTGAGAGTGCCAAGTTCAATCAATGTTAAAGAAAGCCATGCAATAACGATGGGGTGGTCCGTATGTGACCTGTTGCAAGGCGAATTCACTGGCCCCATCCAACATGCCTCATTTTATTCAGTGGTAATAGAAAATTGACACCCACATCATTATTCTTCTATATTGACCCACTTTAAAGATTTACTGTTAACTTGTTCTCCTCACTTTGTATTTACCAACGGTCGATCAATCAATTAACGTTTGGTAATCTGTTATAAAATCTCAACGTTGACGAGTTCATACATTGTACAAGACTGTATCTTAACACTATGACCACACCTGTGTAAAAATTAGAGGCATAATTAAGATACGAAAAGATGTTTGTCTAACAATCTAAAACTCTCTATTCTAAATCTACAAATGAATGAAAAAGGTGATAGAAAAATAAAATAAATGTGATGATCTTTTGAAAAAGGTGATAGAACAATAAAATAAATGTGATAATCTTTTGAAAATGTTTGATATCTATTGTGCTGTAGGATTGCTGTCTCAATGATGTAACGTTCACATAACTTTTTCTATAAGATTGTATTTCTTGATTTCTGAATGTGTATTAAAACGTGAAGCAAGCCCACACGATTCACTTAAATTGACTGTTTGATTTTTAATATAAATTATGCAACACATATTGTTTTATTGTTTTATTTATGATCAAATATGATTTTGTAATATATATGACATAATCCATGCGCAATTTTACGACATGTTTTTGCCAACATCAACTACAGACCTATAAAAATCTATATTTTGCATTGTCACAAATTACATCATACATGAATAATGAACAGCTTGTGCAATACTTTGCATGTAAATTTTGCATTAAACTCATCTTTATAATATAAATAAAAGGAGATGTGGTGTTTACGTCATTGACAATGATAAAAACCGAACGATACAATAAACCTTAAGACATCTAGGATTAAACATGCGATGCCCAACAATAGACAGGTATATTTTCAATATATATTCAAAAATTAATTGTCCATAGTGCTAACCCTAAAAATAAAAACATAAAAACAAAAAACAAAAAAAATGAAAAATGAAAAATAAACTCAATTTACTCTGAGGGATTTTAGAATACAATAATTCACTATTTGGAGAATGCTACGCTCCTTGTACGAAACCGATTCTGGCTAAACATCGTTTGTTAAAGAGAGACGAAAAATTCCAGAGGGACATTCAAACTCACAAGTCGAAAACAAACTGACAATACCATGACAAATTACAAATAACGACTAAAAGTATGTTTAATTATGTGTCGTCACTGAGACAAAAAAAGTTCCGGGCAATTTAATTATTTTTACTGTAAATTCGGAAATTATTGCGTGCATTTATTATTTCGATTTTGACATGACACATCCAAATGTGAGTATAGTTACTGTGATTACAAGAAAAGCTACATATAATCATCGTGTGAATCTTTTAATGATATATTTCCCATTTTTAAATGGTGGGAAATTAAAAATGAATTTTAAAAGCGCAATATCAGAAAATAAAAAGTTATATAGGATTCGAATACAGAATAACTCTGTTCGATTGTTTTTTTTAATAGACAAACAACTACACGAACTAAGCATCCCCATTTTTGAAGATAGATCACTTCATTACAAACAATATTGCTTTAGAAATTTATCCCTATATTTCTACTGGAGAAATACCATGGATTTTTCAACTGTGTAACATCCCAATTCTGTGCTGCTGGATTTGGTAAGAATATCTCAAAGATTGAGTTCACACCATGCAAACAATTTAAGCATAGTGATACTAAGATTATTTTGATAACATTTATTTTACAACAAAAATACCTGAAATATAGTGGAAATACAACACTATAAAAATATTTTTCTGTGAATCAACTAGATGAATGAGCTATTATAATCAAATGGAAGTGTGGAGATAGAACAGTGTACATATAGTTCTAACAAAAAATAGTACAGTGTAGAAATCTCGTATTATATAGTTGTATAGAGAGATAGACCATTGCACTTGAATATAAAAATATATAGCTATTTCCATTTTTATCAGAATTAAATGGACTTATAACACTATAAGATTCACCCGACGAAATATATGTGTCAGAATTCAGATACGAGTTCTTATTATTGCGATTCCTACCCAGTTGCATTATTCGCAATAATAAAAACCTCGCAATAATTTCTGATTTTACATTATTTATAATTTGTGGCAGTCAAAAGTAAAATAACAAAAATACCGAACTCCAAGGAAAATTCAAAACGGAAAACCCTTATCAAATGGCAAAATCAAAAGCTTAAACACATAAAACGAATGGAAAACAATTGCCATATTCCTGACTTGGTACAGGCATTTTCTTATGTAGAAAATGGTGGATTTAACCTGGTTTTAGAGCTAGCTAAACCTCTCACTTATATGACAGTCATATAGCATTCCATTATATTGACAACAATGTGTGAGCAAAACAAACAGACATAATAGGTATCAATGTCAAAAATTGAGGTACAGCAGTCAACATTGTATTATAATCTTAATCACTATAAAAACAAATAACTATTTCAACAACAAAAAAAGACAAAATGGCATATACATGTAGACACTCTATAGAAAAGTACATTAGCAAAAATGAAAGACAAGAATACAAAAATGACCATAGCACAATAACACAATGGCGGGATGTATAAATACCTAGCCACGCCAAAAGTATATACCAAAAATGGACTAATCAGTAAAGGTCAAAACTATACAAAAAAAATAAATAAAAGGAACACTATAACACATAATTAAGGTGTCTGGGGTGTCTTCGCCATCTTGGATTTTGAAAAGCAGATAACAATCGGTCTAGATCTTTAATGAAATGTGCAAATTTCGAGAGTAGTATGTAATTCATGTGTAAGACTTTTCGTGTAAATATAGAAAATTATGTGTTTTATCATATTTTACGGCTGTATTATTCAATTTTTTTTTTTTTTTAGATTCAGTTTCTTCAACTGTGCCACATAAGGGGAGATATATAGAATAATGGCATTTTTGCTTTTGATACTGATTTTATCAGCAAGAATATCAAGCGAGCCCGCTAGGGCGAGCTGATATTCGAGCTGATAAAGTCAGTATCAAAAAATTAAATGCCATTATTCTTTTTATCGGCAATCTGTCTTAACTCTATGTTTTTTTGTAAAGAATAAGAAGTAAAATGAAATAATAAGTAAAACTACTTTTACGCGTACAAAACGTTAGGTTCGTTGTTCGGTTGTATGAATGAAGTCGCGTGCATTTCATTGATAAATTGAAGCGGATGGACAAGAACATGTGACGTTACTGCACTGATACATAACGTCATTGCCTAATATTTTCGAGTATCAAGTCCTGTCCATGATATTAAAAATATTAGGCAGCAAGATCAAAGGGGAAATGTTCTAATTGCCGATAAAACTCAGATAAAGTAACTTTTATAATAGAATGCGTTATGAATTCACCTATTCTATGATGTAGCAAGAAAACGAGTTCCATGAGCCCACTTTTTCTTTTTCTTATCTGAAAGCATATTATTAGAGCTATCTTCTCATACTTTATCTTAAAATTCTGTGGTTTAGTTTTCTTATTATCACAAAAAATTGGGTTTTCCATGCATAATCTATACAAAATATGACAATTTTGCACAGCCTGTAGCTCGAAAAAAGCCCGGTGACCCATACTTTTTATCATATTTTTGAAAATAGCGTGACATAAACTTCTTTTTGACAAATTAAAAAAATAAAAAAATTATATGGATTTTTAATTTCTATTTCATTTTTATACCACCTCTATATAACCTTTCTTTGTTACATGTAGCTCTTGGAGCCTAAAACCATTGACAAGACTGTTTATACCACCTCGATATAACCTTTCTTTGCTACATGTAGCTCTTGTGGCCTAAAACCATTACATGGCTGTTTATACCGCCTCGATATAACCTTTCTTTGCTATATGTAGCTCTTGTGGCCTAAAACCATTACATGACTGTTTATACCGCCTCGATATAACCTTTCTTTGCTACATGTAGCTCTTGTGGCCTTAAACCATTACATGACTGTTTATACCGCCTCGATATAACCTTTCTTTGCTATATGTAGCTCTTGTGGCCTAAAACCATTGACATGACTGTTTATATCCAACAGGGACGACCAAAGATCTATCATCAATTTCATTAACATTATACTTACAAGAATAGGAAACTATAACAGTCGGAAAGCAAGCCCTTAGAAACGACCGTTGTTGCTACTTTCTTAAGACAACAATGGGACTGATATTAAAACCCGCCATTCTGAAATTGCGTTAATTTCACGGAAAAAATAATTTGGCACCAATTTGGATTTTTTTTCTTTTTTCTGTTTCTTACTTGCCATTAGAGGCAGAAATAGATTTCTTTCGATTTTTCAAGCATGGTTCTTATTATCAAAGAAAATAATACTTAAACATGTTATAAATTGTCCGTCTTTTAAAAATAACGTAATGCCTTTGATCGTCGTTTAAGAATGATGCGAAATTGTCTGTTATTTTTTCTTCTTTTTTCCAGATAAACAAAGAATATACAAACTATATAAAAATTAATAATAAATATCTCAAAGTTAAAACAAAATCAAGTCTAACGTTCTATCACCCTTAGGAAACCCCGTTCGAACTAAATTTCAAACGAAAGACATGTTTTGACATTGTAGTTTTTTTTATCTCACACATCGATGTCAACTTGCATCTCTACACAATGTACACACATTTAGTGTGTTTGTTTGAAAAAGCAATGGCGAGTTCAGCTGTGAATATTTGACTGGATTAATTATTCTCTTTAAGTCAGTGAATTGTTTGACTTAACTAAAACAAGGTAAGGAAATCGTATACTGTCTTTACACAACCTTAACCAAAACTCATTCATCGTTTATAATATTATAAAAAAAATTGTGATGAAGTAATCCTGCAAAACTGCCAAAGGTAAATGAAAAAGTCTTGTCCTAAATATGAATTTAAAACAATCTCTTTCAGACTAGCATTTTAATCACTCTTATTCAAAGCATGTTCATACTGACATGAAGTGTGACTTACTTATGACTTGTGATCTAAAACATAATATTGTTGACTTAGCACTCAGAATCTGCTCTGAAATACTTTTATATAAATATAAAAATGCATAATTGTTAAAAAAAATTAAATAGAAGAAGAAAAATATTAGACCCAGTCTTTTTTGTTCTTATCTATTTTCAAGTTCATGATTAGAACCATTTATTTATTGGTTTAGTGCTTTTTTTATATAATTTGAGTCCATTCATTAGAATCTGCATGGAATCAGTGAGACAAAATTTATTGTTATATTTAGTTTGTTCATACAAGAATTGCAAACTAATTTCCTTTATTTCAAATAATGAAGAATTTACATTCAGAATACTTTCATTATGGTCTCGTTTAAGTTTAAATGAAAAGGTAGGATCAGTTATCAGTAATGAAAAGGAGTTCCTGTATTTGATCATTTTAATCCCGTCTTGATCCATTATTCATGAATATTTTGGCTACCCTTGTATGATTAAAGTAGAAATTTATTTCTGTGTTGAAATAATTTGGTTACAGCAGTATAAATACTTACCAAAATATAAATATTAAATTAACTCTTGAATAATAATATTATGGCACATACTGACATAGGGCCTATTTGAGTATTTCACTGAGACTGAGTTCTGAAAAGTGATAAAATGTGTTTCGCTAATTTTTTGCCCATGTCTTTAGTATCAAAATATATTCAATAAAATTATTTTAATAATATCGATTATCCTCATGTAAATAACAGCATATGGTGCTTAATATAATAATAGTTTGATCATGAGAGTGTCAAACAAAGGGACGTAACTCGTAAATTACTATCGGCCCGCTTCGTCAGAAATATCGACACATCGAAGTGGCACATTTGCGTATTACAGCGTATTAAGTGGCACAAATTTGACATATCATAGTCAAAGTTATGTTACATAACATAATTTAAATTCAGCATAGCTTCCCGAGAAGTTAAGAAAGAAAATTACGATTTAAATTTCCAGTGACCGATTTTTTTGGTCAACACCTAGACTTTGAAGACACATTTTGAGAGAAAAAATTAGTTTAATCCATAATTGAGTGGATCAATATATTTCTTATATACTCAAGAATGTTCACTTAAAAGCAAATTAGTTTTAATTCATGCAAAAAACTACAAATTCCAAAAAACGGGCTTCACTTTTTTTTGTAAAAAAATGCCCATATATGGTAATCACATGACTTCCATTGTTGCTTTAAGAAATGGGGTCAAACCGGGTCAGCTTTCCGACTGTAATAGCAGCAGGAACAACAAATATAAATGTATCATTCTTTACAATAGTCTGTCATTTATTCAGATAGAATGGACAAAGCGACTTCACGTTCAACATTGTATCTCATCTAATGAAAGAAATCAGCTCAGCAAAAAAAAAAAAAAAAAACACGAAATAGTATCAGGTTTACCACTGCGAATCACACAGGACGCACACTATCATGTCTCTAGGGATTAGGATTAAGAGATTTAACTTGTGCAATAAAATTACAATAACAATTGAGTTGAAGAACATAATAACATAAATCAACACTACAATAAGATATTTTTATCGATATACATTGAATTTTATCATCATACGAGATTAATTATGGACTATAACATTACAATAATAAATGTATGGAAGCTGTTATTATAGCAGGAACAACGTAAAGAAATGTCGATATGAATTATACACTTCAATCAGCTCAACGAAAGCTAGAAGACAAAGCGATCATTCATTTAAACCTTGATGTAGATCTATAATCCGGACAATGACATTTCAGACATTTCAAACATTGATTGACACTTGTGTGTACCGAACATTTCATTAGAAAGTGAGATCTTAAGAAAAATAGAGAATGATTAATACCATAATTCATTATTTAAAGGTATTTATTGAAAAGTATGAACGGAAACTTAATGAAACAACTCTCATTCAACTTTGTATGATACTACTATTTATACGAAAGATAAACAAATATCTTTTAAAACCTTTGTTTTTTGTTTAAGTGTGTCATATTCATGATGTTATATCATTTTTGTGTTTAATAACTGTTTCTTGTATGTGTTGGGAATTCTATCATTTAACTTATAAACAGTTCAAATGTTTGTTTTCTTTCTATCTATAGTGAAACTTTAAAAAAATGTTTGGTCTTGTGCAAGACCATATTTTTCTTAACAGTTGATGACGGCCATGTTGAAAATCAACCCACGGTACAGTCGCCAATATTAGAGTGTAAGAAAATGATTGACAGTATCTATATTAGCAAATCTTTGATATGTATGGTTTAATTTGTATAAATTCATTGTATGTAAATATAAATAGCTAAATAAATATTTGATTGGTTGAAACAATTCTATATGACATTGAATGGAACAACATATTCTCCTCTCTCCTCTAAATATATATTGTCTATCTATTGCGATGTAACATGTGGTTTATGTTGTGTTTCAACGCTATTTATATAACAAAATTATTGCCAATATGCTATGTTTATGCTTATTTCATACGTAAAAAGCTGGCATTGCTGCATGGATGTTTTTATACGCAGACACGTTCAGTTGGAATTAGGAAGTTAAATCCGATGCCTCATCTAGGAAACGTCCTGAGCACGCTCACGCGGAAAATTTAAACACCCTTGCGTATATCCTTAAAGAATTCATACACGTGACCTTTTGCAAAACAAAACATCCGCTCCTATTCATTATATATACCCTCTTTCCCGTGGCAGTCTCCATCCTTCTTATAACCTATCATCTAGATTTATTGCATATGTGTTCTCTCGTCCTGAATAGACATGAAATATTTGTCACTGAACGCTAAGCAATTAATTGTTATTTTAATTTTCATGATATTGTATACACTTCAATTTCCGATGCATTTTTTTTTCTATACATATTGCAATTTTTATGTGGGTCTGATCAGTAAAAGGAATTTTCGATACGAATATAATCATGATAATTAAAAAGAATTTAGCATTTTGCAAAATTCGCTTTAGTGTTTTTTTTTCATTTGAAAAACACAATATCTATCTTTAGTGTTATTTTAGATTTCTGAATATTGAAGAGGAAGCGAACCAATAATTTCTGAATTGTTTTTGTTATAAAGGAAAGGCAGAAAATATGTGATCTGAAGGAAACGGGAAGATTTGATCAATTTGAGAATGGAAACGGGGAATGTATCAAAGAGACAACAACCCGACCAAAGAGCAGAAAACAGCCCAAGGCCACCAATGGGTCTTCAACATAGCGAGAAAATCCCGTATATATATATTATATACATACATGTACCCATTCCTACTAGACGTGTATTTATACATCCTGCTTAATTAAATTAACGAACGCCACACTTTGGCACTGGTTTTACAGCCGTATTGGAGAGTTTTAGCTAACCATATGTCTGTACAACAATCAGTCTTTGAAGTAGAGAGCCTAAAGACCATGTTGGGTATAAGGGTTACAAATACATATTCTGACATTAAAAATAAAATACGGTAAGCAAAGAGAGGATTTTCAAAGATTTTTGTTTGTTTGTCGTGAATGTTTTTCTCTCCCTCAAACTGAAGTGAATGCAAGATTTAGACTAAAAATAAATACTGACTAATTTTAGAATGGTTTGAATAAGGTATGGAAAAAGACGTATTCAAAGTGAGAATTTTTATTAGAATCTATGTGTTTTAAATTACCAAAGTTTAAACAAGCGGTTTTTGTCATAACTTGAATCTGAACGTCTAAATAAAGGGGACGTTCTGGTAAATGCTGTGGCATGGATAGTCTTCATGCATTTTAATAAGAACGAATATATCAAAGTGCCAACACAACATTATGATTTCTTTTATCTATTAGATAACTTCAAAATAAACTCAACATGTATACCAGGCTTACATTTTAGTACACCAGACGCGCGTTTAGTATACAAAAGACTCATCAGTGAAAATCGAATCCAAAAAGTTTAAAAGGCAAAAAAGTATAAATACAATGTACATGATTGAAAATCTTTTTGAACAACGGTGTACCTTTTAAAACTTACTAATGAAAATAAATACATGATTGAAAATCTTTTTGAACAACGGTGTACCTTTTACAACTTACTAATGAAAATCTTATCGTTCTCAACTTTTTCAGCATTAAGAATTTCAACAGTCCGTATAACTATTGACTATGAACTCGGTAGAACTTCTGTATACTAATGACACACAACAGAAGCATACAATTAAAGTTTAAACATTATACACAGATTCAATCTCACCACACAGCTGATCACGACATTGTTAAATACTGTAAAAGTACATACATCCAAGTGCATATGGTTCCGATTATAGTAGGCCACAACTTTATTATCCTTTTCCCATGAAAAGATTGAACGAGTTTATTATGGCTGTGATTGACTGATATAGTTTCTATCGAGTCACGTGTAAAAAGACGCGGGGGATACCAAAAGGAGAATCTAAACTCAAAAGTAGAAGAGAGACTGACAAAACCATGGCAAAAAACGAAAAGACCACGATTGTCTACAAGACATAACATTAAAAACTAATGACTTTAAAGTGAAGCAACACAAACACCCCCAAAAAGCCGGGAGTGCTCCTGGAGGGGTAAGCAGATCCTGCTCCACATGTGGCACCAGTCGTTTTGCTCATTGTAAGTTTACAAATTCGGTGTAAAGTGGATGGGTGGAGCTATATCTAATTCATCTGTCCGTTCGTCCAACAAATATTTCAGTCACATTTTTGATCTGTCGGACATATACTTTCTGTTTGCAGATATTTTGATATTTTTTTATATTTTGAATAAATAAACAAAAAATCATTACAAAAAATCATCACACAATTTTTCAGTGCTACTGATCAGAATAACTTCATATTTGGTCAGCAGCTTGATAGTAATGCGCTGTAACACACGAGTATAGGTAGGTAAGATATCTGGACTGTTGAAAGTTCTTTGGGATACATTTTAAACATACCGGGAAAAACAGGTTCATTATGATACAAATTGTTGCTAAGAAAAGCACACTGACTAGTCATTTTCAATTAGCATGACAGTGATGGAAGCGTTAGGATCGAGACTTGCCACCAATTCTCATCAAAGCAAATCATGTTCGTACAAAACGCATAGACATGACTGTGTTTAGGTTATTGTCTCATTTATGTTTACACCCACATTTTATTTCATTTGAAATTATTTCTTTTATTAATTACCTAATAGTATTTCATTCAGATTATACACATAGCACGTGACACAAACATACGTGTTTAGTAAAGGAGCGGGTGACAGACATTCGATTATAAACACCTATGTAATGAGAAGGTGGTTAAGGATAAATAATCACGCATTTTTTTAATTCATAAAAGACTGTGAAGGTATAATTCATGCCTTAATATATTTTAGTCCATTGTGAAATAATAGCATCCCTCGTTTTTCAGTGTACAACAGGAATGACGTTTGATATGTATGAAAAACAACGCTAGTGATCGATAAAACACAAAATATATAAGTTTAGCATGTACACTATTACATACGTTAAGTATGTATCCATATCTGCTCCTCAATTTTTTTTTCAGTTTTGGAATTTGCGTTCATGAGGTTCCCGACAACAGTTTGATCAAAATATAGACGTATGGTGACTCGATTACACTGTTTTAAGTATTGCGAAATCATAAATCTTATTTTAATTGGATTGTCCCGATAAATGTCCATGTGTCCGTCCTAAGTCAGGAACGTACATCAATAAATTGTTGTCTTTTATCACATTAACGGATTTTTTTTTTTCATCGGAGGTAATTTGATATTTATAACAGATTTTAGGATAGTCTTTGAGAATTCACTATTTAATATAGACACTGGATAGTTAGACATGTTAGGATGGTCTATAAGAATTCACTATTCAATAGACACTGGATAGTTAGACATGTTAGGATAGTCTATAAGAATTCACTATTCAATAGACACTGGATAGTTAGACATGTTAGGATAGTCTATAAGAATTCACTATTCAATACACACCGGATAGTTAGACATGTTATGATAGTCTATAAGAATTCACTATTTAATAGACACTGGATAGCTAGACATGTTAGGAAAGTCTATAAGAATTCACTATTCAATAGACACTGGATAGTTAGACATGTTAGGATAGTCTATAAGAATTCACTATTCAACAGACACTGGATAGTTAGACATGTTAGGATAGCCTATAAGAATTCACTATTCATTAGACACTGGATAGTTAGACATGTTAGGAGTCTATAAGAATTCACTATTCAATACACAACGGATAGTTAGACATGTTAGGATAGTCTATAAGAATTCACTATTCAATAGACACTGGATAGCTAGACATGTTAGGATAGTCTATAAGAATTCACTATTCAATAGACACTGGATAGTTAGACATGTTAGAATAGTCTATAAAAATTCACTATTCAATAGACACTGGATAGTTAGACATGTTAGGATAGTCTATAAGAATTCACTATTCAATAGACACTGGATAGTTAGACATGTTAGGATGGTCTATAAGAATTCACTATTCAATAGACACTGGATAGTTGGACATGTTAGGGTATTCTGTAAGAATTCACTATTCAATAGACACTGGATAGTTAGACATGTTAGGATGGTCTATAAGAATTCACTATTCAATAGACACTGGATAGTTAGACATGTAAGGATGGTCTATAAGAATTCACTATTCAATAGACACTGGATAGTTAGACATGTTAGGATAGTCCATAAGAATTCACTATTCAATAGACACTGGATAGTTAGACATGTTAGGATAGTGTATAAGAATTCACTATTCAATAGACACTGGACAGTTAGACATGTTAGGATAGTCTATAAGAATTCACTATTCAATAGACACTGGATAGTTAGACATGTTAGGATAGTCTATAAGAATTCACTATTCAATAGACACTGGACAGTTAGACATGTTAGGATAGTCTATAAGAATTCACTATTCAATAGACACTGGATAGTTAGACATGTTAGGATAGTCTATAAGAATTCACTATTCAATAGACACTGGATAGTTAGACATGTTAGAGCTTGACATACTATGAACCAACTTATTTTCGCGGATTCTGTTTCGGGTTTAGACATTTCCAGTCACTTTGCGACGATTTATTTTCGCGATTTTCTAATTTTGTTATTTTTATGAAAGAGGCGACTCATCAGTATTGAGACATTCGCAACTTTATACGTTCTCTTTTTTTTCTGTTAGCGAATGTCCCGTAAATAAATACATGAAGCTAGCGAAAATTTGGAGATTTACAGTATTGAATTAACACCTGTATATAGTTGAAGTCCGTATCGACAGGTTGCAGGTATTCCTATTGGCACTAATTGTGCCCCTTTAATAGCAGACTTGTTCCTATACTGTTATGAATCACAGTTTATGGCCACACTCAGTAAACTGCCCTCTCCTAGATTTAAATATTTCAGTTTTATTTTTCTTTCCCTGTTGTTAATTTTCCTTTTTTGGACGGTGATGTTCCTTTGGCATCGTCTTACGGTGTTTATGTATATCCCATCTGGTTCACTATGTCCGTGTCTGTAGTGACGTTTGCTAGTTTGTCTGAATTAGTAGAAAACTTATTTCAAACGGAATAGCACATTCTAATGTTTACGGTGATGTTGTTTACCGAGCCCTGAAATTTAAATACGATCCGGGTAAGCTTATAAATCCTTTAAATAAACTTATTCTAAAAGGTTACCAATTCAACACTGTAATAAGATCTTTGAATATTATTTTTATTCGTATAAATATTGATTTTGTTACCAGTAAATTAAAACCATACTAAATATTATTGTTATACACATATGCAATTTCACGGTACTACAATCTGTCGATACCTATATTTTGTCATTACACAAGGTCGTGTTTTTTCTGACTGTTAATGACGTCTTTACACTACATCCACTGGATGTTGGATGTACACTGACATATATTTTATTCTTAGATACATGCAGTTTTTATTAGTTTTAACTGGCTTTGAACTAGCTGTCAGTAACTACGAACCATCTCAGATCTGTATGTTTTGTCTTTTTTGTTGTTAGGGATGTACAAATACCCTCTCACGTCCGGTCTGTGTTTTTGTTAGATATTTTTCTGCTTTGTATCGATTTGATGAGTTAAGCACTTTTCAATTGATATTTTAGTTTGTTCTTATGTTGTGCTGTAACACCACTGTCCCAGATAAGGGGAAGGGTTGAGCGCTCACAAACATGTTTATTCCCGCCATTTCTTATATGTGCCTGTCCTAAGTCAGGAGCCTGTAGTTCAGGGGTTGCCGTTGGTTCATGTCTGTCATATGTTTTTCGTGAATTGTTTTGTTATGTATTAGGCCGTTAGTTTTCTCGATTGTATTGTTTCCTATTTTTCATGTCTTTTATAACCGATTATACGGTATGGGTCTTTCTCATTTGAATTTTGAAGGCCGAACGGTTGTCTATAATTGCTTACATCCACTTCATTTGAACTTTGGTGGATAGTTGTCTCATTGGCAATCATACCACATCTCCTTAATTTTATAATGCTTATCGTTCGTCATATGTCTTGTGTCTTGTTTTTTTTTTTTTTTGTCTTGTTAGGTTACTGCTTAATTGGGATATACTCTACGTCTCCTTTTATTCAAATGTAAATTTTATTAACTTTCCCTATTACCTTTTTCTATATTTCAATTTTAAATTTGTCGGTTTGAATATTAAACGATCATGGTACATGAGTTGTGTACGAAGAAATCTGAAAGCTAAAGCAAGAGCAGGAACTAAAGATAGAAACTTGTTAAAACTGCTGAATATAGTGTGAAATTTATATTTGTCATAATTAAAGTATGGATCACAAATGATCTTGTAAAATCTGAGTTGTATCAAGAAATTTTGTGTCAAAATGGTCTTAATCAAATGTTTTCTTACTAAACAATGTGTTTATATTGAATTTCTTTGACTGTAGTTTAGTAATTACTCCAATATGTATTGCTTCATTCCGGATAATTTGAATGCTTTACATTCAACATATTTTAACATACTTTTTTGTTAACCTGTTATGAAATGAAATAAACTCGATACTGCATTTGAAATGCCAAGGACACGTTTTATGCACTAAAACTTCTTACTTTATTTGGCCATTTTAACTTTTTTTTATTCGAGTGTCACTGATGAGTCTTTTGTAGACGAAACTCGCGTCTGGCGTACAAAATTTCAATCCATGTATCTATGATGAGTTGACTTTCTAGTTCTCTTGTGGCTCGGTAATTATGAGGGATATCTGCCTCATGTGGAGCAGTATCTACTTACCCTTCCGGAGCACTTGAGTCACCGGCGGGGTTCGTGTTGCTCAGTCTTTAGTTTTCTATGTTGGTTTTTTGTGTACTGTTGTTTGTCTGTTGGCCTTTATCTTTTTTAGCCATGGCGTTGTCAGGTTATTTTCGACGTATGAGTTTGAATATCCATTTGGTATCTTTGGCCTCTCTCTTTTCCAGTAAATAAGAAATCCCAGATGTTGTGTTTCATTTCAGGATTTCATTGACAGAGCGTTGTTGACCACAGCGAATCAACTGAACCAAGATGATGAGGTTACCTCTATAAATACCCTACGTACGACATCCGGTCGAAAAATTTTACTCAGTACTGGGAGTACAAACTTTGTGCTCGAAACACCTAATCAAGTATTGTGATTGGCTCAGTACAATAATCGTACTCAAAAGTTTTATGACCGTAAGCACAGAACTCGGCATTTGTAATGGACAATTTGTGTCACAGAAGAAACAAATATATTCATACGGCCATTTGTTAAGGACACACTCCTACTTTCGCCTTTTGTGACTTTTCCGAATGCTACTTTAACACAGAACTTTTTTTTACCAGTTATGAAGACCTCATGGAATGAATGGCGTAACCTAAACGACATCAGCTCACTCCCAGTATTTTTGTTAATCAATCAAGTTTTCTGTGTTACGTTAGTATTTTGTTGACTGCATTTGTCATTTCGTCCTTTTTCTACGGACTTTGATTTTATGTAATTCTTCAACTTATGATTGTGATCGCAAACTTTCATGCGATCACGATCATAGCACATCTGCTGGGTGTATCGAAGACATCGCTATAAAGATTTTTAGTCTGTTTTTTTTTATTTTTTATCTTTACCAGTTATGAAGAATAATTCGAAGTTAGATAATCGAATATATTAATAAGGAATGTATCCCCACAAAGAAAATAAAAATAATTTTCAACAATTCAAAATATAAATAATGAGCCAAATTTGAACCATATTGTATATGACGATACTGACAAATGTGAACTAATGAATAAATACTTCGCCTCAATATCAAAACTTGTAGAACAAAATATTGAGCTACCCCAATTTGAGAACAGAACGGAAAGTATAATTAGTCATAGTGATATTAAAATAACAGAGTGAAATAGTCGATATACTTCTTACTCTTGATCCTAAAAAAAGCATCTGGACAAGACATAATCAGTCACAGGATGCTTAAAATATCCCCCCAAAAAAAAAAAAAAAAAAAAATTGCAAACCCCGATAAAATTATATCTAATAAATCCCCGTCCCAAGGTAAATACCCTTCTTCATGGAACATAGCCAATGTAATTGCCATATTTAAGAAAGCAGATGCATCCCTAACATCTTATTATTGACCGATATCCCCTATTAGCTGTGTAGGAAAAGTAATGGAGAGGGTAGTCTACAAACATATGTATAACCATCTACATAGGAACAAACTTATTTATATGTATCAGTCAGGATTTTTACCTAAACATTCAGCTGTACATCAACTTATTGAACTTTATAACACTATATTAAATTCTCTTGAAAAAAAAAGAATTCAGTTATTTCGTATTCTGTGATTTTTCAAAAGCATTTGATAAAGTATGGCATATTGGATTTATATATACATAAAATGAACTCTTATGGAATAAAGGAAATTTACTAGCATGGACAAAAAAATTTTTTCAAAGAAAACAGAGATTCGTCTTCGTCATAATTTGTCAATTGTTTCTACGGGGGTACCCCAAGGCTCTGTTCTCGGTACCCTTTTATGTTCGCTGTATATAAATGATATTGGCGAACGTTTTATTTCACTGGCTAGACTTTTTGCTGATGATATGTCGCTGGGATATTCCAGCGCAAGCATTGCAGACTTAGAGGTAGTAGTTAATCATTATTTAAACAAACTCGATGTTTGGTCAAAAAAGTTTTTCTTTCAATGGAAGATCAATATCTAACACATCAAGTCATAAACACTGTAACTCTTTGACAGGACGCAAAATGGAATGAGCACGTAGAAAAATATTTCCAAAAATATTACAAAGCATTTAGGAGTCTTAAGAAAATTAAAATTAAAGATGAACAGACAGAACTTAGAAAAAATGTATCTGGTATATATTCGTCCTATATTTGAGTATGCTTGTGAAGTGTGGGACAATTTTGGGTGTTTGCTATTCAAACAAATTAGAAAAACTTCAACAGGATTGCCAATCTTTACTCAAACCGAATATTTATATTTAGAGACTGGCTGGGAACCCCTACAAAGTATGAGGTACAGAAGAAAACTCCAATTATTTTATAAGATGTACAATGGTCTCGCTCCACAATATTTATGTGATTTAATTCCCCCAACTATACAAAGTACAACTGTTTATCCACTGTGTAATGGCAATGACTTAATAGTCCCCTTTTGTCGACTCTCCTAACAAATTCTGCATTTATTCCCTCGTCCATCAGAGAATGGAACAAACTTGATAATTCTATCCGTACACTTGATACCTATCTAAGTTCAAACGCTTTTTGTTGAATAATACATAAGAAGCAAAGACTGTACATAAGCATTTCATGCATGGTAATTGAGTGTAATTTTAACACAACTGCGATGTTCAGCCTCATTTCTAAATAACGACCAATTTCATCAAATATAATACAGAGTCTATATTGTGCATGTGGCTCCCCGCTTGAGGATGCATGTCATTTCTTCTTTAATTGCAATAAATACACCGATATAAGGAACGATCTATTAACCAACATTCATCGTTTTCAAGTCACAACAAATCTAGAGTTGCTCACTGAGGGTATTCAAACTTTAATATACGAGGAAAACTGTGAAATCTTTAAAAAAAGTCTCTAAATTTATAAAAAAAAAAATAAAACAAATTCCTCGTAGTATAATCACATAAGATATGAATAAACAAAATCACCGTGTCCACAGAATATCATTTATGTATTTATTATTTATAATTTAGTATTTCTTATCTTTTTTCATTTCTTTTTTTTTCTCTCAATTCTTTATTCTTTTCTTGTTAATTGTGTTGGGCTTTTTTTTAGACTGTGCAAATGCCCCATTTTAATATTACATTTAAGACAGATCTACTGAACTGTGCATGTCTGCTCTGTATAATTGTAATTGTAATATTATGTAAAGGAGAAGACTTCATAAGTTGGTTGTATTTTTGAGCAAATGAAATCGTTATAAACTGAGAATATTTTGTATACATTTGATGAATTCAATTAAATAGAAATAATTGTAATAAAAATACAGCATTGTGGTAATACTTTCACTGTTAAACCAATTATTCATATTATTGAACGGGTATTTAAAGAATGCTTTTAATAAACCTGTTTTGAAGCAAGATTGTGTGAATAACAGTTTTGATATTTAAAACATGCAAAACAAATCTAATAACTTGAATAAATAATTAATCAACCGAAAATAAAAACGGAGTAAAATATATGTCAATGAAACAGTAGCTCATAAGTAGAAAACAAATGACAGATAAGATAGCAAGTAAGAAAATCAAATCCAGTGTTCATGCGGCATTCAAATATTAAAACCAAAAATAATTGAATTTAAAAAAAAAGAGATTACAAGACAACCTTGTTACTGTTACTTAAAGTTTCAAAAAAAAAAGAAGATATTTGCAGACATTAGCTACACGAATATGACAAAATACAAAATGTATATTATATAAATTCGTTAGTCTCAAAATCTGACATTTAGACTATTTCTAAAATGTTTAATCACAAGATAAGCAACAAGTACTGCCAACTTTTCAGTTTTGAAAGAAACCCATAACACAAAGCGGTGTATGCGTGCTCGCCTCGAGCGTGGGAGGTATTTAGTTCTATCACCGGTCTAGTCAAACCAAAGACTTGATAATGCTTATCCGCAAATCACGCTGGATTTTATTATGAATTAGAGGCTGGTTGGCTGGAGTCAGAAAAATGTTTCAAGGAAAGGTGACATATCGTCATGTATATAGACTCTTTTTTTTAACAAGCACGTTAAATATCTCTCAGCGTCGCTTAATAATATCTCAGTTCAATTTATTCACATATTTTTAGACTCGGATCGATTTAGAGCTTGACATATTGACTGTGAAGACGCCTGTCAACTTATTGAGACAGTAATTTTAGCTCTAAATGTCTTTTTTGTTATTGGTGTCGTGGGGTAACCGTCTCATTTTTAATGTCACTTTCAACATATTTGGCTATATAATGGCGGACAGTTACTGGAGGAATCTGGAGTACTGGAAAAGAACCACTGACCTTCTACAAGAAAACTGCAATCGTAGTCAATTAGGAGTCCAAACATACATTACAATAAGTGAGGTTCAAACTAACAAAGAGATTAATAATCATTTCTTTTAATGTTCTTTTTTTTTTATTTATGACTGCTCAAATCAAACAAACCATGTATATTTACAACATGTGTACAAAACGATACCACTGCCCTCATATACAGCCCTGCCATGGCAAAGTCTACGTTTTGTAAAGTAATACATGCATGAAATGTACTTTGCGGATACGACAAAGTCTACATTCTGCCAAAGTTAACTCTTAAATTAACTTCGATGAAGAAATGAAATACGAGGTGCAAACATACATCACGTCAGTAATATTCTGCGAAAGTTTCCAGAAATTTTAAAAGTAGTTCATGGATGAGGAGTAGTTATGGAAACAAAAGCTGGACAGACGGATGATTGAACTGACAAATGACCTATCGGTCGGACTTTCCTATCACTTTATATCCGAAGCAACAGCCTAATTCATGGATATATATTACCACAAACTAATTTGCAGCACGGTATTTTTGTTATATTTTTTTTCCATGAAGTTACAGAAGTCTGAATTTTGTATAGTTGTATGGGTAGGAATACATTACAAACATTCTTACTCGTTGTTTTCAAACAGCAAAAACATACTAGAAGACAAATTTCTTAAGTTTGACCTTAAAAGATTCGCTAAAGGGCTATATAACCGTTTCTGTGTCAGATCTGTGATTTACTCTATATTTTACCCATTTCAAGGGAGAATTGAGTTTTTACTCTATATTTTACCGTTTCAAGGCAGAATTAAGTTTAATTTATTCTATATTTGCCAGCGCCAAGAGATGTCAATAACCTAAATACGACAGGCATTATTTGATAAAACAGACAATAATCATTAAATGCAAATAAATGACAAAGTGATCCAAAGAAATTGTGTGATGATAAAAGAATGTTTTCAAAAACTTTGCCAAAGGAATTGTTTTATGTCACAAACTGATCCATATTATTTTCAACAAGATGATTTAAATGACAAAACTAGGCTAAAGCTAGTGTCACGCATTTACTAAATATACTGTAGATATTACAAAAACAAATGAAGACGAAAAGAATATTCCGATCAGGTTTGGTTTCAAGATTACCCCAATAATTCTAAACTTGTATTTGAAATTATTTTTTGAAAGACGGTTTCAAGATTATAATTTTGCCGAAGAGGCAATCAAGTGAGATATATATATATGTATGATAGTGAGATGTTAAACTATTTAACTTTGATCAACTCTTAATATAAAATATGTACTATGGCAGAAATATAATCTTTTTTTTTTATTTGTATACATAATGGTTTACCTAAGACAGACTTGTTCAAAAGTTTGCATAGGGGCGAATTTCTGCTTACTGATTCTACATATAGGCAAGCTACAGACAGTGTATGCCTCAAGAGAGGTCTTAGTTAAAGGGTCTCGAAATTCAAAGCAAAATAAGTTCTCGAATTATATGTACTTACTATCATATCTGTTAAGCTACGTTTACAAATTGATCTTATAAATACACTCAACGTAAAATCTGGACGCCCCTTAGCTACAGATAACATTTAAGTTTCTGCATGACGGATATATGCTTTAATATAAAAATAAGAAGATGTGATATGATTGCCAATGAGACAAATCGCCACCAGAGACCAAATGACATAGAAGTTTACAACTAAAAGTCACTGTATGACCTTCAGCAATGAGCAAAACCCATACCACATAGTCAGCATAAAAAAATACATCTTGCTTCACTTTTCTTGTTTTCTAATATCTGTAACGTTGTTAATCTAACATAAACAGCAGTAGTTGGTAGTTCTCCTTTTCTAGATTAAGACATTTCAATTTCTAAAGGGAAGCTCCATACTAAAATTTACGACAAAAGAGACGATTTTTCATTCCCTTTTGTTAATTTTCCTTTTTTAGATGGCGTTTTACTTTAGCTCCATCATACGGTGTTTATATATCCCAACTCGTTCGTTATGCCCGTGTGTGTAGTAATGTCATAGATTTTAACGAACGTAATCAATGCATCACTGGTAAATTATTAAATCAGGGATTTCGTTACCATAAATTACTTAAAACATTTACTAAATTTTTTCATAGATACAAAGATTTGATTAGTAAATTGTGCTGTACTTGTAGACAACTTATTAAAAACTGTATTTCACATCCTAAATTTTACGGTAATATTGTCCTAAAAGCGCGGAAATCACTGTGATCCTTGTAAACTCATCGACCCTTTAAACAAACTTGTTAGTAAAGGTTATCTTATTAATGTTGTAATAAGATTGTTTACATTGGCACTAACATCGATTTTGTCATCAACAAATTAAAACATAACTAAATTTGTATTCTTTTCGAATGGTTTTTGGGATGTATACAAACACATCCACGTTAATTTTCTATTTAGAGATTGCTTTATCTGTATATAACATGATACATATTTATCATAAGGTTAAATCCTAACGATCCTACTGCCTGTCGATACTTTTATTTTGGCATTGCACAAGTTATGTCTTCTTTGATTGTCAATGGCGTTAAAACACTAAATCCCTGGGATGTGTTTTAGTTGATTTTATTCTCTGATTGCTCAATTTTTTATTGTTAATTGTTTTTGGCTTTTAACTAGCTTTCAGTAACTGCGAGTACTCCTAAATCGTACTTTCGTGTAAATTTGACCCGTTGAAACAATTTGTAATGCATTTCTGTAATTCAATGTTTACTTATTTTGTGTTATATCACGTCTCACTATTTTTAATATGTACCACCTTTGATAAATATTTAGTATGACGATAAATTTTCACTTCTGTACTCGTACTCTGTACAACAAATTTATTAATTTTGTAAAAAATATTTACTTCCGTACTCCTAACAACAAAATTATTATATTTAAATTTACCTGTGTACGTTGTTTTATTAAACGCCATTTTGTCCCAGGTTAGAGTTGTCTTATTGACACTCTTCCTTCATCTTTTTTATTACTACCTGTAACGTCTATGTTATATAGGCACCTACGTTTTAATATTGTATTTATATTGTGTCATAGATCAAACTCATTCGTTCAGTTTTTTTGCTTCAATGTCTTTTTGATCGAGTTAAGCCATTTCAATTGATATTTTATAGTGTGTCTTTTTATGTTGTAATGTTACACTACTGTCTCAGGTTATGGTGAAGGTTGGCACCTGTTAAAGCGTTTAAACCCGCTGTATTTGTATGCACCTGTCCTAAGTCAGGAGCCTGTTGTTCAGTGGTAGTCGTTTGTTGATGTGGTTCATAGGTGTTTCTCGTTTCTCGTTTTTTTTTTATAGATTAGACTGTTGGTTTTCCTGTTTAAATTGTTTTACACTAGTCATTTTGGGGCCCTTTATAGCTTGCTGTTCGGTGTGAGCCAAGGCTCCGTGTCGAAGGCCGTACTTTGACCTATAATTGTTAACTTTTTATACATTGTGACTTGGATGGAGAGTTGTCTCATTGGCACTCATACCACATCTGCTTAATTATATATAAATAGAGGGAAATATTTCAACTTCTTTCAGTTCTTTTACATGTTTTGAATGAATGATACTGGTAGTGGTAGTATATTAAGTACATGTTTTGAATGAATGATACTGGTAGTGGTAGTATATTAAGTACATGTTTTGAATGAATGATAGTGGTAGTGGTAGTATATTAAGTACATGTTTTGAATGAATGATACTGGTTGTGGTATTATATTAAGTACATGTTTTGAAAGAATGATACTGGTAGTGGTATTATATTAAATACATGTTTTGAATGAATGATACTGGTAGTGGTATTATATTAAGTACATGTTTTGAATGAATGATACTGGTAGTGGTATTATATTAAGTACATGTTTTGAAAGAATGATACTGGTAGTGGTAGTATATTAAGTACATGTTTTGAAAGAATGATACTGGTAGTGGTATTATATTAAATACATGTTTTGAATGAATGATACTGGTAGTGGTATTATATTAAGTACATGTTGTCATAGTCATGCAATTACTTTAAATTTATAATTGTTTAAAAAGACAATAACATTCAGTATAATAAATCGAATAACACATAAACACTGTGCGGGACAAATTTGCAATTCCAGAATTGGCAAATCTGACTTTGTCGGTTTACAAGATATCAAAAATATTTTTGCCCAAGTGATAGATAATCAAAAATTAAATTTCCCATATGTCCCAACATGTCACCGTTGTCACTGTTGTCACCACAGCTGATTAAAGTACATTTCCATGGAAATTTAAAAATTCCATGGGAATATTCGAAGTTCCCATGGGAAAAGTTAAAGTTCTGATCGGAAAAGTACTTTTCCCATGGGAATTTACAGTTCCCATGGGAAAAGAAGAATACAGAGAGTTCCATGGAATTTAACTTTCCGATGGGAACAGTTTATCTTCCCATGGGAACAATTTTCTTCCCATGGGAACAATTTTTCTTCCCATGGGAACAATTTTTCTTCCCATGGGAAAATTTGTCTACCTATGAGAACAATTTTCTTCTCATTGAAACAGATATTTTATGTATGGAACATGTTTTCCGTTTGATTGTTTTTCTCCTAGAAAATAAAAATTTGTTGAAAATGCAGGATTTATGTTAAATTATTGCAGTATGCAGGTTTTCTACAAAATGTCAATATGGTTTCATATCTAAAGCTGCTCTCAACATGCAACTTCCATAAAAACTCTGATTATCCAGTTAAATATGAAGCAATGGCAAGTAAGTTTTAAATAAGTTGTGCGTGTGTGTTGTGAATACAAATTTCTATTATTGAACTTATTGGAAAATAGATAATAAATGTTTAACAACTTTTTCCGGTGCTTAAAATACCCCATTTAAAAATATTTTTTGCAAAATACAAGACCCATAAAACAAAAACACTATAACCATGATAACATGCTGAGATAATATATTCATTTACAATCTGTATACACGTGCGTAATTAACGGGTTCTGGTTGAATGAACATGAATTTCGATCGATTACACACAGATGACGATCAAAAGAGTGTGGCACGTGTCGTTAAAACATTTACATGGTAATTACTAAAGATGTGATTATATAATTTGGAATTATTTTTTTTAATTTAAAATAACATAGCCTATTTTTATATTTCATGTCCTTTGTGGCAACTGTATCATCACATCAAGTCCCTAGTGCGTATTATTGAGGTGGTCATTTGTGGTATTTCTACGGACGTTTTATTTCAATATTTTGATTCCTTTCGTATTATATTTTGTATAGGCAGTTTATGTAGATGAATTACAAGAACAGAAAAAAAGTAAATTGAAGTCATATTATTAGTCTCCGTTGTATTGTTTTAAAAACTTAACATTGACATGGATTAGTGATTTCTGTGACATATACATGTACATGTACCAAATGTACAAGTTTGTTACTTTGAGGTTTTTTGTGTGACTTATCTTCGCTTTTGTTTTGTTTTGTTTAAACACATTTTATTTTCAAAAGTAGCATATGGGATTGAACACAAAATACATAAGATAATAACGAAAACAAAATAGAAATAGATGTAATACAAACTATAAACAAAAACGAAAATACAATATAATAATTTTGTAATATGAACTGGCGTGAAAAGTAGGAATTCAGAATTTTAATTGTATTCGAAGTTCAGAATCTTTGTGTAATTCTGATATAAGATTGCACAGATTCAAAATTGCTTTACTTTGCTGAAATGTATAAAGGTCACCGTGAACAGCCAATATAAGGTCAATTGGTATAAAATATCTTTTAAAATAAAAACAATATTTCTCTTGCTTCATTGTGAAATGGGCACTCGAAAACATTGTAAATACGATCCTCAACAGCATGGCTACAGCTGCATGCGGGATTTAGTTTAATCTTAACACAGATCTGCATGTGGGATTTAGTTTAATATTAACACAGATCTGCATTTAAGGAGCTTCGCATACTTCTGAACCATGAATGATATTAAGTTTTCTAACACCACAACTAAAGAAGAAGGGTGGCTGTTTTTATATTTCAGAAAGTCCATATGTCGGGGTTTAAAATTCCATTCAATAGAAGTAGATGGGAAAAAGATGTTTTGGTTATATCTAGTCTATGACGCGGGTACTACATAGTTGTTACTAATTCGTAAATCATAATTTAAATTTGACCAATAATTGGGAGCATTAAATCGCAGAGATAATCAAGGGCAGTCTCTTTATGTAAAGAATAGAACACAATGAGCTTTCTTGACTTTCTTCTGTTAACAAGCAATTTCCGGCCTATTTCGAGGTGTCACACCACCAATTAAAATCCCATCTGTTCAACCAAATTTTTCAATTTTCACAGCTTTCTAAATATTTTACCTTAAGTTTAACTTCAAAGAAACCAGGTATATCCTGAATTGTACATGAATCACCTTTCTACATGCCAATTTTCAACCCATGTTTAAAGTCTTATAAGAAAATTCTGATCTTGAAAACACAGGTACTACCAAAATAACTCCTGGTTTTCTGGAAATCTTAAATTAGTATACTATGTAGCGCATTAATCCTGAATTTTTAATGCAAACTCATGACAAGTGAATTTTGGCTCAAAATGGTCTAAATATATTTCCTTTCACCAAAAGTTTCATTTCTGCAACTTTGTTGGTTAGTTTAAGTAAACAATGACACCAAAATCACTATTTTGTGTCAGAGTAGGGCTACTTTACATACGTTCTAAATTGGAGGAGTAATTGGTGGTCTGACACCTAAACGAAATATGTAGCTTAACGACTGACATATGTATGCATATTCCATAACTAGTATAATAAAGGTTAAGTTTATACGATCAAATTTATTTTTTATAATGCATATTTCAAGTTTTCAAGTAAATATAGGGAATTAATTGAGAGCAATTTCTTTTATAGATTCTCTCATATCCCTAATTAACTAGCGGTGTTCCGTGTAAAATTGTTTCCAATATTTTTTTATCTGGGACTAATATACATTTATAAAATCTTTTATGTCCCAGTATTTATATAATACCTTTATTTAATTCCTTAACTTGACCATCAGCATGGCTAAGGAAATTATTGCCAGAGGTACTGTGAGGTGACACTTCCAGGTATTCAAGCGATTTCCTGTCGGGCTTAAAAACTCTTATTACACGTAATGCAGGTTTACGCACCGCACCGCCTGCTGAGCAGTGTGCGCGCGGACGGTAATTTGGAACTATATTTTAAAAATCATCTGTTATAATATACATCATGTGTACATTGATATACTATATATTACTAAACTCATACGTGTAGTCAATTTTACTACCAGTTGTTTATGAAATACAGTTCTCGTGCAATGAATGATATTTAATTCCAACCAAAGATTTGAGGAATTAACAATTTATTGAGATATTTTCCATCGGTAAAATTTGAAAAATGTAAGTTTGTACTACTTGTCAATAATAATGGATATTTCAAAACATTTAAATATTAATTCACAAAATGAACGCACTTGCAGATCGTTGGTTTAGAAAGATAGAAATATTCGGAACTAAAGAGTCACAATTAAAATATGTATTTTGAAAAAAGACAAAACCGCCAGAACAGATCTGATTTAAATCCAGGGTCCGTATATGCATAATGGTACTTAAGTTAAGATTTGACCCGAACGGACGGATTTTCTACATGTTCTACAATAAATTTATACTACGATTGGATATTGTTTTATGCATATATGTCCAGATCTATATAGAACTTACTTTGCTTCGTCGAAAGTACGAATATAGAAAAATCACAGATTTATATTTCAACTAGAACGTTCTAGAACAGTTAAAGAAATCATTACAATTGTTAGTTATTTTGTACATGTATAACTATAATGCGAACCTTGTGAAATAGCACGTGAAATCCCAACTAAGCGTGAATTCTTTGGAAAAGCGACAGTTCTATTAATACATATTGTCAATTTCAAGTTCTGTTTCGACATGCATTGTAATATATGTCACTGGACGTTAAAATTCCATCATTAATTTCGTCTTCGTCAAATATTGCTGTTGGTTTCTTTTCTTTCTTTTTTTTTTTTATTACATATACATAAATACACCACAAGTTATTCCTATGTAATCTCATTTAGATATTTAATGCAAAGTAAATTTTAAAGATGAAAGTCGTATTAGTTCGATAATGCTTCAAACTAAATATAAACTGAGAATATATGTATAACTGCCATATTCCGAATCCCGGACATTCATTTGTGTAAATGAAGAAAAGATAACAATGATCGGTATCTGAGTGAATCTACGTCTCAATCAAGCTTCATAAAGATATTACAGAATATTCAAGATTTACAACTTTTCTTGAATATGATTGCCAATGAAATAAACTATACAGGAGATTTCAAATTAGCCCAATTAATTTGTGTGTGTACTATAACAACTGAAACCGTAATTCTGCTGTAGTGCACGTCGATCGTATCTGTAACAGGAAGGCGTATGGTAACCATACTACCTTACTAAGTTCCAAAGTACATAACAACCCTTTCTTTGTGCATTATACGCTCAGGAACATACATCTTACTATTTTGCATGGATTGGTAGCAAATGTTACTTTTCAACTGTAGTCCTTAACCAAAAGCGTTGTTTTTTTTTTTTGCATCTGACAAGCTTAATTTTGGATCAAATGATCATACAAGTACGGAGGCTAGGATTTATAATTCGGCTAGTCTTGATGACTTCGTGCAATACCCCCGCTCCCTATTCATTATAGTTTTTACATAAATCATTTAAATTTTAGATCATTCAGTTTGCATATAAATATGATATTTAAATTTCGTATGGCTTAGTACAACCTGCAAAACATTTTATTTGATGTCACCAATAGTAAACATATAAAATGAAACAATAACTTACTACTAGTATACCAATATAGACTTTTGTTGTATGATTATACAAACCGAAATCACTACTAGACGAGGGGTTGACACGCTCAAATTAACAAAATTGTGTTTCAAAGAACCAATGCACCAAATTGATTTTATAGGATTTAGTTTAACATTTTAACCTGTTCAAGGAATGTATTACTTGACAAGAACAATTTAAATGTAGGACAAAATCGGCTTACAACACGAAAATTGTTCAAAGAATAGTACCAAGCATGTGAAAAAATGACGGGTATGTAACAGAGGTATCGCAATTGCAGATGGATTGGTGGATAGTTACTGTTTGTTCAACGTTCAGTGACAAGTATCTCATGCATATTGCAAGACCAAACTAAGTTGGGCAGACGACAAAAGCGAAATTGTGACAAATTCGTTGTTCAAAATTCATTTTCAAGTGTTATTTAGGAAGTCAAACATGTATATGGAAAGTAAATTTTACTATTATTTATTGAATAAAATAAAAGATAAAACCTCTAAAAGAAAATCAAACCGGTGGATGACACTCCTTGTTGTTGAATTTGGGTTTGGCTGACCTTAATTGATTTTATGTTTTAAAACAATTATTCAAATTAAATATACAATTATTTTACTTTTGGGGGACGGGGAGTCATTGACCCTAAAACATAACAACAATACAGGCTTATAGTACTATTTTGAAGCATTTTTGAAGCATTCAAATATAATGAAACGTATGATAATTTTTACGAATAAAAAGAAAAAGCAAGTCGGCCCAAAAATGATTGATATTTCAAAGAAAAATGTATAGTGTGTTCATTGTAAACTTAAACAAGAATGCGTATAAATGTCTCTATTATAACAGTCACAAACCACTTCTAGAATTAAAAATCAGCGATTTACCATTCATGCAATAATATTTTGTCGAAAGTGATCGAGATGCCCTTATTAGGTAATTCAAATTCTCGGACACTTAATTTTTTTCCAGAACACGTTATAGTTAATATCAGAGCCATATAATACATGTATTATATCTGGGACTATAATACTAAGTATAATAGTCCCAGATTATATTATCTGTTAATATGCATCCTTCTTTTAAAGTCTTGTTTTCTTAAACACTTTAGGACCGTATACCGGGGCACTGCCGAAAATAATCTTTCAAAAGCAAATTTAAGTTTCAACGTTTAAAACTTGTATGTCAGATAATTTGACCACATGACAAGAAATTCTACAATAAACATTGGTCACGCACGACAGATTCCGATGTAAGACACGTGCCGTTACAATAGCCAGTTAACACGCATCAGCGCACACAGGTTTGTCGAATAGGTCAGTTGATTGGACGAAAGTTTCCGAAAACCACGCCTACCTTAAACCCATAAACTAATACCCAATCAAACGCCTTTGACAAAACATAAATAATACATGTATAAGATTACAGAGATTAGGTTGCGTATACAATATTTGAAAAGTTAAGACTCTTAATTCAAACTTAGAAGTATAGAATATGCCCATAATGCAAGTTTCGCAATTTTACAATAAATTTTATACATAATTTCACTTACCTAGTGAGGAAAAATACAAATTTAAAAAATTTGCAAATCAAAACTATTTCAATTGTTCTCTATGTGTTATAGTAGTCTCAGTCTATTCGTACAAAAATCACCAGCAATTAAAAATCAAATATTTCTTTCACTTGTATCCAATCGGAAAAATAATTCATTTTAGTCCTTTATCTAGATGCAAAGACGACAATGCTCCTTACAGTTAAAACAGTCTACTCCAAATTTCATAGCGTATGCAGAGCTTGACAGATACCCATTACTGTCCTATGTAAAGTTGCGAATGATACATTTCTAGAGTATACTTCTTAATGGAAAAGAAAGTAAAATTTGTGTTGAATTATACAAACTTGTGTTTTATATAATGCTAATAACGGAATAGAAACTAAGTGGATATCATATACATGTATGAAAAATATTTTGATAATTACGGTATGATTATGTCCAATATTATAATGCACAGTTTGTGATAAATGGGTGTCAAAATGTATTAAACAAAACCCAAAGACCAGTTTCAACAAGAATGCTTTGCTTTTATTGCAGAATCGCATAAAACTTAATGTTATCGTATTTTTAAAAAGAATTAACAATTTGAAAAAATACTTTTCATTTTACCTAACTAAATTCATTTATATATTATGCAAATATAGATGTGGTAGTCACCACTTGCCGATTGAGTCTGGAAGATGGCAGGATTTACAGAGAGAAAACATAATCTGTGACACAAACAACATTGGTGACGAGTACCATTACATTATGAATTGTAGAACATTTAAACTATAGAAAGAAGGACATTTTACGGAACTACTGTTAGTCAAACCCTAATATCTTTAAAGTTGATCAACACTTTAACTCATCAAATATTGTAATATTAGAAAAACTATGTAAAAGTTATAAATGTGAAAGTCAGTCCTCCAAGTTAATTTAATTGTATCGTTTACACATGCATGTAATAATTTTACCTTATAGTTATGTTTATGTATGTTCTCGATAACTAGTAATTGAAGTTTTATGAGAAATAAAGTATTCGTATTCCTTTTAACCATAAATTACACGAAGACAGCCTACCGGTAAAGTACAAGTGGATATATCATAAAGTATATATTAAATCCGCATCCGTCCTTGTAAATGCAAAACTCTGGATTCTCTTTGATATTTACCTGAGAGATCATAAAAGACAAATCTAACAAGACTTTCAAAGGTGTTTGCCAAAAATGAATTGAAATAAAAGATTTTTGTGTAGACGAGTAACAATATTGCATTAGCATGTTTGGAAATTTGACCAAATGAATGAAATAAACTTTAAAAAAGTAAGTGCACATCTTTCTAGTGGCGAAAACCACGCATATCGAGTTACGTCGACGAAAAAGAATAAGTACATTAATAATAATTATGAAGTCATTTTCATGAAATTATAGGATTATAATTAGAAAACAATCATAAACACGATTCGTGATTCCCCATGTATATAGATTAAAACAGATTTATAATTCTTATTCTTAAATTAAATTCTGAAATACAAAGGCATGGCTCTGATACTTGACAGTTCAGCGAACACTATTACATGAAATGCACGATGCTATTGATCGAAAACAAAGGTGAGAGATTCAAATTGTAAAATCAGCCACTGGACGGTAGAATTTCTATCAATCATTTAACGGTAATAAAAGACTTTTGAGTGTAAAAGTATGATAGAAATACTTTTAATTTATTGAAATTACAATTTTTTATCAAATGGAATGCTTGTTAAACTGTTCCAGTCATGGTTACTAGTAACTGTCAGTCCATTGCGATATTTCATAGCTCTTTTATAAATTCTGAAAAAAAGAAAAAGAAAAATAATGTTCCCATGGGAAAATATATCTTCCATGGGAAGAATAAATGTTCCCAAGGGAAAAGGTGTTCCCATGGGAAGAAAAATTAGTTCCTTGGGAACAAAAATTCCTTGGGAATTTAGAATTTCCCATGGGAAGAAACTATCTACTAATGTTCCCATGGGAAATTGTAGTTCCGACGGGAACTTTAAAATTCCCATGGGAAAAGTACATTTTCCGATGGGAACTTTAACTTTTCCCATGGGAACTTCGAATATTCCCATGGGAATTTTAAATTTCCCATGGGAAATGTACTTTTTATCAGCTGTGGTGACAACAGTGACAACGGTGACATGTTGGGACATATGGGGAAATTTAATTTTTTTGATTATCTATCACTTGGGCAAAAAATATTTTTGATATCTTGTAAACCGACAAAGTCAGATTTGCCAATTCTGGAATTGCAAATTTGTCCTGCACAGTGTTCATAGTTAAGATGGTGGTAGAGCAGATGCTTACCCCTCAAAAAAGCATTGTCAACCTTTGGCTTCGCCTCGGTTGACAATGTTTTCTCGGGGGTAAACATCTGCTCAATCACCCTCTCAGCTATGTGTTATTTATATATTGTCACATGACGTAATTTTTTAACTTGCATATTTATACGAAATGTTCAACTTCCATATTATAGATAAACATGGTGAGTAGAAACGAAATACACAATATCCCAAAGCCCCATATGGTCGCTTTTCAAATGGAAATACTAAAGAGTCATTAATAATCCCTATTTTTGGCTTTACTTACCTTAAACAATTTGGTCTTTTTTTATTCCGAGAGTTGGGATTAGTCTCATATTTGTCAATATTAAACTCACATCTCATGTATTTTTCTAATTTTATATAGACTATATCTTTTACAGTATAAATAAAACATTTTTAATACATTTCGTTGAAAGACATGATTCGCTTATGCAATCTCGACGTGATTGTACCATCCTATTTTATGCGTTTAAAAGATACAAATGAAACCTCTATATATTTATTTTCAAAGCAATAAAATTTCAAATTGTTTTTTAGATCACGTTCCGATTGCATTTTATGAGAATGTTAGCTGAGATAAACCATAGACTTATGAATATACTATCTATATTGATTACTTTATGTTTTCTGAAAGTGCATTCCATCTGACATGATAATTGACGTTAATCCCAGAGAATTGTATGAGTATATATGGATTCTGATTTCGAAAACTAAATGGTATTACAGCTTGTTTTTATCACTGTTTGATATGTGCCAGCTATTACATTTCTACAATATAATAAACTGGTTCCTTTGTCATAAGAGTATTTTTATCAAATTGCTCTCTTCTTTCTTTCTGTAACTAAGATATTATTCTATACCAGATTTCACCAGAATTAATCTTATTTTATCTACTTATAAAAATAAACTATTGTATGCAACTAATAGATCCTGCAGAAAATATCATGCAGTCACTCATTCAAGCATAATATAAAGTAATTACATAATGAACATTTTTTTATGTGTGCCTAGTTTCAAGATGAACTTATCCTAATTTTCGGCAAACAAACTTAAACACAATTTTAACCTGATCAAACTTGTGAAATCTTAGTCTTGACCCTAACTTGGCATATATTGGAACAAATTCACAACATAATAAAAATGTAGACTAAGTTTGCTGGAGCACCTGATATCACCTCTGGCTTTTGGTGGGGTTCGTGTTGCTCAGTCTTTAGTTTTTGGTGGGGTTCATGTTGCTCATGTTGTGTTTTGTTAATTTTTTTTTTGTGGGGTTCGTGTTGCTCAGCCATGGCGTTGTCATTTTAATTTCGACTTATGAGTTTGAATGTCCGTTTGGTATCTTTCGCCTCTCTATTAATTACCGTATTTGACATGTGAAGACGAAGACTTTTAAAGCCACGAAATGATCTTTGATTAAGATGACAAAGTCACTGTCACTTTTACAATATGGTGCTGACATTTGCGTGGTTTTAGTGAGTTTGTACAAAAGATTTGGAATATGAATAACTTTATAAATTACTACACTAAAGAAAAGATGTAATTCATTCGAATTTTGTGCTCTGCAACTGTTTCGGTTCTTATATATACTTGGCTTTCAAATGTTCTGCATCGAGCGTTCCTGATGAAGTTAATCCAGAAATGCGCTTCGAAGGCATGAAATTTATGAAGTTTTGTTTTATTTTTATTTTTTGTTTTTTTTTTTTTTTGAGGAAAAGAAATTTCAGAGACGATTAGTGATTGTAGGTTTTTTTATTTAGATTTTTTATATAATAATTATATTTTGTGATGTGGAATGAAAATAAAGATAATTTTCGCTTACGAACAGCTGATTTGAAGTTTATGATTCAAATGAACTAAACATCAAAGAAATAATTGTTCTGGTAAATTTTTGAGATAAATAACTGATTATTCAGATCAACGTTTTTACTTGTCAATTAGAAATTCCCAATAGTGAGTCACACTCAGTATGGCACATTTGCAGAAAGTATACTATGAAAATTCAAAATCAATCGACATTTAGATTGGTAAAAATTCCCGCATATTAAACTTTATCGGTAAAGACGACATAATATTGTGATTTATATAAATAATGTTAAAGATAAAAGGTATCGACATCAATATAGAAAGTCATATTGACCATAAAAAATAATATGAATCTCATATATACTTATTAAAACAATCTTAAATAAAAGCGTTTTATATGAAGTGTGATATTATACTTTTAAAAATTAGATAATATTCTTATTAGACCCAGTCAATACGGGAATTGCTTCGATAATGAAAATACTGATGGTACATCGTTCCAAGTATGAACGGAATAAATTTGTATTTCTTTTTATATAAATGATAATAAATTTAAGTTTCACTTATACAACCATGTTTTACATCAACGAACGCATTAAAATATTCATTGTTCCTGTTCCTGATTATTAAACAATAGTACCTCTCAAGTTCAACAGAAATGTATACGATCGATTTTTCAGAAAACAAAAACAATTAGAAAATCGCAATGAATCTGTATCAGATCTGGCATTGCGGTCATAAAACTTTCGAGCACGATTTTCGTACTCAGACTCAGAAATCAACCAATCAAAATCATGGATTTGGTGTTTCGAGCACAAATTTTGTACTCGAGTACTGAGTAAAGTTTTAAGCCTGGTATCGATGATGAGTTTATTCCCCACACTTCAATTAATACATGTACGATAGGTTCTGGACGACAAACCTTCTGTTGAACTTGTCACATGGCGTTATTTCCTAACTTGTAACCTGCATACAGAGTATATATCTTCCAGTTGATACGATATTCCAGAGCTTGTATTTTCTATCATGATTCCCTTGATGGATATTTGCTGCTCACAAGGAAGCTATTAAACCAAGAGTTCCAAGTGGTGAAGTTGAAATCTTCCCTTCGTTAATTTTACGGACGCCATTATGAGTTGGTTGACCGTTTTGGAATATCTGTTTTCACAGATGACGATGGATGTTTTCCGATTGTCGTTACTATAATCCCGTCACCTTTTACCAGAATGCGACCTATTGAAATAGACTTATCATCGGGTTTGTACTTCCATGAGCAACACGACGGGTGCTACACGTGGAGCAGGATCTGCTAGCTCTTTCGGAGTCCCTGTGATCACCCACAGTTTTTGTGGGGTTCATGTTGCTCATTCATTAGTTTTCTATGTTTTGTTTTGAGTACTGATATTTGTCTGTTGTTTTTCTTTTTTGTCATGGCGTTGTCAATTTATTTTCGACTTATGAGTTTGAATGTCCCTTTGGTATTTTTTTGCCTCTCTCTTGCATATTTATACGCTTAACAACTTACAAATCTTCAAAAGATTAACATTATTTCTGCATTCTATATTTGCATCTCATGTTTGTTTTTAATTTTATATAGACTATATATTTTACAGTATAAATAAAACTTTAAATACAGTTAGAATAGCGTATGCAATCTTGACGCGAGTGTACCATAATATGCTTTGTGCGTTTGAAAGATATATATATATATATATATATATATATATATATATATATATACCGCGTCCTATATATTTATCTTAAAAACAATGAAATTTAAAATTGTTTTTTAGATCACGTTCTTATAGCTTTTTATGAGGATTTCAGCTGAGATAAACTATCTATATTGATGGCTTTATGTTTTTTAAAAGGTGCATTTTATCTGACATGATAATTGACGTTAATCCTTAAGAGAATTGCAGAAGTAGATTTCAAAAACTAAATTGTTTTGAAGCTTGCTTTTATCGCTATTTGAAATATGCCAGCTATTACATTTCTACAATATAATATACTGGTTCCTTTGTCATAGAGTATTTTATCAGATTGCTCTCTTCTATAACTAAGATATTATTCTATACCAGATTTTTCCAGAATTAGTCGTCTTTTATCTATTTACAAAAGTAGATTATTGTATGCAACTAATATACCCTGCAGATAATATCATGCATCCACTCATTTAAGCATGATATAAAGACATTACATTTGATTTAACGATGCCTTTGTATATCAAAAAGTGATTTTATAGTAACAGAAATAGATTAATTCGTTACTTTCGACCACAAATTCAGACTTATATTTATTCATAATCAGCTTGCTTATATTGAAAATAATTATTTAAGAAAAAAAAAAAAAAAAAAAACACTTTTTCAAAACCATTAAAAGATAAAGAAATATTGATAAATATGAAAATACAATCAGTATAATTATACTATTGAAATTTCATTATACGAATGATAAGTATAATAAGTACAAATGTAGTTGTACGCTAAAGTCATTATATCTAACGGTTCCAATGTGGTGTTTATATATCCCGCCTACGACAGTAAGGGCATTATGTGTTTAGGTCCGTGCGTGCGTGCTGCGTCCGTTCGTCCAATATCATATTAAAGTTTTGAGTTGAAGTTGCAAGAATTTGTTGTCTAATTAGCTTGAAACTTTAATAGAATACATTTTCATTATGACTTTAATTTATTCAGACATATGCCAAATTAGGGCGAAGGCTTGGATTTCACGGTTTACTGCTCAGCTTAAAATTTTGTTTAATGCAGTTTACCATAAACAAGTTGGGGTTTCTTCATTTTGGAACAAAATACACATGTTCGTGATGATATCAATTGTTTAAAATGTATACTAAATTAGATCTTTCGCCTCTCTTTCACTTAACATGGGAATGTAATAGTGCAAACACGCTCAACCTAACATTTATATTAATGCTGAAAAGGAACTACATCTTGACCTTTTTTGCAATTACATAAACCATCAATTGTATACTTAATTTTTGCCTAAAGGCTTCGTTGCATAACCTGTGCATGATACTTAAAATGGCCACCATTTTCTATGGTACTTATTTGCTTTTTGAGTAAAAGACTTGTCCGATACTCCCGCCATTTTTTGTCCAGAAACCTCGTTTGCGTACAATGTATGTAATGTTTACGTATCATGGGTTGTTTTCCTCACGGACTTTGGTTGGCTAGTGTTGTTCAGTCTTTAGTTTTCGTTGTAGTGTTTCTGTTGACTTATTAGTCTTTTAATAAGTTGTCGGGGTCTTTTTTGTCAGTGTTGTCGGTTTTTCTTTGACTTTTGAAATTTGAACGCCTCTGTGATATCCTCTGTGATATCTTCCGATTCTTTCTTGTCACATTTTAAAGTACCCATTACCAAATTAGGATACGTGTATCCAAAGGTAGTATTTGCTTTTAATTACAATGATGGTTCACGAAATGAGCAACATTTGAAAATGTGACGCTCTACTTCTGCATAAAGACGAAACTGTTATAAGACATTGTTTCTTTACGCATTCTTTAAGTTTAAATGGCTATTTATAAATTCAATGAAAATATTTCCATTCTCTTTTCCCGATTCAATAAAAATATAAAGACAGAGGATTTTTGTTCCATCATGTCAAAATAGAAAGGAAAAATACTAAAAAAATTCAAATCAATAGAACATCACAAAGATCACAAAACAGGTAACAATATTATATGGTCGACAATGAATACACCACATATGTAACGGAGTACAACATGATACATTATGAAAAAACCAAAATATTCTGCATGACGATGGGCTTAAGTGATGACTTCAGTTTTTCAACGTGAGACCCTTTTTCAGACATGGTTGGAGTGACGGGCACACGTCTGTATTGTTAACGTCTATATAGATTAAATGCATTCGTATTCAGTGAGATACTTAAACGCAATAGGGGTACACATGTACGTCTGTATTTGCAATTTGTAGACATTAAAACGCATTCGTATACATAAACGCAACATGGCCTGGAAGATAATATGACACTGTTTCATACAGGCTATTGTAATCAATGTCAGGTTAAGGTTCAACAGCAAATACAGTTTACTGAAGATATTCCATTATTTATGATAAATTTATTCACAGCTTTTACAGACTACAGACTATTAAGAACCTGCCATATTGAATAGACACCAAGTTCTGTCTATTGGTGAAGACTTGTATGTTACCCTGTACATTTCTTTTGATATTTCTGACGTTGGTTCGCTGACATCTCATAACTTCTTTTCTCGATTAATAAAGAAATTATTGAAGGCATATAACACAAACTTTCTAAAAACTTTGATCTTGTCACAAAAAATTAATATTGAAATTGCATGTTGTTCGCAGATTTTGTCTCTGTCGAAATATTCTCTGTCTAAAGGAACATGTACTTACAATGTTTAACAACTCACCGGAAGACACAATAAAGATAACGCAACCTTCACCTTACGGTGTCTTATTTAATTACTGTGTTTGACATGTAAAGACGTCGATCTTTAAAGCCGCGATATGCTGTTTGGTCAAGTGGGAAAATTCAGTGTAACTTTTACAATATGGTGCTGACATTGTCGTGGTGTTCATAATTAAGAGATGGTGAGTTTGTACTACAGATTTGGAATATAAATGACTCAGAAATTACTACATTAAAGAAAAGATGTACTTTACTCAATTTGTAGCTTTTCATCTGTTTCGGTTCTTGTATATACTCGACTTTCAAATATTCTGCATTGAGCGCTCTTGATGAAGGTAAATCCAGAAAAGGGCTTCGAACCCGTGAATTTATAAAGTGCTATTTTGGTCTTTTATTTTTTCAAACAAAGAAATTTCAGAGACGATTAATGATTGGTGGTTTTTTGTTGTTGCTTTCTTATATAATGAATATATTTTTGTAATGTGAAACGAAAATTAAGATAATTTTTGCTTACGAATAGCTTATTTGAAGTTTATGATTCAAATGAACTGAACATCAAAGAAATAATTGTTCTGGTAAAAATTTAGAGATAGATAACTGATTTTTCAGATCAACGTTTTTACTTGTCAATTAGAAATTCTCAATAGTGAGTCAGTCACCTTCAGACTGGCACATTTGCAGAAAATTCAAAATCAATCGGCATTTAGATTTTTAAAAATCCCCGCATATTAAACTTTATCGGTAAATATGACATAATATCGTAATTTATATAAATAATATTAAAGATAAAAGGTATCGAAATCAATGTTGAAAGTCATACTGACCATAAAAACGAATACGATATTCCCAGTTTTTGTTATAGGAAGCTTAGATTATGAAAATTATGCTTGCACATCATTGCAAGTATGAGTAAAACTTTTGAATTTGTTTTTTCTGCCAGTGAAAATAATATAAGTAAGAAGAAAAGAACAAATATGTCCAGAATCATAAATACTGTTAGAATATGTACATGTAAAGTATATTTCTTATAGATAGCAAATAAAATATCATTTATTGATAAATTCAAAGCTGGTAATTAATCTAAAATGAAAATTGTAAAATATATATTCCTGTCCACCAAAAAATGAATGTTATGTTTATTCAAACTGACAAAATTAGTATGATGTTAATAACCAACGAAAACAACTAGATCACAATTTATATATGACGTATTCAGAAAAGTCACAAGTTGTTTTTGTTACATCTATACTACATTGCAATCTTACTAAAGCAGACGTAATATGTAATATCCCTAGACCAGATTGTTTCTACCTAAAGTTATTTGTTTTTTTAGTTTTAACTTTATAACAGGTCACAATAATACACTATTTATATCAATTGGAAGACCATGTTTAAGCCGATATTCGTTACGCGTTTACATTTCTTATTTTAACACAGAATACGAGTCATTCAAAAACGACATTCCGTGACCACATAACATAGTTAAGTTCCAAGCATTAAAAATTATCAGTAAGAATTTCATATGGCTTATGTGTACTACTAAGGTATGGGGGTTTGCTTATTGGTGAAGGCCGCACAGGGACCTGTAGTTGTTCACAATGTAAACAACCTTGTTTTTTTGGTTTCAGGTGGATAGTTGTCTAATTGGCAATACAACAATACAACTAAAAAGAACATCTATTTAGATATATTTTAATAGATGAATATTGTGTTTTTAAACGAAAGAAAAGTGTTTATGCGAGCTGCGTCAAATAGAAATCGACCTTATGCAAAGGAAAACAAATTCATGTAGTACGCTATATTTGATGGAGAAATGTGCATGCAAATGTTTGAACCGTTTCTAAATTTGGATATTTGTAAGAATCTTTAAATTCAGACCAATAAGTTACCTTAAAAGAGGGACTAAAGATACCAGAGGGACAGTCAAACTCATAGATTGAAAATAAACTGACAACGCCATGGCTAAAAATAAAAAGACAAACAGACAAATAATAGTACAGAAGACACAACATAGAAAACTAAAGACTAAGCAACACGTACCCCACTAAAAACTGGTGGTGATCTCAGGTGCTCCGGAAGGGTAAGCAGATCCTGCTCCACATGTGGCACCCGTCGTGTTGCTTATGTTATTACAAATCCGGTAAATAGTCTAATTCGGTAGGTCACATTCGTGATAAGGGAAATGTATTGTAGTTACGACATAAGGAACATATCCGATATCATCTGTGAAACGGTTATTCCATAACGTCAGAATTTTATTTCCCAATCATAGTGTAATGGATGTATATGTAACTATCGCCACTTGCATAAGGTCGACTTCTATATTTCGCAGCTCATACGTCAAGCATAAGTCGCCCTGGACCTAGGTAATTAGAAAATATGATAAAAGTGATCATCAAAAAGTTTTAACGTTATACGAAAATTCCTTAAAGTACAATAACATTAGGAAGTAACAGACGACTATTAATTGTTTAAAACGAACATCAAGGCTAAGGAAAGAGTAAATAATGTCCTGCAAATGAAATATACTATCAGGCGATACATACCAAAGCGTAACTGTACAACAATAATACAAAATCAAAGAAAAATACTGGCCTACACAATTAATTGAAAACACTTTTTCGAAAATCCAAACAGAATTCATTAAAAAGCTGATACATTATAGAAAGTAAAGCAGAAAATGCATGGTTTCGTTTCATTTCATACAATTTAACAATATAAGGTCAATTTTGGAAAATCCCTTGTTATGAGATATTGCTTTTTCAAAGTACTCAGTCTGACTGTAGAGTATTATCAGTTACTGTAAGCTAGTTCAAAGCCAATTTCAACTAATAAATAAACCATGCCTTTCCAGACAAAAAATATCAATATCAATAAGAGTACACATCAAACGAGTGTAATGTATAAATACGCAATAAACATCTAAAAAGCGTTTTTATTATGTGTCATAAAATTATTTTGTCAAACGTTTCACTGTTTTTCATTCTTTAGCACAAAACATTTTTAGTCAATAGAAATATTTTTTCATTTTCCGGTTCTTGGAATTCTTGTTTCTTGGAAATATCTGTGATACCATAAACGTGACTATAATTCAATTATCAAAACATTAATAGACCCAGATCTTGAGCGGTTTATTGTCATGAATAAAACGTTTGATATACAAATATTCCTCAGCAATAAACAAAATAGACAAATAATTTTGAACGATGTATACGAAAAAAGATCGTGGACTCGACATGATTTCCTTAAAAAAAAGAACGGCAGCCTACTTTTAGTTTGTGAGATGTCGTTGATACAGTATACTTTAGAATTTGTAAACTTGTACTAATACTGTTGTCATCTGTTACATCGATACGAGGGTCACATGGTCCTTCTAAACTGATTGTTTGAAGCGCTCAAATCATATATTAGTGCGATTTTTATACATTTTTAAAATTGTTTCCTATTGTTTTATGTCCCGCCGACAATAATAGGATATTATTCTTTTCGAGCTGTGCGTTATACAGTCCACTGATCCGTCCCTTGTTTTTCGATTTATTTTTGGTTTGATTCGTTTTGTTTATAAGAAAAGGTAGTTTTTAAATAACAAATAGGTAGTAGATTCTGTTATTTTGAACAAAACTTGTGTAGAGCTGATGCTAATCGCAGGAACACGTGGAAATGCTTTCCGAGCAGCTTTCTTGTAGACGCATACCAAATATCTTTTATCAGTACTAAACAAAACTTGTGTAGAGCTGATGGTAATCGTAGTTAACGCTTTCCGAGCTGCTTTCTCATAGACGCATACCCAATATATTTTATCAGTACTAAAGATGATATTCAACATAGTATAATGCCAACGTTTCACGGGGACGTTTAAATGACTAAAGTTAACATCTTTCGTATAAGCATATCTCGGTTAAATATATCAGACATGAAAGACAAGATAAGCAAACTGGTTATTTCGAATAACCTATAATTATATTGTATTATACAGAAAAGGTAACCAGACAAATTATTTATGTTTATTTTATTTACTTTTAACGTTGTTATTAAGACTGTAGCTTTGTCAAAGCCAGAAAGGTAGTTTTTTGAAAGAGGAGACCACAAATAAGGTTCTCCTTCTTAAATTATCTGGAAGGAACGTCAGCGACTCCCTCTTTTGTTATTGCAATTTGTTAATGCAAAAGACAAAAAACTACAGCTTAAATCGTTAGAGTCCTTCCTAAAATAATTAAAGAATGAATCATGGCAATAATTAAACTTTCTGAAATAAATTTATATAAAAACATTATTCTTAAAGATTATCTTGATTTCAAATAAGATTTAAATACTCTCGGTTCTTCTTCTTTTTTGAGTATGTTATTCCCTCAATTTCTGTTTTATCTAGAATTGTCTCTTCCTAGCCTATTCACGTCATTTGAGCATCTGTTAACTATGGTCGCTTTAGTTCATAGCAGCATAAAGTAAATGGTCAACTGTATCTTTTGATTCTTTTCAATATTAAATTTTTATGGAACAGGTTGTTAAGTATTGTGACAAATTTTATGTTGATAGCAAAAATATACCTACTCACATTACCCAGGAGCGTTTTTAATCAACTTCGCTTCTTTAAACATCAAGCTATCTCCGTTCGTTGCTGTTAGGATTTTTCATTTGTTTACTTGTTTATACAATAATACACTACAATATACCCTTGTCAAACAATGCTTTTCCTATTTTACAAAATGCCTTTTCGACCTTTCGATTCACTTTAAATATTAAAGTGACTACTAATCCTGTGTAAATAGTAAAATGTACTAAAACTACACTAACTGAACATTCAAACAAATGGATAATGTCATTAAATTTGTAGCTTGATAATATTTCTGTTTGTTTAACAAACAAACACAAAAAAGGGAACGTATAACGTCAGACGCATGGTAACCCTATGGGATTTTCAGGGCTTTAAGTTTACCCTGAATAGGATTTGTGCGATGCATGTTTTGTTTTCGTGACATTGGTGATTGTCTTTTCATATATATCCATAGTATTATCTGTCCTTCTACGACTTAAATCCCTTTAACATCATATGATTTGAATTTAAACTTAAAAGACAAGTTTAGTTTGGTATAAATAAAATTCCTATTTTCGTTTAATCTTCTATATTTGAAAATGAGAAAATATGGTATGATTGCTAATAAGACAACTATCTTTAGACCAAATGATAAATGAAATGAATTTTGACAGGTCATTGTATGGACTTCAACAATGTACAAAACCCCATACCGTATATTATGCAATAAAAGGCCCGGTTGGACAAGACAGACACAAATCAAAAGATAAAACAGACGGACTGATTTATGCTATACATCAATCAATGAAAAACAAATCTGGACAGCAACAATAACAACCACTGGCTTGAGACATGGACATAAAAATGTGACATGGTTGAACATGTGGGCGTTACCCCCAACCGAGCCTGTGTAATTTGTAATATACAGTTAGAAAAAACTGTAAAGATCAGTTTGTAAGGAGTGGACTCATCAGACCAGTACCTAGCACACAAAAATAGAGACACAAAGTATCGATACAAGAGAACTCCTTGTTACTGAATCTAGTTAATAACCCAGTTTCAACTTATAAATAAACCATGTTTCCCTATGTATGTCAGTATCTTAAATCCTACCAGTAAATTGCTCAATTAATTTCTTTTTATCTGTGTGAAAATGCCAAATGAATTCATTTGATTTAACGATACGATTCAACATGGCAAATGTAATAACCGTTCTTAACCATCTTTCACTTTTCTTGGTTTTCAATGATATTGGATTGTCTTTGGTATCGGTATATTTGTAGAAGGATTATTAGAATGATTAAGTTTATTTCCTATCGGTCACTTTCTCTGATCTTTTAAGTCAAAAGATAATTAATAGCTTGTAAAGGCATTAACTCTTGGATCAATACGTGTAATAGGTAGAAATATAATTCATATCATGACGTCACAATTAACGGAAATAGGTCAGGATCAACTGTTGCCCAAAAAATTAAAAAAAATAATGAACGATATATGAATGGGTAAAGGAATATGATTATGTGGACGTACTAAACCTCGTTAACGCATTCCTCAACAATTTTACAGGTTTTGGGAATTGTTCGTGTTAACCATTCGGTTGTGTTCTGTTTATTTCAGGTTTTTCGTAATTATTACCATGGCCTTTCTATACTCAGCATTTTGATATAAATACATATTTTTGGAAATTCATATTATTGCAAAGTTATATAAATATTATTTGGAGCGGTGACAAATTTTAACATGTAACAGAAACAGAAATACAAATATTCGTTTCATCACAGAATATCAATATTTTTTTTTTTTTTTTTTTTTGTCTTTTGTGTAAAGAAATGATTTACATTTAAATATACTTCAAATATAATTATGTTTCATGTAAACCACAGAGAACATAATATTCAATTAAGAAACCAAAAATCAGATTGTTGCTTAATGTTTAGCATCCGACTACATGACATTCGATAGTAAAGTCTTTGCCAATAGAAATGAGTTAGCCTACGTAACAAGAAACACACTTGATTTACACATTATTAACATTGCACAAATATTTCATACAAATTCCATATTTTTTATTGTATTTCGAACAACAACTTCGTGAAATTATGTCAAATAAAACACAACATCAATAACTGCAAGTGCTTTCCATGACAGCGTTTTAACACAATTTTATTAAAAACCGATCTCGCAGCGCTCCTGTTTTCTGATAGGGCACACCCACGCGACACGTCGGAAAACGGGAGCAATGCAAGATCGGTTTTAATTAGATTGGTTATAACAAATAAAGGCAACAGTAGTATACCGCTATTCGAAATTCATAAATCGATTGAGAAAAAAACAAATCCGAGTTACAAACTAAAACTGAGGGAAACACATAAAATATAAGAGGAGAACAACGACACAACAGAAACAAAACACTCAAAAACACACAGAAATGAACTATGATATAACAATGGCCATTTTCCTGACTTGGTACAGGACATTTTAAGAAAAAATGGTGGGTTGAACCTGGTTTTGTGGCTAGCCAAACCTCCCGCTTTTATGGCAATGTTAAATATAACATTAAAATGACAACATTACATGACAGGACTACAATACAAATAAATGGGAGAACATACAGGACAGAGACACACACAAATAATAGCTATCAAAAGGTACCAGGCTTATGATTTATAAATACGCCAGACAAAGCATAGGCATTTTAAAAAAAAATCAAATAAAAAGGTCTCTTTCACTCGAGAACATTTTTTTTTCGCCATTGAAATGTGTAGTTTTTAAAACTTTTGAATGTCACTATGTTTGCAGTCTAGCAGGATTGACAAAAACGTTAACCTTTCGCAAAATTTTAGTATGAAACCCCTTCTCGGGTCCTTTAAAATCAGCTCCACTGAATGCTTAAATCACCCAACAAAACTATAAAAAGAAGCATTCAATAAAGTTACATCAAATTAACCTGTTTTATGGCTGTGTTATACTTCTTCGCACTTCGTGTAAAAACTTGTGCTCATTTCGAAAAAAACAATAAAAAAGCCAACATTCCAATCTTTAGTTATATGAGTATTGATATATGAAGACAGCTTTATCCCATGTCACGTGAAAAAAATTGAACGTTATATAGGAGGAATTTGCATAATGTTGATATAGCTGAAATAAAATATTAATAATTTCCAATAATTGAAAAATATTAATAGGTTAGTGTAAAATTTTGATTGTTATTCATTATTCATATAATCTTTGTTAACTTTATCCTTTTTTTTGCAGGAGGTAAAAGAAGCATTGATTAATTAGGTAGGCGTAGTTAGTTAATATATTCTTTGGTTTCTTGTATCTTAAAAGGAAACATATAAAAAAAAATCATGTGATTCCTCTTGCGACCAAATCAAAATCTTCTTTAATGACTGATGCAAATTTTCCATTCCTGCAAGAAGAGATATTTCTCGTTTCACACTACAAAAACTACGTTTATTTGGTTCGCCTATCTTGCAATGTGTAACGAAATTGCGAGGTTTCTATTAGCTATTTGTTATGGCAATGATGACTGTATGATGATAGTCACATCACCAACTTTGGCAACGGAGATTTGTTATTTCGTCAATAATCTACACATCACTCTATTCTTTTTGGAAAGTTTGATTCCATTCTGAAGCGTGAAACAGACTAAAAACTTCTGATGTTAACAGGAGTCTGGGTTTCTGACACATATTTGAAGTGAAGAATAAGAAGTAGAAAATATTTCACCAGGACAAAGATAATTTAGACCATAAGATAAATAAGTTTAACAACTCGTGAGAATTTGGTATTGCTTGATGTCAGAATAAACTCGTCAAATGTTTATCAATATATTGAAATTAAATAACTCGAGTTGATATCAAGCTATATCTTATCCGCACTCGTTATGACACCTATAAATATCTGTATGAATTAAAAACAATCATACTGTAAAATTCATACATTGTAGCCTGCTATAACCAACGAAACAATTTTTTTTCGGGGATTCACACTTTGATACCCTGATAACATGTATGCGCGTTGATTAAACCTACTGCATTATATTTAATTTACCTCAGGTAGAAGCTTTTAAAGCTAGTCTCCTACTTGGACATTGAACACTTAGATATTGAATAAAAGTGTTTCAAACTGTGTGATTGATGTACTGGAAGAAGGAGCAAAATGCATCTACGAACAAACCAAGAGATAATTCTTAAGATAATTCAATTAAGTGTCACTGAGTGATTCCAAAAACAACTTGGCAATTTCTTTACATTGTTATTTTGCTCCAGTGACGTTTGTATTAAATAACACATTAATCACGGTATATAAATTTCTTTAGTTTCATATTTATCACCTTTTTATTGAAATGCATGCATCTATTTTTGATTTAATCTAAATGATCTAACGTTTGAAAAAAAGTGTTATCAATTCTTTATTATGAATACACTGACAGACAAGTAGAAGTACAATGCAATCATTTACCTACATTTGAGAAAAAGAAATCTTCGTTCGTAAGTATTAAAGATGTTTGACCTCGTATGTTGAAATAAAACGTATTTTATTGTGAAAAATAATAGATGACAAATGAATATAATATATATTATGAATTTTGGGTCCTCAATGCTTTTCATCTTCATACTTTATTTGGTCTTTAATTGGTCTTTAATTGGTTTGATTCGAGCTTCACTGATGATTCTTTTGTAGACGGAACGCGCGTTTGACGTAAACAAATTTAATCCTGGTACATGTATCTATGATGAGTTTATTATCAAAAATATATTTGAAAATTCCTATATCCATGACATCTATATTACATACTTCTCCATATGAAACATTTATTTATTTTTCTTAAGCCAAAACAAAAGATAAGAAAGATATACGTAAATGCTAGTACTAACACTTGCTGGTAGACTGTTTACCCGTAGGCATTAAAAGTATAGTAGCCAGTGCTTCGGTACTGGCATGAAAATACGGATATTGTGTTGTTAAAATTTGATGTTTCAAAATTTTGTTAAGTCATTATTTTAAATTAAGGAATATATATCCCTCATGCAAAGCTCTGATTCCTTGCCCGACTTTGGCTACACGTTTTGTCCGTTTCGGTTCATTAGCTCTTCTTCTTGTTAATAAGTTTTGGATTTTAAAATTTGTTGGCTTCGATCATCACTGAAGAGATATTTATTGTCGAAATGCGCATCGGGTTCAGAAAACTTGGTACCGTCAATGTTATTATATGCAACTTATATTGTACTAGAACTCACTTCTTGACTAGCTTATCGAACACGAACGAAGAAGATATTCGTGTGTATTTAATATGTTTTTTTCTATTAGAACATCTATGGAACAATGCTCGTGTATGTCTCTCATCAAGATTTTTTTCGTAGGATTTCATATACTGACAAATAAGATCAAACCATAGAATGAGAACTGAAGCAACCTAAACTTGACTCCTCTCAAGTCGCCCAGAATGGACATGATCACAATAATCCCAGTCTTCACTTATATGTGCCAGAATTATGTGTTCTTTTTAAATGTAAAACATAAGACAAACAAAAGCATACAACATACAACATACAAGACTAAAGACTGAGCAACACAAAAGATACTAGAGAGAGGTATTCAAGAACACATGTAATTTAGTACTGCCTTTTACATACACTTTCCGGTTTTAATCCTTAGATCATGTATTTTTATATAACTCGATCTATTCGAATCTAACTTATCGACTAGTCGGATCAAATATTCTCAAACAAAAAACACTCATTGAAGATACCATGCATGCAGGCTTATGACTAACGAGTTATGTTTACAGAGGACTCATCAGTAGCGCTCGAATCAAAATAGTTGGGAGGCAAAATCGATAACGAAGTTGTACAGCAGTGTAAACCAAAAATCCTAAATAGTGTACCAAATTTGACTAGGGCCATCTGTGCTTAAATAAAGCAATAAATAAATGTTCCGAATAACTCATCACTGAAGGAGCTGAAGAACATGTACATCTGACGTCATTTCGCTGTTATACAGCTTTTTACGGAAGGTTGAGGGGGTACAGGAATCATTATAGCTACCTGTAAAAAGTATAACAAAAATACCAAACTCCAAGCCAAATTCAAAAAGGGGAAGTCCATAAAAACTTACAAAATCAGATCGACGCTTTCCATCAACAGAACCAGTGAACAACAACTGCCATATTCATGAATGGTACAGGCATAACTGATAGAAGACATTTAGTCAATTTGCAAATATGTTCTTTTAACATAAAGATGTCGACATTTGTAAATTCATTCAATATAACTATAGGTAATTTCCCTATTTAAATTTCCATTAACGTTTATAGATATAAGAAAATGTGGTATGAGTGCCAATGAGACAACTCTCCATCCATTTGTATTTCATTCTAATTCTTTATGAACCACACAGGGAAAGAAGATTGTTTAGTCACTTACATGCACTTTACTTTAGATAGTAAAATATAGGAAAAATTTAGACTATCAGCTAGGAAAGTTATCAGAACATTATAAATGGGATATATATTGTATGTTATAAGTGAAATACATTATGTACATTAAAGGTTCGTGAAATGGATTATATTTCAAGCTATTGTAATGCAGGACTCTAAATACCATTTACAAATGTCTTTAACACTTGAGAGAAGAGAAACTTTTGAACCATATAACAAATTGTTTATAAACCATCTGTGAAGCCAGAAAAAAAAAAAAAGACAAATAATATAACATGTATAAAGAAACGTTGACAAATAAAAACTAAAGAAACAAAATATCGGGAAAAACATCAGTAACGAGTTGTTAGTTTACTGATCATTAGAAATAAAAGTGTCAGCTTGTGAAGCACCCAATATATATATATGACAAATATTCAGAACCTTTGTTTTTGCTTAATTTTTCTTCAAAACAGAGTCAATGTTACGACAGATCAAACATGAGTAAATTATATGAATATTTGGGAGTTAGCTTAAAAAACCAAAAATCAAACCATGTTGGAACAAGAGCTTTCATTTATTACATGTTAATAATGATCAATATTTAAATATAACAGCTTGTTCACCATTAAACTGTGTTGTAATTGGTCCTTTCTTTATTAGCCTTGTCCGTATTCAATTAAATATTGGTTTGTAGTACTTAAACGTTTATTCAAGAAAACCAAATTATCAAAAATATATTCATGACTCCCAAGATAATTACCGTAATTTGGTAGAGATCGATTATAATCTAAGAAAGTTAGTTGTTTTGAAATTACTGTTCACTGACAATTATTTTAGTGGCATTTCACATCGTCTGAATGACGCCATTTGGAGAGGAATTTTTTTTCTAACTACCACAATAATTACACTTAGGAATAATCTCCCCATGTTAAATCAGTTCAATCTACAACCAATTATTTTTCTATTAAACGTCAAGGTTAATATTTGTAATACGTTAGAAAATTTTTTTTCTGTCTCGGGTGACCATGAATGCAAAAAACGATAAAAAAATAAGTAAATACGTATGATGGCCAATGAGACAACTTTCCATACATAATACAAAGGACAAAGATGTGAACAATTCCATCATTTTTAATTTTATCAATAATTTGACACAAAACATACAAGTAAGTTTATCGAAATCACAAAATGTGGTATGATGGCCAATGAGACAACTTTCCATACATAATACAAAGGACAAAGATGTGAACAATTCCATCATTTTTAATTTTATCAATAATTTGACACAAAACATACAAGTAAGTTTATCGAAATCACAAAATGTGGTATGATAGCCAACGAGACAACTTTCCATACATAATACAAAGGACAAAGATGTGAACAATTCCATCATTTTAATTTTATCAATAATTTGACACAAAACATACAAGTAAGTTTATCGAAATCACAAAATGTGGTATGATGGCCAATGAGACAACTTTCCATACATAATACAAAGGACAAAGATGTGAACAATTCCATCATTTTTAATTTTATCAATAATTTGACACAAAACATACAAGTAAGTTTATCGAAATCACAAAAATGTGGTATGATAGCCAATGAGACAACTTTCCATACATAATACAAAGGACAAAGATGTGAACAATTCCATCATTTTAATTTTATCAATAATTTGACACAAAACATACAAGTAAGTTTATCGAAATCACAAAAATGTGGTATGATAGCCAATGAGACAACTTTCCATACATAATACAAAGGACAAAGATGTGAACAATTCCATCATTTTAATTTTATCAATAATTTGACACAAAACATACAAGTAAGTTTATCGAAATCACAAAAATGTGGTATGATAGCCAACGAGACAACTTTCCATACATAATACAAAGGACAAAGATGTGAACAATTCCATCATTTTAATTTTATCAATAATTTGACACAAAACATACAAGTAAGTTTATCGAAATCACAAAAATGTGGTATGATAGCCAATGAGACAACTTTCCATACATAATACAAAGGACAAAGATGTGAACAATTCCATCATTTTAATTTTATCAATAATTTGACACAAAACATACAAGTAAGTTTATCGAAATCACAAAAATGTGGTATGATAGCCAATGAGACAACTTTCCATACATAATACAAAGGACAAAGATGTGAACAATTCCATCATTTTTAATTTTATCAATAATTTGACACAAAACATACAAGTAAGTTTATCGAAATCACAAAATGTGGTATGATAGCCAATGAGACAACTTTCCATACATAATACAAAGGACAAAGATGTGAACAATTCTATCATTTTTAATTTTATCAATAATTTGACACAAAACATACAAGTAAGTTTATCGAAATCACAAAAATGTGGTATGATAGCCAATGAGACAACTTTCCATACATAATACAAAGGACAAAGATGTGAACAATTCCATCATTTTAATTTTATCAATAATTTGACACAAAACATACAAGTAAGTTATCGAAATCACAAAAATGTGGTATGATAGCCAATGAGACAACTTTCCATATATAATACAAAGGACAAAGATGTGAACAATTCCATCATTTTAATTTTATCAATAATTTGACACAAAACATACAAGTAAGTTTATCGAAATCACAAAATGTGGTATGATAGCCAATGAGACAACTTTCCATACATAATACAAAGGACAAAGATGTGAACAATTCCATCATTTTAATTTTATCAATAATTTGACACAAAACATACAAGTAAGTTTATCGAAATCACAAAAATGTGGTATGATAGCCAATGAGACAACTTTCCATACATAATACAAAGGACAAAGATGTGAACAATTCCATCATTTTTAATTTTATCAATAATTTGACACAAAACATACAAGTAAGTTTACCGAAATCGCATAAGTGTTTCTTAGTGTTTTCTGTGTCCCTTAGTTTAAGTATGTTGTATTGTTGAAAGAATGTTTATTGTTATAAAAACAAGGAATTACAAAAAATTGGAGAAATCCATTTGCGTCAAAAGAAATGTCCATTTGCGCCACAACTCGTTGGCGCCAATGCTACCTTTACGCCATTAGTTTTCAAAATGCCTAGAATTAATCGCGCCAAAATAAAATATACGAATGCACCAATTCATTTCAATAAAAAGCAACGAACCGCCATTTTACATAGACTGAACTAAAAGTCATTTAATTATATTAAAAGTCGAAATTTGTAATTTGAGACACAAACATAGTATCTACGACTAGGTTGTTCTCTTGTATAATGTTATAGTAATGACAACTATTAATGACAGACAATAACACACTCTATTACCTACGATGAGTTTATTTAAAGCAATGTAGTCAAGGGAAATTCAAGAAAAGAAGGATGATTCTTACTTAAACGGAAAGTGGAAACAAAGCATAGTCATCAACTTATTATTCAGTAGTAATAATTAGTACAGGTGAATTGGCGCTAATGAATTCCGCAAATTGGCGCAATTGATACTATTAAAAAAAGCAATTAGTGCAAAAGGACTGCTACCCAAAAGACAGAGTCACACTTATAGATCATGTGATACTCTTAGACTTATAACCTAAGGAAATTTCAGATGAAAAGGTTCACAGCCTAATAAGGGGGTTGGGGGTTGTGGGGGTATTAATATGGAAACTGCAGGTATTTTAATTCAAGAAATAAATATATAGAAGATTTAAAGGCTAAACATTGTAATGAAATACTTTATTTTGATGATCCATATCATGCATTGGCTGTATGGTACTCTATCTCATTAGACGTTTTAAATGAACATGCTCCTTAAATAACGAGAAGAGTGAAGAAAATGTGAAAGGCTGTACGATGCCTTATTTATAATTGTTATGCATCATTTGAACTTTGATGACAAAAACATCGTCTCAACCCACGCATTATTTAGTTGAAGCTTGTGGTATAATTCCCAACTAATTATGCGCACTGTATATCAATATATTGATCTTTAACTGCTGATTTTTGTATAACTTACCTTGTTGAAATACTATATGAGCGGCAATATATTAAATTTGAATAATCAGATGCAACTGTTACATATCTTTTAAAATTGTTTCTTATATGGAATATTTGTTTAGACATTGAACTATAAGCATTGTGTATATATATAAACAATACACTTTCTGATCACAAAACGTTGCCGGTTTAGGCCATGTCTAACATTGAATTTTCAACAAATGTCAATAAATCTTGAAGCGGTCTTAGTTTTAACAGAGTTAAATGTATCCCTGTGTGAGTTTCTACTCTGGTTTAAATATTTATAAGATACGTTACAGTAATGAACATAATAACAATTATGTCCGATTTTTAGTTCATACTTCTCGTCAAAAAATGACTTGCAAATTAAAATTGTGAATTAAAACATATCGGTCATTCAATTAAAAAAAACAAAACAAAAAACATATATAGCGTCAATTATTCAAATTCGATTTTTCATTTGTGTTGTTTGTATGACGCCTTAAATTAGCTAGGTATGTTTACCTGACAAACAATTAATGATTGTATTTTTGTCTTGAGCAATAGATAATACGCGATTTTCCCGTATGCTATGTATAACTTAATGTTTGTTCACATTTTTGATAGAGTGTTTAGTTCCAGTTGCTTTCATTCCTTTTTCATCACCCCCTAATGTTCACTTGTGTATGCGTGCTATTATTATTTGTTCAGTTATTGTAATTTTTTATCCTTGAAATTGGTTCACACTTTTGACTCGCGATGCTTGTTTTTTGTTTTGTCTGGCACTTAAAATGACTTTCATATAATTTGGAGGATTTTGGCGTCACAGAACCTGGTTTTGTCCATCAATTTTTTTTGTAAAGTGCATGTGCCAAGCCACTAATGTAACAGCTTACTGCCAATTTTACCAATAATCACGAGATTTACGAGATTTTCAACATTAAAAACGGTTAGTATGATGATCTTACTGTGTTATATTCTATCTTGGAGTTTTGTTTACTTTTTAAATATTTTTTTCTATTCTTAATGAAACATGATGTCTTGTTATACAGTTGTTGCGTGCTTCTTTTTTCCTAATCTCAAAATTCAGGATAACAATGTGAAATATAATTCAAAAACATATTTATAATTAGAGTGTATAAGCACATTAAACATTAATATAATTTCGAGCATTGAAACAATTGATTTTTATCCGACCGATTTACACGTGCTTTATAAAGATCTAGAAAGTTATTTTGTATTTCTAATCTTAATTTGTTATTTAATATTCTAACTTAAGATAAAGGTATCATTACACGATAAAACTGAAAGCACTTCCAAAAACTTCAAGTATAAATATCATGTTTTGTATTGATTATGTTTCTTTTTATCAGAATTCTGGAATTATGAGAATTAATCTAATAAAAATACCTTTTCATTCAACACATGCGTAAATACTGAAGATTAAATATAAGGAATGAAAAACTGGCAATGAACTTATGTCGTATGAAATGCACCTACAATCTCTTTTAATAATAAAACTCCACACACACCGGAAACGACATTCAATATAGAACATTATTTACTAAGAACCAAATGGCTGATACAAATTATTGATACTGAACAAACATCTATAAAGGCAACAGTAGTATACCGCTGTTCAAAAATCATAAATCGATTGGGAGAAAACAAATCCAGGTTACAAACTGAAACCGAGGGAAACACATCAACTATAAGAGGAAAACAACGGAACAACAGAAACACTGAAGTGCAACAAAAACAAACGCCAACATACATAGAAACGAACTATTTGATAACAACTTCCATATTCCTGACTTGGTACAGGACATTTTATGATAAAATGGTGGATTGAACCTGGTTTTATGGCTAGCCAAACCTCCCACTTATATGGCAATGTTAAAAAACATCGCTAAAATGACAACACTACGTAGTTTAAACATATTTTATTGTTCAGAAACTAAACAAATGGATGAGACACAAGTTTTACAACTTAATAATGTCTTCTCCAGAAGACACTACGTGACAGAAATACAGCACAAACAAACGCAAGATAACTCAGCACAGATGAAACGCACAAATAAATAATATAATAGTCGTTACAACATGTAAACCGCAGAATAACAACGAACATCTTCAATTAACGACAGCACAAGACATCACAAACAGTGACGTATTTTTGTAACGAATATATAATCTTGAAATTCATACAATTATTTTCACAATACTAGTCCAAACAATTATCAGGACTATAAAAATAAAATTGAGAATGAAAATGAGGAATATGTCAACGAGACAACAACCCGACCAAAGAGCAGACAACAGACTATTTCGGTATTGAAAGGCTATTTTAAATAAATGCTGTGACGACGTCATAATTATTTGGACTATCACATACTACTAAAATAAAGAGGTCCAATTTGTTAGCCGGCATGAGGTAAAAATGACCAATCAACGAATTCAACTTTAAATATAAACAATATATGACACCATGCCAGGCCATTTTGTTTTCCACATATCTAATTTTACCAATAATTAACAAGTTTCGGGTCGTATCCGATACCGATACTAATAGAATATGTCTTATGTAGTTTCCGGTACCTTCTGTAAACCCCTCATCTATCGGGAGAACCTGGAATTCTATCAGTAGTTGTTTTATATCTATGTTACACTATAGTACACAATTTAACAAGTCCGTTTTCTTCCATCTCAATACCACTATTAATTTTGGTTAATTAATTAAAAGAATAAATTCAGTTTATTGTAGTAAGAAAACCAGGACAGGTTCAAACAGAAAGATTTTGAAAGCAGAGAAAACTGTGCACCTTATAATTAGGATAATTTTATCAGATGATAATACGAATACTAGAAATTCAGACTAAATATAAGGCATAAGTATTTTAATTCACATACAGACCAGCGATGATGCGGGTTTGTTCTAGTATTATCGAAATAAATCAGACTAATTTTAATGGATATAAGAAGATGTGGTATGAGTGCCAATGAGACAACTCTCCATCCAAGTAAAATTATAAAAGTAAACCATTATAGTTCAAAGTACGGTCTTCAACACGGAGCCTTGGCTCACACCGAACAGTAAGCTATAAAGGGCCCCAAAATTACTAGTGTAAAACCATTCAAACGGGGAACCAACGGTCTAATCTATATAAAAACGAGAAACGAGAAACACTTATGAACCACATCAACAAACGACAACTACCGAACATCAGATTTCTGACTTAGGACAGGTGCAAACAAATGCAGTGGGTTTAAACGTTTTAATGGTACCAAACCTTCACCCTTTTCTGAAACAATAGTGTAACATCACAACATAGAAAGACACACTATAAAATATCAACTGAAATAGCTTAACTCAATCAAAGGACATATTAACACCATTGAACATACACTGAACAAATCAATTTGACCTATGATACAATGTAAATGTAATGATTTGTTTTAACATTATCATATTTTGTAAACAGATAGGCGAAAGATTTTAAATAGAGATTAAAAACTCTTAAGTCGAAATGAGGCCGACAAAATCATGTTGAAAAAGACAACAACAAATCTACAAAGCGCTACATAAAAATTAAAGACTGAGCAATACGAAACCTTCCGAAACCCGAGGGTGATATCAGGTACAAGGGTATATAAGGGTACAGTGTGTAAACATATCCTGCTCCACATGGTATATACAAATTTAGTGTTTAGTCTCAATCGGTGATGTCACAATCGAGGAAAAGATGATGGGAGAATGTGTCATGGTTGTTATGATTTCATTCGTAACAGTCTTAAGTGGTTAACATTGTGCTGTAGTTCCTATAAAAATGGACACCCAAAAGAGTTAATTAAGGATATAGAAATATAATAGTTAGTACTTCTCCGGACAGTAAAACCCGTGTTAAAATAGCATCCGTCTATCTGTGCTAGATATATAAATACACAGCCATATCCTGTTCGAATCCGATCCCTCTTTTAAGTATAGTGCGACGCTTGTTACAAGAACATGTTCAGGACGTCTTTGTAGGAGAAAATTTAAATCAACCATACCCTTTTTCCAAAGTCTAACCAAGTCGTGTAAGTCACTTTGCAGATGGATTTTATTAACTTTTAATTTGTATATACATTGTTCAATATTATGCAAGAATTATTAAGCAATTTATCAGGTGAGTGTGTCTCCAATAATTGAAACAGTTTTATTTTCGTTCCACTTTTAACCAACATTTATTTGATAAAACATGGTTAAAATGAAACGTTTATAAACAATTAAAAAAAATATGACGTTCCTTTAGTTCTGAAAAATTAAATATAACTATAATACATTAAGGGAAAAATCATCAAAGATACCAGACGCCATGGCAATATTTAAAACAGAACGTTACAATCTAACAAATCTATGATTTTATCCAGGTTTAATGTTGTTTTTTTAAATCTAGTATACAATTACTGCATAATTTCTGGTGATATAATTTCACTCAAAAGCATTCATAATTTGAAAAGTCAATAATTAAATTTAACATAAATAAAATTTCACTTTTCCATATGCCACCTTTTATTTCGACTAAATGCCAATTTTACTGCATCAGATACACATTTTGAAGCATATGCACGTCTTTAAAAATTGTTTAGGTTGAAATAAATTGCATGATGTTTAAATTCTAGTAATTTACATTGAATTATACAAATATACGCTCAATCTTTTCTGATGTATCAAAACATTTTAAAACTGTTCATCCAAGAAATTCTGATACGTATTTTAACCCTTCCGGAGCACCTGAGATAATCCTGGTTTTGGATGGGTTCGTGTTGCTCAGTCTTAAGTTTCCTATGTTGTGTTTTGAGTACTGTTGTTTTTCTTTTGGTCTTTTTTTTTTTTTTTATCATGGTATTGTCAGTTTATTTTCGATTTATGCATTTGAATGTGCCTTTTGTATCTGTCGCCTCCTTTGAAACATAATGTCACTTTAGTGATGCTGGACTGATTAATATTATTATTATAAAGGTAATTAATAAGCCTGCGGGCACTCAAAGGATTTTGTGCGTTTATATATTATATTATCTACATAATTTACTATTGCTACTGGCAGAGATTGGTTTTATTTGTTTTTGTTCAATATGCCAGATCTTCGACATTGATATGAATTAAACGCTACAATTTAATTTCAAAACAATAGCCTGTTCGTAGAGTTGTAAATAAGTAATAACTACTAAGTATAAGGTTTTATCTCAATAAGGCAGTCATGAATAGACTTGAGACAATTTTACCATTTGTGTTTTAATGTTATCAAATTTTAATGGAGTTGTCATCTTAAACTTGTAAGTTTCAAGCATTTTCGATATAAGTTTTCAATTACCACATGTCCCGGGCACTGACCATTACACGTCAAAATTAATAAAATGATGTTCAGATTACCTCGGTTTTCCATTGCTTCTATGTGACAAACCCAATGGAAAACAATACAATAAGCGACAACAGAAGTTACTTAGACCATTATGATATTGACAGGAGTTTTATGTCTTTGCCAGTTTGTAATATTGGCATTGTAAGCATAACTTTGACATCAAAATATCAAGCATGGTTTTTTTGTCGCCAAAACAGAAAGAGGCGTCGTCAATGACGTACATACATATAGTTTCAAAATTAAATACCGACTTTCAAACTTAAAAGGAAGAGTCGTTTTAAAATGGTTAACATAAAATTCTAACCCGTGCAAACAACATTAATGCCATACTAACAAGATGTTGTAAATGAACGAGGATTATATTACAATGACTGCGACGAAAGTTGTCGCATATGCACTTCTTTACATAAAATTATTTTGAAAGTGCATTGCATTATTTAGAATTTCTGATAAATGTACACTCAATCTATTTCTGATGTATCAATTCATTTTCATTTCTGTTTATTCACATAGAAACTTTCATAACATGCAATCAATAGAAATTCTGATATTTATTGAAATAAAACCTATCCTTAAATTGGTTTCTAGTATACTGAATAAATACACAGCGTGTTACTTTTTCTTTTGTTTTATCTATCGTACAATGTTTTAATCAAGGAACATACTTTCATAACTTTGAATTGCAAAGATAAATATATTTCATTGTGTTAAACGGTGCATCTAGTTTACATCCATCATATTTAATTATTTTCTGTATTTTCCAACTTTAACCGGAAACGCAATTGATTTCTCGTTTAATACACATCTTATTTAACATATCTTGTTCAATCTTTCTCATCGAAAACAAAATTACTAAATCATAAGTCAGCAAATTAATGGCAACTTTTGTTTAGTTATGGGGAACAAATTGAGGATGGGATATTATAAAGTTGGGTGATTATAAAGTGAATTAAAGTTTCTTATTTGGCAAAAGAATAATTTGTCAAAGTAAGAAGTTTAAGGTAAACATTCAAATAACACAAAATATTTATAGCTTGCTATACGGTGTGGGTATTGCTTATTTTCAAAGGCCGTACGTTGACTAACATCCATGTCATTTGGTCTCTGGTGGAAAGTTGTCAAACTGGCAATCATACCACATCTTCTTATTTTATATTGTATCATAGGTTGGTGATGTTGTACTGATCCTGGGCTTCCCGTCTATTGACAAAACTTTCAGTTTATGTAAATCTTATGTTACAGGGCATTACGGCGAATACACTTTCTTACAAATAAACTCATCATAGATACCAGGATTAAATTTTGTATGACGCGCGTTTCGTCTACAAAAGACTCATCAGTGACGCTCGAATCAAAAAAGTTAAAAGGCCAAATAAAGTACGAAGTTGAAGAGCATTGAGGCCCAAAATTCCAAAAGTTTTGCCAAATACAGCTAAGGTAATCTATTCCTGAGGTAAAAAGCCTTAGTATTTCAAAAATTCAAAAGTACAATTGTACATTCCCAAAATAAAGAAAGATGAACAATTTCACATGTAAATACAAAACTCTTTTTAATGACATGTTTTACATTTTGAGTTAATCGCCGGTTGAGAATTTAAGGTACAAAAGGCATCTTTTATGGGATTTGGGGAACTTTTTTCAACCTTACAAATTTTAATAAAGGTTTCATTTCATTTAATACAAATGCTGGGGACTGTTAAGTTCCCGAGGGTATCATTGCTCAGTAGTCAGTGTTGGGTTCTGACATTTTATAACATACACTTATTTAAAATTCCACGTTCATAAATAAAATGGGTTCTTAAGAAACTAAGGTTACAACTCCCTCAGTCAAAGTTTACAACATATGAATTTGACTATTCTGATTAGGTCATTTTGATCAAATACATGTTCGTAGCTCTTATCGTTGCAGCGTATTAGCGCATCCCTGGCTATCCACTGCTTAGATTTGAGCGTTTTGATGATGGTTAATCCAAGCCATGGCGTTGTCAGTTTATCTTCAATCATGATTTTGAATACCCTTTGGCATCTTAAACTTGCATATCTCTTTTGAATACCAACATTTTTATTGTAAAATAAAAAGAACTTTTAACACAAAAGATGCACTGAGATTGATAACTTTGATGGTCGACTCAATTAAAAAAAATAATTACTTGTTTTACCAGTAAGTTATATGATAGGTTTCAATAACTATCTTATAAAATAAGATAATCCCTTTCACGTTCATACAAATGTTAAATTAATTTCCACTAATTAACTGACGATGTGCAAGTAAACAAATATCTTGAGAGTATTTGAATGAGAATCCGATCCCTCTTTTACGTATAGTGCGACGCTTGTTACAAGAACATGTTCAGGACGTCTTTGTAGGAGAAAATTTAAATCAACCATACCCTTTTTCCAAAGTCTAACCAAGTCGTGTAAGTCACTTTGCAGATGGATTTTATTAACTTTTTAATTTGTATATACATTGTTCAATATTATGCAAGTATTATTAAGTAATTTATCAGGTGAGTGTGTCTCCAATGATTGAAACAGTTTTATTTTTGTTTCACTTTTAACCAACATTATAACATCAATTTGATAAAAAACATGGTTAGAAATGAAACGTTTATAAACAATTAAAAAAAATGACGTTCCTTTAGTTCTGAAAAATCAAATATAACTATAATACATTAAGAGAAAAATCATCAAAGATACCAGACGCCATGGCAATATTTAAAACAGAACGTTACAATCTAACAAATCTATGATTTTACCCAGGTTTAATCTTTTTTTTCTAGTATGCAATTACTGCATTATTTCTGGTGATATAATTTCATTCAAAAGCATTCAATAATTAAATTTAACATAAATAAAATTTCACTTTTCCATATGCCACCTTTTATTTCGACTAAATGCCAATTTTACTGCATCAGATACACATTTTGAAGCATATGCACGTCTTTAAAAAATTGTTTAGGTTGAAATAAATTGCATGATGTTAAAATTTTACATTGAATTATACAAATATACGCTCAATCTTTTTCTGATGTATCAAAACATTTTAATAACTGTTCATCCAAGAAATTCTGATACGTATTTTAACCCTTCCGGAGCACCTGAGATAATCCCGGTTTTTGGATGGGTTCGTGTTGCTCAGTCTTAAGTTTCCTATGTTGTGTTTTGAGTACTGTTGTTTTTCTTTTGGTCTTTTTTTTTTTTTTATCATGGTATTGTCAGTTTATTTTCGATTTATGCATTTGAATGTGCCTTTTGTATCTGTCGCCTCCCTTTGAAACATAATGTCACTTTAGTGATGCTAGACTGATTAATATTATTATTATAAAGGTAATTAAAAAGCCTGTGGGCACTCAAAGGATTTTGTGCGTTTATATATTATATTATCTACATAATTTACTACTGCTACAGGCAGAGATTGGTTTTTATTTGTTTTTTGTTCAATATGCCAGATCTTCGATATTGATATGAATTAAACGCTACAATTTAATTTCAAAACAATAGCCTGTTCGTAGAGTTGTAAATAAGTAATAACTACTAAGTATAAGGTTTTATCTCAATAAGGCAGTCATGAATAGACTTGAGACAATTTTACCATTTGTGTTTTTAATGTTATCAAATTTTAATGGAGTTGTCATCTTAAACTTGTAAGTTTCAAGCATTTTCGATATAAGTTTTTCAATTACCACATGTCCCGGGCACTGACCATTACACGTCAAAATTAATAAAATGATGTTCAGATTACCTCGGTTTTCCATTGCTTCTATGTGACAAACCCAATGGAAAACAATACAATAAGGGACAACAGAAGTTACTTAGACCATATGATATTGACAGGAGTTTTATGTCTTTGCCAGTTTGTAATATTGGTATTGTAAGCATAACTTTGACATCAAAAATATCAAGCATGGGTTTTTTTTTGTCGCCAAAACAGAAAGAGGCGTCGTCAATGACGTACATACATATAGTTTCAATATTAAATACCGACTTTCAAACTTAAAAGGAAGAGTCGTTTTTAAAATGGTTAACATAAAAATTCTAACCCGTGCAAACAACATTAATGCCATACTAACAAGATGTTGTAAATGAACGAGGGATTATATTACAATGACAGCGACGAAAGTTGTCGCATATGCACTTCTTTACATAAAAATTATTTTGAAAGTGCATTGCATTATTTAGAATTTCTGATAAATGTACACTCAATCTATTTCTGATGTATCAATTCATTTTCATTTCTGTTTATTCCCATAGAGACTTTCATAACATGCAATCAATAGAAATTCTGATACTTATTGAAATAAAAACCTATCCTTAAATTGGTTTCTAGTATACTGAATAAATACACAGCGTGTTACTTTTTCTTTTTGTTTTATCTATCGTACAATGTTTTAATCAAGGAACATACTTTCATAACTTTGAATTGCAAAGATAAATATACTTCATTGTGTTAAACGGTGCATCTAGTTTACATCCATCATATTTAATTATTTTCTGTATTTTCCAACTTTAACCGGAAACGCAATTGATTTCTCGTTTAATACACATCTTATTTAACATATCTTGTTCAATCTTTCTCATCGAAAACAAGAATAACTAAATCATAAGTCAGCAAATTAATGGCTACTTTTGTTTAGTTTTTGGGGAAAAATTGAGGATGGGATATTATAAAGTTGGGTGATTATAAAGTGAATTAAAGTTTCTTATTTGGCAAAATAATAATTTGTCAAAGTAAGAAGTTTAAGGTAAACATTCAAATAACACAAAATATTTATAGCTTGCTATACGGTGTGGGTATTGCTTATTTTCAAAGGCCGTACGTTGACTAACATCCACGTCATTTGGTCTCTGGTGGAAAGTTGTCAAACTGGCAATCATACCACATCTTCTTATTTTTTATTGTATCATAGGTTGGTGATGTTGTACTGATCCTGGGCTTCCCGTCTATTGACAAATCTTTCAGTTTATGTAAATCTTATGTTACAGGACGGCGAATAGACTTTCTTACACATAAACTCATCATAGATACCAGGAATAAATTTTGTATGACGCGCGTTTCGTCTACAAAAGACTCATCAGTAACGCTCGAATCCCAAAAAGTTAAAAAGGCCAAATAAAGTACGAAGTTGAAGAGCATTGAGGCCCAAAATTCGAAAATTTTTTTGCCAAATACAGCTAAGGTAATCTATTCCTGAGGTAGAAAAGCCTTAGTATTTCAAAAATTCAAAAGTGTTGTAAACAGTTAATTTATAAAGATGATCAAATCAATGATAATTTATGTCAGCACATAAGTGCTGACTACTGGGCTGGTGATACCCTCGGGGAATTAAAACTCCACCATCAGTGGCATCGACCCAGTGGTTGTAAATAAACTCATCATAGATACCGGGATTAAATTTTGTATTTACGCCAGACGCGCGTTTCGTCTACAAAAGACTCATCAGTGACGCTCGAATCCCAAAAAGTTAAAAAGGCCAAATAAAGTACGAAGTTGAAGAGCATTGAGGCCCAAATTCGAAAAAGTTTTGCCAAATACAGCTAAGGTTATCTATTCCTGAGGTAGAAAAGCCTTAGTATTTCAAAAATTCAAAAGTGTTGTAAACAGTTAATTTATAAAGATTACCATATCAATGATAATTTATGTCAGCACATAAGTGCTGACTACTGGGCTGGTGATACCCTCGGGGAATTAAAACTCATCCAGCAGTGGCATCGACCCAGTGGTTGTAAATAAACTCATCATAGATACCGGGATTAAATTTTGTATTTACGCCAGACGCGTGTTTCGTCTACAAAAGACTCATCAGTGACGCTCGAATCCAAAAAAGTTAAAAAGGCCAAATAAAGTACGAAGTTGAAGAGCATTGACGACCCAAAATTCGAAAAAGTTTTGCCAAATACAGCTAAGGTAATCTATTCCTGAGGAAGAAAAGCCTTATTAGTATTTCAAAAATTCAAAAGTACAATTGTACATTCCCAAAATAAAAGAAAGATGAACAATTTCACATGTAAATACGACACTCTTTTTTAATGACATGTTTTACATTTTGAGTTAATCACCGGTTGAGAATTTAAAGTACAAAAAGGCATCTTTTATGGGATTTGGTGTATAGTTTTTTTTTGTTTTTTGTTTTTTTTTTTTTATCTCGGAACAAACTTTTTTTTTTCAACCTTACATATTTTTAATAAAGGGTTCATTTCATTTAATACAAATGCTGGAGGACTGTTAAGTTCCCGAGGGTATCATCAGCTCAGTAGTCAGTGTTGGGTTCTGACATTTTATAACATACACTTATTTAAAATTCCACGTTCATAAATAAAATGGGTTCTTAAGAAACTAAGGTTACAACTCCCTCAGTCAAAAGTGTACAATATATGAATTTGACTATTCTGTTTAGGTCATTTTTGATCATATAAATGTTCGTAGCTCTTATCGTTGCAGCGTTTTAGCGCATCCCTGGCTATCCACTGCTTAGATTTGAGCGTTTCTGATGATGGTTAATCCAAGCCATGGCGTTGTCAGTTTGTCTTCAATCATGATTTTGAATACCCCTTTGGCATCTTAAACTTGCATATCTCTTTTGAATACCAACATTTTTTATTGTAAAATAAAAAAGAACTTTTTAACACAAAAGATGCACTGAGATTGATAACTTTGATGGTCGACTCATTAAAAAAAATAATTACTTGTTTTACCAGTAATTTATTTGATAGGTTTCAATAACTATCTTATAAAATAAGATAATCCCTTTCACGTTCATACAAATGTTAAATTAATTTCCTTAAAACGGCGTCCACTAATTAACTGACGATGTGCAAGTAAACAAATATCTTGAGAGTATTTGAATGAACTTTTAGAAATAAATCAATCATATAATATAATCAAATTGAAATCATAACAATATTTACAAATTTTTGGGTTAAATAATTCAACATGTGTCTGCCAATATTCAGTATATCGATACAAACGATCATGAATAAATCAGTTTAACATGTGAAGTCGTTAAAACACTCCCCAAAAAATATTCCTTGTTAAAGGTTGGCCGTTTGAATTTAAAGTATGGGAAATTTTATACGGTATCTTGTAAAGTGTTAAAATATTTCTTTCGGTAATTATACAACGTACTGTATCTTTTTGTTGTTTATGTTTATATTTCAAGCTATTAAGAGGAGTTTTATGCACTTTTATAAAATTACCGCATTTCCTAGAAAGTTTCATCTTTCATGCTTTTTGTGTTGTTTTTACATATTAATAAATGAATGAAATGTTCAAAACGTCAAATTATATTTGATAAGCACTTGTTTTGTATTGATTATAAATTGATATCCGGCTTGCTCTACTAAAGCAGAAGTGAATAACGTAATCTTCGAATTCAAGATTATTACTTTCTCTCTTGAGATATGTCATTAACAGTACAAAATGTATCTGTTTTGTGTATCCACTCCTGCAGTAAATGATTATTTAAGAAATATTACACTTTATTTATATATTATGTGCTATTCTGTATGTTGACACTTAGTCAAATCAAGCCTTTATTGACGTTTTTGATACATGTATATACCATTTAAGAAACAAGATATTATGCAAGATTTGCTATTTCATAAATGAAAAAGAACAAAAGTACAGTTGATCGCAAAACACATGAACAGGGGTTTAGTCACGTTTCTCCAACATTTGATAATTAGACTAAAACAACATTAAAGATTAGGGGTCCTCATAAGGACTGGCATCTTGATATTTACCTGTAGTTCACCTATATCAGTTCTTAACTAAAATATCCAACACAATCATAGGTTTGAACGTTGTTTTCAATTTAGACTTGTTTATATATACAAGTCTAAATTGAAAACAACGTTCAAACCTATGATGCGTTAGATAAAATCCGCAATTTTATACGTGTGCATGCAAAACAAATTTCTTGGTAGAGGGTCTACATACAGCACAAACAACATTTTCCAAAAGACCAAAAAGTGAAAAGTATATTTTAACAAAACGCATTTGACTAGCAGGTCGAACAACGGATGTTCTTAAATCAGTTTAACATGTGAAGTCGTTAAAACACTCCCAAAATATATTCCTTGTTAAAGGTTGGCCGTTTGAATTTAAAGTATGGGAAATTTTATACGGTATCTTGTAAAGTGTTAAAATATTTCTTTCGGTAATTATACAACGTACTGTATCTTTTGTTGTTTATGTTTATATTTCAAGCTATTAAGAGGAGTTTTATGCACTTTTATAAAATTACCGCATTTCCTAGAAAGTTTCATCTTTCATGCTTTTTGTGTTGTTTTACATATTAATAAATGAATGAAATGTTCAAAACGTCAAATTATATTTGATAAGCACTTGTTTTGTATTGATTATAAATTGATATCCGGCTTGCTCTACTAAAGCAGAAGTGAATAACGTAATCTTCGAATTCAAGATTATTACTTTCTCTCTTGAGATATGTCATTAACAGTACAAAATGTATCTGTTTTGTGTATCCACTCCTGCAGTAAATGATTATTTAAGAAATATTACACTTTATTTATATATTATGTGCTATTCTGTATGTTGACACTTAGTCAAATCAAGCCTTTATTGACGTTTTTGATACATGTATATACCATTTAAGAAACAAGATATTATGCAAGATTTGCTATTTCATAAATGAAAAAGAACAAAAGTACAGTTGATCGCAAAACACATGAACAGGGGTTTAGTCACGTTTCTCCAACATTTGATAATTAGACTAAAACAACATTAAAGATTAGGGGGTCCTCATAAGGACTGGCATCTTGATATTTACCTGTAGTTCACCTATATCAGTTCTTAACTAAAATATCCAACACAATCATAGGTTTGAACGTTGTTTTCAATTTAGACTTGTTTATATATATACAAGTCTAAATTGAAAACAACGTTCAAACCTATGATGCGTTAGATAAAATCCGCAATTTTTATACGTGTGCATGCAAAACAAATTTCTTGGTAGAGGGGTCTACATACAGCACAAACAACATTTTCCAAAAGACCAAAAAAGTGAAAAAGTATATTTTAACAAAACGCATTTGACTAGCAGGTCGAACAACGGATGTTCTTAAACCCTGCTGACTGCCATTGGCGATTGCCAAAAAACGGATCACCAGATGTAACAAAATTGATCTTAATTATTAATTCAAAACCAAACAGAAAACAATAAACTTATATTAACTTATATAACAGAAAAGATGTTATACCGCAAAAAAAAAAAAAAAAAGGTGCAAAAATTAGTACACGATGTCTGGATTTCGAAATTAATGTCTCTTCAGTGATGTCAGGAATCGAAACGGTATTTGGAAGGCCATATAATTTACCTCAATTTAGGATAGACTTTTGAATTTTGAAGAGTCGAAATAGGATGAACGGATCATATAAACCCGAAGGCAAATATAATACAAGCCCAAACGAAAAAATATAAACAAATCTTAATTGAAAACAACGTTCAAACCTATGATTGCGTTGGATAAAAACCGCAATTTTTATACGTGTGCATGCAAAACAAATTTCTTGGTAGAGGGGTCTAAATACAGCACAAAACACTTTTCCAAAAGAGCAAAAAAGTGAAACAGTATATTTTAACAAAACGCATTTGACTAGCAGGTCAAACAACGGATGTCCTTAAACTCTGCTGACTGCCATTGGCATTCATATTCATTGTTGGCATGATACGGGTTATTTTCTTCTCATATATTTTATGACGGTATGATACTAAACCCCTAACGGGAGGGATTGTACTTGATTTTCATATGATGAAGATATTCTTTCAATGAGTTTAATTGAGGTCTGGAGCTGGCATGTCAGTAACTGCTAGTAGTCCTTTGTTCATTTATGTATCATTGTCATTTTGCTTAGTTTCTTTTGTTACCTATTCTGACATCGGACTCGGACTTCTTTTAAACTGAGTTTTACTGTGCGTATTGCTATGTGTTTCTTTATTCTACATTGGCTAGAGGTATAGGCGAGGGTTGAGATCTCACAAAACATGTTTAACCCCGCCGCATTTTAGCGCCTGTCCCAAGTCAGGAGCCTCTGGCCTTTGTTAGTCTAGTATGTTTTTTAATTTTAGTTCATTTATATGTTTTGGAGTTTAGTGTGACGTCCATTTTCACTGAACTAGCACACAATTTTAGTAAGGGGCCAGCTGAAGACCACCTCCGGGTGCCAGATTTTCTCGCTGCATTGAAGACCCATTGGTGGCCTTCAGCTGTTGTCTGCTGTTTGGTCGGGTTGTTGTCTCTTTGACATAGTCCCCATTTCCATTCTCAATTTTATATTCATATATATATAGAATAATGACAGTTGTTTTATTTTATACTGACTTTATCAGCAAGAATTTCAAGAGAGTCCGGTTGAAATATCATTTCGTTTCCAAGAGGTAGTTGATTTTCTGCCCTCCACCCTGATCAACCCACTGGGTAGAGGCTAACCATCAGATTTGATGGTTACTTGTGTCCTACATATTTATGATTTATTTCCATTGGATGTTAAATAAACAACATTTAACCTATCGGAGAATCTTGTAAGAAATAATTGCAAATGATACAAAACTTTGAAAAGAAGTGAAATTAGATTGCATTCAATTCTAAATGATCAGACGTGACGAATATACATCATAATACACATTTCACTTTGTTAAATGATAGGAAACTATGTTTTATTAAACAAAACTGATACTACAGCTGGAAAGGTTGTGTGCATTTTAAATTTCTACTATGAACATTTTCACAATGATATTGAATATGAAAAGCTGTGGTTTTATTATTCCCCTGCAATGCTTACTGTCATGAGGGAGCAATATGTTTTCGTTTGGTAGTTTTTCTTTCTTCTTTTTGCAACGACGTGGTCTGTTTGTTTTCGACATATGCCTATGGTATCTCATACTTCTCTTTGTACAAATACATATAGTATTAAAACAACCAAATGACAAATAGTTATATTAAATATATATATCATAATTCATGAAATGAAAGTATTTGAGATTTACTCTAATACTGCAGGGATATAAAATAAATAATTTACTGACTTCATATTCTTCATTTCACAAATGTGTTTTTAATTGCTTCTTGTTGATAAATGTTTTTTTTTCAATATTTTCAAAAAAGTTACTAAGCCAAGTCAAGAATAGGGCAGTTGTTTTGATAGTGTTTGATTTTGTCAGTTTTTATGGACTTCCACGTTTTAGATTTGCCTTGGAGTTCGGTATATTGTTATAATTGTTTTAGTGGGCTTCGTGCTGTTTAATCTGTAGTTTCCGTATATTTTTTTTTTTATAAATTTTTTTTTTTACTTTTCATAGTTTATCTTTTGACAATGTGCCTATTTTTATAAATTATGGCAAAACAAAAGTGAGGAATGGAGAATAATGGAGTGCTGAAATCAAAAGAAAAGTGAATAACGCGAAAAAAGGGGATGGACAAAAATGGCCTTAAAATTACAAATACAATAATGGAAATTAAAAATTATATTGTATAAATTATACAGGTGAACAATTCAATTCAACACTCACTAAATTTATATGGGAAGATGAGTATAAAGTTACATAACGACGAAATTTTAGTACAGTGATATCTCTGGTTTTCAATCTGAAACAAAAAAAGATATAAGGTAATAGCATTAAATAAATTATCCATGGTTGAAGACGACATCCAATGGAAACCACTGGTCTTCAAGCTTCCCGCTTGGGACAGACACACAAAGAATGTTGAAAACTGCCTTACCCTGACATGGAACAGTGGTGATACAGAACAAGATTAGAAGAAACGGTAAAAAACAGTTGAAAAGGGATGTGGCTCATAAGATTGACACTTCACACAAAAAAAACTAACGAAATGACAGGACTCACAAAGAACCAATCTACCACTTCGCACAGATATCAACAGTGCTGCAGTTGCCGTACTTCATATCGAAGGTTGATTAAAGATTGATAGCCATATGGAAAACACATGCCTAACAGTAAGATCTAAGGAAGTGTTTACTGAGTACCGTGTTTGAAAAAAAATACCTATACTTTATCCTTGATATTGATTTCTTAGCGATGAAATCAACCTAAATGTTTAAAAATAGTTCAGACATGATAACTATGAAGATAATCTCGATCTAATGTTGCAATATACATGAAACCTGTAATTATGTATGTTGTGAAGCATTATTTAGTTACTGCCTAGCTTTGTCACGTGTTTGTAAAACTTAAAGAAGGTCGTGATGACTGCAATTGTACCGAAATGTGTGTTTTAACACTATGCCAATATCGCTGCTAATGAACTATACGGTTTCATCAACTCAGAAGGCGATCCTTTAGTATTGATTTGATTTATAACATGTTTTTGTAATTAAACTCCGTTGATAAGTTGAGAAATTATTTTAAAATATTAAGGTGTAAACTTCATCAGGCACAGTTCACATTAGACGGATTTAGTTATTCTTTTATACCCTTATCGATCATATAGTTCTTCACATGTTTAGGTAGTGATACACCCGTGGCTTTCAATTTTGTTGGCATATGATCGTTCCTGAAAGCCAGGAAAGAGCTTTGGACGCAACACAATTATGGTCTTTTCATTTCTCCAGCACCGGATCGATTCCGCTACTGATGGAGGATACATCAACACAGCAATCGCTATTGAAATGATTTTTAACAAACTTTTGCAATTAAGTTTCAGTTGATAAACTATTAAAAAGTAAGCTTCAAATTCCCTCAAGCATAAATGACCTCTGATGGATTTTGTCATTATTTATTGGTCCCTTTAATAATATCTCTGTTCACGATTTAAGGTAGTTATACATCCTTGACTTTCAATGTTTTGGATATGAACGTTCCTCATGAAGTTTGTCCAAAGCAACGTAACTTATTTATCAAGAGTTGTAATAGAAAAAAGATCGTCGATTTATTCCAAAAGATTTATAATAAAACGGGTCTCAAAAGTTAAATGATTTGGTACAAAAAAAAAAAAACTCATAAAAATACAAAGCTTATAATTTGATACGATTTACCCGCGTGTCCTTTACACGACTGACCATCGAATCAACAGTTTTCAGGCTAAATCAAATTTCAAAGTTGTAGCAAATATAGTAATAAACGTTACCTTTTAGCAAATCCACGCACATTTATGATTTATTTATTTTCAATAAGATGCAGTCTTGCTCTCTCATTGACGTATAACCCACATCTAATATTTATCAAATTTAATCAACAGTTGTTAATTATCAAATCCAATACAATGACATTTTTTAAATTAATTACATACGTTTTTGACTGTCATTCAGTCATTCATACACATTAATGTTATGTTCACTTGTAAATATTCCGTATCAACTTCACAAATAATACACAATGTACAGGTCTTGAAGTATAGATTCTGCGTACTGACGATGTTTATCATCTTAATAACGTGTTATAGTATTATTTTATTTGTCTTTATTAATATTACTTTTACTGTTAAGTCTGTTTTTTGTGATATCAATTTGACGTGACTCTATACTTATGCATCCCTTCATACATTGAACGACAACATTATTTTATTTCTACCTGTGTGGCGTCAAACGCGCGATTCTACGTCAAGGTTAATGTTAATCTAACCATGAGACTGTCAGGGTAAGGATTCGGTCCCCGTAATTAAAATCTTTCAATCCTTTATGGGTGGATTTTACATATATAAATAAAATCGTATAATAAAAAAGCAAAATGAGGTTGTTAAATTTGATGTATGCCTTTTTATGCGTCCTTGTTACATTTGTTTGTTTTTATAGTCATTAAGATGATAACACAATGTTGACTGCTGTACCCCTATTTTTGACATTTTTACCTATTGTGTCTATTTGTTTTGTTCACGCATCGTTGTCAATATAATGAAATTTGATGCGACTGACATACAAGTGAGAGGTTTAGCTAGCTATAAAACCAGGTTCAATCCACCATTTTCTACATAAGAAAATGCCTGTACCAAGTCAGAAATATGACAGTTGTTATCAATTCGTTTGATGTGTTTGAGCTTTTGATTTTGTCATTTGATTAGGGATTTTTCGTTTTACTACTGTTGCCTTTATTTAGAGAGATAAAGGATACAACAGATACAGTTAAGTCTGCCTCATATCTTGACTTACATCTAGAAATTGACAATGAGGGTCGGTTGAAAACAAAACTTTACGGCAAAAGTGATGATTTCGGCTTCCCATTTGTGACCCTTCCAATTTTGTAAAACCAAGAGTTCCAAATAATGAAGATGAAATCATCACTTCCTGTTCCTTATGTCGTAACTACAATCCCGTTCCCTTTTCACGTATGTGACCTACCGAATTAGACTACTTACCGGCTTTGTAATAACATGAGCAACACGACGGGTGCCACATGTGTAGCAGGATCTGCTTACCCTTCCGGAGCACTTGAGATCACCCCCAGTTTTTTTTTTTTTTTGGGGGGGGGGGGGTTGCTGTTGTACCCCTATCTGTGACATGTTTACCTATTGTGTCTGTTTGTTTTCTTTACACATCGTTGTCAATATAAAGGAAATTGATACGATTGTCATACAAGTGATAGGTTTATCTAGTTTAAAACCAGGTTTAATCCACCATTTTCTACATAAGAAAATGCCTGTACCAAGTCAGGAATATGACAGTTGTTATCCATTCGTTTGATGTGTTTGAGCTTTTGATTTTGCCATTTGATTAGGGACTTTCCTTTTTGAATTTTCCTCGGAGTTCAGTATTTTTGTGATTTTACTTTTTTGTAACATGGCAGATCCCTGAGTCCACACCTAAACGGTGTATGTAAAATCTTATTATCAAATAGGTCTTATTAAACACCTCTTAGCCAAATATTATTAGTTGCACAGTGTGCTAGTGACCTAATACGATATATACGGGGTCCGAAAATTCCATACATTATAATAGTTGAAAACTCTCTGCTTGGTTGTTTTTTCTGCAGTCTAAACATAATTTTGCTTATGTGTCCTGTTTTGAAATATCGCAAGTGGTTTTCTTCATTCGCCTTGTCCGCAGTTATCGAGTTGTCACTCGCTCTCCATGTAACTAGTATTGAAAATACATAGTATGTACAAAGAAAATTTAAAGACTTTTCAGTAAGTTTCGGACAAATATTGAGTAAAATAAGACGTCCGATTCACATCCTTAAGCAGACATAGTATCATGCGTTCCATAAACCCACTATCAGAAATTTTTAATTGGAATACTCTCATAATGTTTATTTTATATTTTTGACCTTTTTGTGTCGCCAAATTTACTTGGAGTGAAATACGAATTTGATTATAAGGCGATCAACATGAACTTCCTTTCGAAGGAAAAAAATCAAGGCTAAACGGAAGAACCATTTTTGATTTTGACATTATCTTTAAGGCAAGCCTGTGTATTATTGAGTTGGCTCATAGCTCGCTATTATTCGTCGCTTTTTTAAATGCTACATTAAAAAAAAGAACGAAGGAAAGAACGAAGGAAATAATAATAAGAGCTAAATAAGAATGACTATTAGAAAATGAATCAGCAGGTACTTTACCTTTGAAATCATGCAAAAAAATAACTGAGAATAATACTTCAAAGGAAAATTATTTTGTATTATTCGTTACATTATTTTCTGTATTGAAATCTTTTGACATAGAGCATGTTATAAATGGCCTGTAGCGACGAAAGTTCGCCTCATATGTTGAAAAGTATGTCAATATTGAAAATGAAAGCATTATGAAGCTATGGTCGTCAATTCTTTTTAACAAATCGTCAGAAATTTAATTGAAGATCATTAACGTGCAATGTTAACATCATTTATAATGACTAAGAATTATGTAATAATATGTGAATTGCGTGTCCCGTGTAATTCCTTTACAATAAGTAGATGAATGCCTTGTCATTTTATTGTTTAATTGATCAAAACATTTAATGGATGTTTTTTGTTTAGAAGCAAATGACGCGTTTGAATATGCGTCGTTTGAAGAATTGTTATTAAATATCAGTGTTCCGTTACTGACGACTTTTCTAGTTCGGTTGATTGCAATCATTTAAATATGCACACTTTTTACATGTCAAATTGAGAATACTTCGATTCCTCTTTTTCTATATTTGATATTGTTTGCATTAATATATAACGACTTAAAAAAGGGACGGAAGGAATATTTAAACTCACAAAATCTCCCTTTTGTTTGTCTTTGTTTTGTTCTGTCTTCGTTTTCTTTTTGGCAATGGTGTTGTCTAAATTTCTTTGATTTGCGGTTTTTTATTGCCCCTATGCACCTTTGATCCCTTTCATGAAATAAACTACGCAATTTGACCCCACAAAAATCTCCACTTCCATAATGGATAGTTGAAGTTTTGCCTGTTTTGTTTGTAGATTTTATTCCTAAAACTATTGGTTTACATTGAAGCTGATATTTACTCCAGAAACAAATACAAGTTTTCCATTAATACAGTGGAGATCACTTCTAACCTCTCATTAAATCTGTCAGAATCTGTCAGGAGAACTGTTCTAGGACAGTACGTAGAACTGTCAGCCTGACACCTTTTAGTCAGTTCTAGCTAGAACAGTTCTAACCTAGAACTGATTTGGTCAGTTCTACATAGAACTGATTTGGACAGTTCTACCTAGAACTGATCCTGACAGTTCTACCCTAGAACAGTTTTAGACAGTTCTACCTAGAACTGACCAAATTTTTGGTCAGTTCTACGGTTAGAATTGATTACAAATTGAAATTCTACGGCTAGAATTGATTTATAAATTATACGGCTAGAATTGATTTATAAATTCTACGGCTAGAATTGATTTATAAGTTTTAAGAACTCTTTGTCTAAATATAAAGGCTTCGGCAAAATAGCGATTAATATTATATAGAGTTTTGCTATTTTGACGGTTTTATTTCAGATTTTTAATCAAGAGAACATATGCATGTTTAACCCCGCCATATTCTGCATGTATGTGCCTGTTCCAAGTCAGGAGCCTGTAATTCAGTGATTTTCTTTTGTTGATGTGTTACATAAATTATTTGTTTTTCGTTCATTTTTTGTACATAAATAAGGCCGTTAGTATTAGGGGGCATTATTATTTGAATTGTTTTACATTTGTCATTCCGGGAGTCAGGATGGCTCGTTTCACATAACAAAATTATCTGACCTCATTAACCAAATGTAATAACTTGTTTCCCAATCCACTATTACATGTATTATAAATAAATATGTTTTAAATTAAACTTAAACTGACCATTATTTGCTCTTCATCATGTAAATCTATATACATTTAGCCGCACACTGCAGTAATCCAGTTATATTTTTAGGCAAGGATGTATTGTACAAATGACAGCAATTATATTGGAAAACAATGACTTCAAAATTTTGTTTGCACTCAATTTATAGTACTAGCATGTCCTCTTTTATTCAAAATATTGAGTCGTAAACAAATGCGATATCTGTTTACGAGTAGTTTTCATACCCCGGACGGACCTATTTAACACAAATCTTTTGACCGCATCAATCTAAACTGACATTATTTGCTCTTTTTTTCTGCAAACCTATATAGCTGCACAGTAATTCAGTTATAATTTTAGGTCAAGAGGGACTGTAATATACTACAAGTTACAGCAATATTGGAAAACAATGACCACAAAATTTTGTTCGCATCAATTTATAGTGCCAGCATGTCCTCTTTTTATTCAAAATATTGAATCGTAAACAAATATCAGTAGTTTTCATACTTCAGACTGAGTCGTGTAATAAAATCTTTTGACCGCATCAATCTAAACTGACATTATTTGCTCTTTTTTTATGTAAATCTATATAGCTGCACAGTAATTCAGTTATAATTTTAGGTCAAGAGGGACTGTAGCATACAAATAACTGCAATATTGGAAATCAATGACCACAAATTTTTTTTCGCATCAATTGAGAGTGCCAGCATTTCCTATTTTTATTCAAAATATCGCATCAGAAACAAATATCAGTAGTTTTCATATCTCAGACTGACTCATGTAACAAAATTATTTGTCTGCATCAATCAAAACTGACCATATTTGACAGCATCAACCAAAACTGACCATATTTGACCGCATCAACCAAAACTGACCATATTTGCTCTTTTTTATGTACCTCTTATAGTAGCATAGTAAATCTGTAATATTTTTATGCAAGGATGGATTGTATAATACAAATGATAGAAATATTGGAACACAATGCTACCTAATTTCGTTTGCATCAATTTAGAGTGCCAGCATGTCCTCTTTTTATTCAAAATATTGCATCATAAACAAATATCAGTAGTTTTCATACCACAGACTGACTGGTATAACAAAATTATTTGTCCGCATCAACCAAAACTGACCATATTTGCACTTTATTATGTACATGATGTAAATCTTAATAGCCGCAAAGTAAATCACTTATATTTTTATATCAGGATGGATTGTTTAATATAAATGAAAGCAATATTGGAAAACAATGACTACAAATTTATGCTCGCATCAGTTTATAGTGCCAGCATGTCCTCTTTTTATTCAAAATTTTGAATCGTAAACTAATTTCAGTAGTTTTGATATCTCAGACTGACTCATATAACAAAATTATTTGTCCGCATCAACCAAAATTGGCCATATTTGACAGCATCAACCAAAACTGACCATATGTGACAGCATCAACCAAAACTGACCATATTTAACTGATTTTTATGGTTCGTTCTTATGTTGTACTGTTATATCACTGTCCCAGGTTAGGGGGAGGGTTGGGATCCCACTAACATGTTTAACCCCGCCACATTATGTATGTATGTATGTGCGTGTCCCAAGTCAGGAGCCTGTAATTCAGTGGTTGTCGTTTGTTACATATTTGTTTTTCGTTCATTTTTTGTACATAAATAAGGCCGTTAGTTTTCTCGTTTGAATTGTTTTACATTGTCATTTCGGGGCCTTTTATAGCTGACTATGCGGTTTGGGCTTTGCTCATTGTTGAAGGCCGTACGGTGACCTATAGTTGTTAATTTCTGTGTCATTTTGGTCTCTTGTGGACAGTTGTCTCATTGGCAATCATACCACATCTTCTTTTTTATATTTACACTTTATTATGTAAATCTTAATATATATATATAGCCGCATAGTAAATCACTTATAGTTACATATCACGATGGATTGTATAATTCAAATGACAGCAATATTGGAAAAATTTCCACATCAATTTAGAGTACCAGCATGTCCTCTTTTTATTCAAAAAATTGAATCGTAAACAAAATTCAGTAGTTTCAATATATCAGACTGATTTGTTTTAACAAAATTATTTGACCGCATCAACCAAAACTGAACATATTTACACTTTATCAAATAAATATATATGGCCTCATTGTAAACCAATAATATTTCTATGTCAGGACGGATCGTATGATAAAGATGACACCAACTTTGGAACACAATGTATACCATATCTAAAAATTTTGTCCACATCAATTTAGCGTGCCATTATTTCCTCTCTGTATGCATAATAATGAACCGTCACTAAAGTGACTTTTTGAGTCAGTAGTTCGTGATGGTTTGTTTTTTTAACAAAACTATTTAACGGCATCATCCAACACTCACATGATTGATTCATATACTTTATTTTAAAATGAAAAGTACATGTATGAGAAGTTCTCTTCTTGGAATAGTATACTGTTAATATAATTTGAAGCAGGCAAAGAAAAATGATTGATTTTGTTTGTAGCCTAACGTCCAGTGGCAAATGTTTCATTCATGTTCAGATCGAGTATATTTTTCTGACGTTCCAGACTCCCAGATATCATTTATAATCGTTATGGATAAGTCTAGCTAAATTGACGAGATGGTGCAAATGTACATTGTTTTTTTACGTTATACAACACTTTTTTCATTAATATCCCATAATTCATCCACTGTACAATTTTCGTTTGAACATTTGTCAAAACAGAATCTTAAATCATGAATGTAAATCCAAGGCAAACAAGGTAAATTACGATTAAAATTCCATGAATTAAACATGTTAAATGCAGAGTTATATTTAGGAAGAGACTGTTAAAAACGGGGAACGAAGAAACGTAAACAATGATGTTTATATGCAATCTTATAAAAATATTTCTCCGATGAGTTGGATAACCTTTCTATCCACTTCGATATTTGTACATGTAACGTTTGATCAGTAAAAAATATAGAAAATCTGCTATTATATAGTAAAGTAATTGGAACTGATTTTTTTCTTCTAAATTCTAAAGTGCCCTTACTGCAGTGACGTCATTTAGAACTGTTCTACAGTCCTGACTGATTTAGTCAGTTCTGCTGACAGTTCTACGGTTAGAACTGATTTGGACAGTTCTACCTAGAACAGTTTTAGACAGTTCTACCCTAGAACTGATCCTGACAGTTCTACCTAGAACTGATTTAGTCAGTTCTACCTAGAACTGATTCTGACAGTTCTACTTAGAACAGTTCTAGGGTAGAACTGTTCTAGGTAGAACTGTTCTAGGACAGGTTAGAACAGTTCTATGACAGATTATTCTGACAGTTCTAATGAGAGGTTAGAAGTGATCTCCACTGTAGTTCTATTCATTATGAAGTGCTTCTTTTTAAAAATTGTATCAATTAAAAACCTTAAGCATAATCATAAATAAATTTTCTATATTAATCCTATGAAATATACTTCAATACGAATACAAGTCACATCTGCTTTCTCTCCCGTGATGTTCCGAACACCTGGAGATTAAGTTTCTCGCTATCCTCTTTACACTCTGATATTAAGTCTTAGAGTCTATCGCGATTCTACATGTAACACCCTGAGAGAAAACGTCACTTGCAATCCTATTTACACCTTGTGAGTAGGTCTTAGAGTCTTTTGCGATTTTCCTAACTTCATGAGATGAAAAATCATTACCAAATGCCACCAGTTGTTCTTTTCTGTACTTTAATTTGGACAAATTATTTTTTTGACAAAAATATATTTTGCCATGTTGCAATTACTTTAATTAACATATGATACTAGTATTTTAAAATTTATAGTAATGCATGTTGTTGACTTTTCAAAGAAAACAGTTGAAAGAATTATACTTTATTTTATCTTTTTCGTAACTCTTAGTGTTGTGTTCTTTTCAAAGGAAATTTTACTTTTTATGATTTCCCAAAACTGCCTTTCATTGGATGGATATGGACAATGAGTAAGTGCTTGTATCATTTATCGTGTATAATTGATATTACATCCTGTGTAATTGAAAATAATATATCAAATCATTATGGTTTTGTTTTGTTTTGTTTGCTGTTTTTATGTTTGTCTTGTTTTTGTTGTTAATTTGGTTTATGTTAGATAGTGATAGCTTCTGTTTTATTTATTCATATTTTTTGTAAACAGCTGTCTATTGTTGAAGACTGTGTGTTGCTCTCTATGTGTTTCTTATGGGTTTTTTTTTGTATCATCGACTTTTATTCACACTAAAGTTCAATTATGAAACTTTGGACGTCCTTATGTAAAATGTACGTTTCCAAGTAATATTCATCATGTTTTTGATATCTCACATTAGTATATAAGACGAATATATTGAACGCAGAACATACTGTTTGGTCTAACTTGATTACTATGCGAGCTTGAATAAAAACAAATTATATTAAAGCCAAGATTTTTCTGTAAGTAAATAAGGTTTGGGAACCAAATGAAGTATTAATAGTCGTCTATTAAATGTGAGAAATTGGGTAAAATAGAACTACTCTTGCTTTATTAATGACGAACTCATTCCTGGTCAATGTAATGCATTAATTCAAACGCTAGAGGGAATTCATTTTATTGATAATCTAGAAAATTGTTCCGATTAGTTACGTTGAATCGTGTCTACTTGAACGATAATGATAATCATTCTTTTCCAATATAAGCATAGTTTAAGGCAAAATGTAAATATAATTTTTACATGAATAAATCAAAATAGACAAATTTAGTTATTTTCACAGCTGTGCTGGAGGACTTTTTTAAAATAATCTTAAAGCATTATTCCATAGCCTAAATGCTCTCAGTCTGGCATAAATTCTCATACATATTAATTGGTTGCCGACACTCTTTCAACTTGATCTCAATAAATGTTGATTTTCCTAACCGTTCCTGGTAAAATTATCGTTTTTTGTTTTTGTATTTCTTTGTTTCTTTAATTTGTTTTTTAATATAAAATTAGGTTGGTGACCAGTTCGTTGAAAGCTTCTACTTAATTTCTTCATATTTTGTTTTAGATTTTTAATTTTACATCCCATGTTTTCAAATGTTTGGGTTTCATCATTCCTGCTGATGGTAAATCAAGAAAAACCCTTCGGACGCTCGAAATTTACATTTTTTTTTTTTTTTTTAATTTAAAGTGTCTTGTATCCTTGCAATTGTGCAAACATTTTATTGTTTTGTCTCGTGCTTGCCTAATGAACTTATTTAAGAAGCACTTGTCATACTAAAAGAAGTGAAATCGATAGTTTATTTGGTACAATATGTGTGTACTGTTTCGTGTTGTATCAGCCGCGGATGGTATGATCAGTTCAGTAGCCAGATCTTGAAAATATTTCATCTATAGTTTTTTTTAAACTTTGAATTGCCAGATTTGAAATTGGTGTCAGATCTTTTTATTCACCCCAGAGTTTGGCAGTGGTATACAAATACATGTTTGATCACCGAGATTTCGCTTATCCAGCAGTAAAACCCATGCTGAAAGCTGAAAAAACGTCCGCTTGGCTCTGCGGGACGAATAATTCGTTTTTTGTACGATAAAACCCCTTTTACAACTCGTTTAGGTGTCGGTACCTGGCCTCTTGAAAAAAAAAATGTATGGCACCCCTATGTAATATATTAGTTGCTCTTATCTTCGTCATTTGAACTTTGTTGAAGTAGGTGGGTAGTCGAATTATTTATATATATATCCTACCTTATTTTTTTATTGTACGTCATAATTGTGCATGACATGTATCACTACAAACCAGTAAAAGTCTGAAATGGCCTATATCTGTACTCGACTGTACTGATTTTTATTCGACCAGTCTGAATTGGTCTGAAATTTACTTGATATTACTCGACTGTAGTCTGAGCCATACTCAACAGTCTGAACTTGTACTCGACCTTTACTCGACCAGTACTTAACCATGTTATAAGTGTCTGAACCATTCTCGACCAAGTCTGAACAATGCTCGACCTAGTCTGAACCATACTAGACCTAGTCTGAACCATACTCGACCAAGTCTTAACCAACCTAGACCTATTTTTTGTATCTATCTATTATATTTCATCAATTTAGGAACTGTTTTTAACAACAGATATTTCCCTTTCCTAGAAATTTGAACAACAATTTGAAATCAAAAATGTATATCACCTTTAAAATAAAAATAAAACAAGATGATCAAAGGAAGTAATTTTTGGTCAGATTAAAAAAATATCATGACATTGTAATAAATTAAGTTTTCGTTTAAATGAATCTTTTTATACGTGATATCATGTTCACATTGCATTATGTACATAAAAAAGAATGTAGGACAGAAAGTCACAGGACAAAAAGTTACAATTCAGTTTTGAGATTATTTTTCTTTGAATGAGAAAACACTTATTTAAAAAAAAAATTTTGTATTTTTCTTGAACTAATATATATAAAGCAATTTTGTAATTAAAATTTATTTAAGAAATATCATTAATGATCAAATTATTGTTAAGAAAACAAAATGTCAAAGTGGCTTGGTACTTAAACGGCTTCATGGTGCCAAGAAACATATCATTTGCATGCATGATTAAAATTTAATAAATAATCATAAATCAAGGCTAATGAACAATTTCCTAAACAGTAAAATGAATATATGTAATAAAAAGAAAATATTTCAAGATCTTTCTCTTATATATTCAACAATTGTCAACAAATTATTTGTGACTTTTTGTCCTATCAAATTTGTGACTTTCTGTCCTGTGACTTTTTGTCCTGTGACTTTCTGTACATTTACCCATCAAAAATACTAGAACTTTCAACCATTATTCAAATTTCTTAAAGGGTATTCAAAATTTTTTGAATGTTTCAGATATATTTTATGGTTACTGGAAAATTATAAACACTAACTTAAGCCTGGTATAGAAATGTGGTGTCCTTGATAAAACCTTTTAAAAAAAGAATTGTGTTCCAAAGTTACAGTACAAATTCAGGTTGATTAATTAAGTTTTGTCAAAATTAAAAAAACATGGCATACAAGAAGCACTTTAATAAAGTTTAATAACCTCAGTACAGGTGTGTTTTACAGGTAAAAAGAAAACCCTGATTTTTTTAAACTCGTGTATTACTTATCTAGTGAAATCAAGAGGCCTTGTGATTTAAGTTTTACAGGATGCTGTTTAATTTTCTATGGATGTTATTTAAAATTTATTACTCTGTGACCAGGTGTGATCTTTTAAAGAGTGTGCCCCAAGCAGGAGGTATTACTTTATAGTTTACCTCTAATCAGTAGAACTATTTTAATAATTTCTTTAATTTTTAACCCTTTTAGATATATATATAAATTCGCCAAATTATAATAAAATAGATTTATTTCTGATATAAGGTTAAGAATTTCAGTGATTTTCTTGGCTGTTGTTACCTCAGTTATAAAAAAGATAGTTATATAACTATTGTATGTACAACCATGAAACCTATGTAGTTTTTATTTTAGAATTTAGGTGATTCAAGTTTTGTTTAAAAAAAAAACACACATGCAAAACAAGAAGCGCCTTAATAAATTTTTATTATCCTCAGTACAGGTGTGGTTTTCAGGTAAAAGAAAATCTTTTTTTTTAACAAGACTCAGACTTTAAAATTAGATAATTTAACTATCTTGATTTGATAAATCTGATAATCACGTAAGGATGTAAAAATCTGTTTTTATGTATCTTTACTTTATTGAAGTTGTTGTCATGTCAGTTAAAAAGAAAGTTATTTAAACAATTAATATTAAAAAAAGTAGAGGTTATATGGTCAAGTATGGTTAAGACTGGACGAGTATTGTTCAGACCTTTGGTCGAGTATGGTTCAGACTGGTTGAGTATGGTTCAGACTGGTCGAGTATTGTTCAGACCTTTGGTCGAGTATGGTTCAGACTGGTCGAGTAATAGTTCGGACTATTTTCAATGGCAAAGATAAGGGTTAAGTACAAATCAGTACAGTCGAGTATGGTTAAGATTGGGGTCGAGTAATATTGAGTAAAATTCAGACCAATTCAGACTGGTCGAGTAAAAATCAGTACAGTCGAGTACAGATATAGGCCATTTCAGACTTTTATTAGTTTGTAGTGTATGCCACTGAATTTAAACAACAATCAATCAATATGTTTGACATTAAATTTGCCAATTTTATTTTAATAAATATAAATTTATATAGTTTCGGGTGTACCTAATAAAGGTTATAAAATGATACCATGTGTAAATTTTCTGGTGGAAATAGTATGTTCTGTTGGATTTCTAAGCTTAATAAAAAGGTGGAATGTAGTGTACCTGAAGAAGACAGTAATTCTGTTTGATTTTTCCAATTATCTTCATTTATTATACGGAGGATGAACTTTCGACGAACATTTATCTCACTATCCAACTTTCTGGTTTGGACATAAATTAAAACCAGGTTATTCCGTATGTAAAGTCATCATTAAATTTAGTTTTTGAATAAATGAATAGTAATTATAGAACACAATCCGATCGTTATTTGGGCTTTATTTCAACAATGAAGAACAAAATATGATTGTTATCAAAATTTGACATCAAATAAAGCAATTGGCTGACGTTTAAAGTTCTTCAATGGAATGATTTCCTCCTAACGGAACAATATAGTAGATCTAATATGACTGGTATTTTCCTGAAATAATAAAACAAATCATATAAGCTTAAATTCTGTCCTAGAAATTGTGAAGTCACTAAAATGAATTGTGGGTATACGTAACTGAGGCCGCGGAGACGAGGCTTACGTGTGATGTTTCTGACGGCGTTGGCGTCAACAGTGTTTTCAAGCCTTTGGTTATGTCAGTTTAAGGGCACCCCTAATGAAAGGTGAATGATATGCATGTTGTTAGTTGTATAGCATTTGCTTATCTCATTATTCGACCAGCCCCTTCAGATATCATTATAATAATTTAAAACTTTTAAACATAGCTTACATATTACGATGTTTAGTACAGACGCACGCATTCAGTATTTAGCTTTTTTTGTTGTATGACCTTCAAGATTATGGAATACAATTAATAATCAAATGTGGATTATGAGCATCATCTAATAAATGTGTGTGGAACATTGATACCGACCATGCATTTCTTTTTTTTTTTTTTTTTTTTAGAGAGGCATATTTGTTATGCCCCCCGCCGCTAGACAAAGGGGGCATTAAGTGTTACCCTTGTCTGTCCGTACGTACGTCCGTCCCAAAAGTTGGTTTCCGTTCTCTAACTTTAGTTTGCCTCAACCAAATGTTATGAAACTTATACACAATGCTTATTATCATTAAAACACAGATCAAGTTTGAATTTGGGCGGCGTCGACAATTTTATAGTTCTCTAGTTATGTCCCTTTATAATGTTAAATGCAAGCGGGGTCATCATCTGTGTCCCATGGACACATTCTCCATTTAATTTCACCAAAGAATACCAAAACTTCAAATTCAATAAAAAACAAACTTTTTAAAAAACATCAAGGAAAAAGGTTTTTTTTGTAAACTTGAAACACGTCTTTGTTTAAATATAATTTTCAAACTTCCATTATGAATTTGATTTTCTTTAAAAAATTTATAATCAAACAATTTATTTTCAAAAACAAAATATTGCAAAACTTAATAAGAAAACGTGCGATAATGCTCGACGTACATACCGGAAAGATAGTGGCGTTTTTACAAGGTTTCGGGATGTCAAATATAGTGGCGTTGCTGATTCCTGCAGTTATTCCCAAATAGTTTATAAATGTTATGGACTCTCCCAATTTTTGATAGGCTGAGACAGGAATACATGATCCCTGCAATACGGTAATATCAATTTTCTTCCCATCTATGTCATCATTGTATAGTTCCACCATGAGTTTATCCTGTCCAGCACCAACGTATGTTGTCACCAACTTCTTAGCACTAGCTGTAAATAAGATACTCAATAGATATAAATATAAAAGTTGTCAACAACTTAAAATACGGTATTTTGTATAGTCGTATGCATAGTCATCACTCATTATAGCAAGTGGAATTTTGCAGCAATCAAATTAAAACTATTAAAAGTCCTATTGTATATGTACCAAGACAAGCTGAGTCAACTGCAGTCTTTTGATAGCATCGTGTTCAGAATTACCCCCTTTTTTTGTTTCTTTCTCGAAAATTTTAACATGTTATACATATGATAAATCATTATGACGTCATATTATTAGCTTTTTAATTGACCATATTGATTTCTGCCTGTCAAATCACAGCTTTTACCAGAAGTATATTGGAGAGACACATTCTATCTTTTTTTAATATTTCTCCTTTTTTGTGAGTTAAACTAATTCTTATCTCATGACAGATGTGTTCACTAGAACTTTTTTCATATTGCTAAAGCTTTAGTGATATTAGAAAAATAAAATTATTCTTAATTAAGATCATGAGAAAAATGATTTTTTCTCATTCGTGTATTCCTATAGCTAAAAGTAAAGAAAGGTGATGGTGGCAGAAATCATCATCCTATAAACTTTGTTGTGTTTTACATGGGCATGCTCATTTCCTAAATCCCGCTTTTTGAATTTTTTTCTCTCTTTCTTAATTTTTTCCTTCTTTCACCCAGATCCCTCTTTTTTACCCCTATATCCCACATCCCCACCTTTTACCGTCCCACATCCACATCCACAGTTTTTTACCTCTAAATCCCACATTCCCTTTTTTAACTTCTAAAAAAAATTAAAAAATTTGCCTGAAAAATCTTCTTCACGTTTTTCTTTAACGTTTCTAACTGTTGGTTTGGATGATACGAATTTGAATTTGGTTCTGGTTGAGGTAATTTTGACGAAGTTATGCCCCTTTTAATAAGAAAAAAATGCATGGAGATCTGTTTTCTGTACTTTTTCTGAAATGGTGAAATCAGTTGATTTGATATTTGGTATATATAAAACAGATTGAGTTTGAACTATATTTCTGTTTGAGTAATTTTAGTCGAATTTGCTCTTGGAAAAGGTAAATTTATACAGTAACAGTTATAGGATGAGATATTTCAAAGAACGTTTGAGTTTCGTTCTGGTTGAGAGATGTGTTCATCAGTTACGACTTAATGCTTTTTTATGCGGCAAACATAAACGTAGCCAATATTTTATATTTACATAATCTAATTTATAAGAATAACTGTAAAATTTGTCTTACGACTGGTGCATGTCTGTGGAAATGGATCCGTTATTGCAGTAGCAATACATTGTCCGGAGACAACAACGTACTGTTTTCCCTAAAATGAAATTGTATTACAAGATTACAAACAGATGGGTATACACCACTATACGACTCAGTTGTATTACAAGATTACAAACAGATGGGTATACACCACTATACTACTCAGTTGTATTACAAGATTACAAACAGATGGGTATACACTATACGACTCGGTTGTATTACAAGATTACAAACAGATGGGTATACACTATACTACTCAGTTGTATTACAAGATTACAAACAGATGGGTATACACCACTATACGACTCAGTTGTATTACAAGATTACAAACAGATGGGTATACACTATACTACTCAGTTGTATAACAAGATTACAAACAGATGGGTATACACTATACGACTCGGTTGTATAACAAGATTACAAACAGATGGGTATACACTATACGACTCAGTTGTATTACAAGATTACAAACAGATGGGTATACACTATACGACTCAGTTGTATTACAAGATTACAAACAGATGGGTATACACTATACTACTCAGTTGTATTACAAGATTACAAACAGATGGGTATACACTATACGACTCGGTTGTATAACAAGATTACAAACAGATGGGTATACACTATACTACTCGGTTGTATTACAAGATTACAAACAGATGGGTATACACTATACGACTCGGTTGTATAACAAGATTACAAACAGATGGGTATACACTATACTACTCGGTTGTATAACAAGATTACAAACAGATGGGTATACACTATACTACTCAGTTGTATTACAAGATTACAAACAGATGGGTATACACTATACTACTCGGTTGTATTACAAGATTACAAACAGATGGGTATATACTATACGACTCGGTTGTATTACAAGATTACAAACAGATGGGTATACACTATACGACTCGGTTGTATAACAAGATTACAAACAGATGGGTATACACTATACTACTCGGTTGTATTACAAGATTACAAACAGATGGGTATACACTATACGACTCGGTTGTATAACAAGATTACAAACAGATGGGTATACACTATACTACTCGGTTGTATTACAAGATTACAAACAGATGGGTATACACTATACGACTCGGTTGTATAACAAGATTACAAACAGATGGGTATACACTATACGACTCGGTTGTATTACAAGATTACAAACAGATGGGTATACACTATACGACTCGGTTGTATAACAAGATTACAAACAGATGGGTATACACCACTATACGACTCGGTTGTATTACAAGATTACAAACAGATGGGTATACACCACTATACGACTCGGTTGTATTACAAGATTACAAACAGATGGGTATACACCACTATACGACTCGGTTGTATTACAAGATTACAAACAGATGGGTATACACTATACGACTCGGTTGTATTACAAGATTACAAACAGATGGGTATACACTATACGACTCAAACAGGTTGTATTACAAGATTACAAACAGATGGGTATACACTATACTACTCAGTTGTATTACAAGATTACAAACAGATGGGTATACACTATACGACTCGGTTGTATTACAAGATTACAAACAGATGGGTATACACTATACTACTCAGTTGTATTACAAGATTACAAACAGATGGGTATACACTATACGACTCGGTTGTATTACAAGATTACAAACAGATGGGTATACACTATACGACTCGGTTGTATTACAAGATTACAAACAGATGGGTATACACTATACTACTCAGTTGTATTACAAGATTACAAACAGATGGGTATACACTATACTACTCGGTTGTATTACAAGATTACAAACAGATGGGTATACACCACTATACTACTCAGTTGTATAACAAGATTACAAACAGATGGGTATACACTATACGACTCGGTTGTATTACAAGATTACAAACAGATGGGTATACACTATACTACTCAGTTGTATTACAAGATTACAAACAGATGGGTATACACTATACGACTCGGTTGTATAACAAGATTACAAACAGATGGGTATACACTATACGACTCAGTTGTATTACAAGATTACAAACAGATGGGTATACACTATACGACTCGGTTGTATTACAAGATTACAAACAGATGGGTATACACTATACGACTCAGTTGTATTACAAGATTACAAACAGATGGGTATACACTATACGACTCAGTTGTATTACAAGATTACAAACAGATGGGTATACACTATACGACTCAGTTGTATAACAAGATTACAAACAGATGGGTATACACTATACGACTCGGTTGTATTACAAGATTACAAACAGATGGGTATACACTATACGACTCAGTTGTATTACAAGATTACAAACAGATGGGTATACACTATACGACTCGGTTGTATTACAAGATTACAAACAGATGGGTATACACTATACGACTCGGTTGTATTACAAGATTACAAACAGATGGGTATACACTATACTACTCGGTTGTATAACAAGATTACAAACAGATGGGTATACACTATACGACTCAGTTGTATAACAAGATTACAAACAGATGGGTATACACTATACGACTCGGTTGTATAACAAGATTACAAACAGATGGGTATACACTATACGACTCGGTTGTATAACAAGATTACAAACAGATGGGTATACACTATACTACTCAGTTGTATTACAAGATTACAAACAGATGGGTATACACTATACTACTCAGTTGTATAACAAGATTACAAACAGATGGGTATACACTATACGACTCGGTTGTATAACAAGATTACAAACAGATGGGTATACACTATACTACTCGGTTGTATAACAAGATTACAAACAGATGGGTATACACTATACTACTCAGTTGTATTACAAGATTACAAACAGATGGGTATACACTATACTACTCAGTTGTATAACAAGATTACAAACAGATGGGTATACACTATACTACTCGGTTGTATTACAAGATTACAAACAGATGGGTATACACTATACGACTCGGTTGTATTACAAGATTACAAACAGATGGGTATACACTATACGACTCGGTTGTATTACAAGATTACAAACAGATGGGTATACACCACTATACGACTCAGTTGAACTTTTCATAAAATTGCATTCACAGCTGTCTGACGATCAAGGAGTAGGGCCAACCCATATTTTTTTTTTCGCACACAGGGTTAAAACTTAAAAATTGTCAAATCCTACTGGAAATTGAATATAAAAGACTCTATATGATTCATATATTACATTTTTGTAATACTTAAAGCATTTTTTTTTTTCATAAACTTATATATAAAATCGAAAACGTTATTCGGCGCTAAATGCTACTGTTGAATACATTTTGATACAAAATTTTTAATTTTAAATGTTCTTGTCAAATTTTTCATCGAAGGGCATCTCTAGCTAAATTGACTTGATTTGTATCCGAAGGACAAATACAAAATAATGTACATGATTTTGGTTATGTTAACAAATTACTTTCTAAAATGTACTTGTACATTTTTGGGATAAAGACTCAAAATTTGCCAAAATCTCTCAAAATAGCAGTTTTTTTGGCGTTCTTTATGCGCTTATTATTTGGTGACCTGTTTGTAAATAGGCTAAAATATTATAATTGATACTGTCTTAAATACACATATTTGGCCGTGATATTATGAATTTAAGTAAAGATTGAAAAAGTCTTTTAGAAAATGGCCGTTGTATGAAATAAATAATGGGGTTTTAACTCTTATCCTTATCTGTTCTTCATATTCTACTGTATAAAGTGAATTATTGACTGATTTTTTAAGGCTTTTTCTAACTGTGTGTTCAGTACATGTAAAACACGGTCTTAGTAGGAGAAAGGAGAGGTTTCTGCGCACGTGACATTAGCTTCATACCACTCCATTTTGCACCGTCCATCTTGTACCTGTACCAAGACAGACAATTTAGACCATATGCTGTTCTTTTTTTTCTGTTTTTTTTTTTTTTTTTTTTTTTTTTGCTCTCCTATTTTAAAATGGCTGTTCTGCTCAACATATGTTTTTGAATTACTTGTATCCCTTTTATGTAATTAATTATATTCAATATAGAGTAAAACAAATTGACCAATTTTAAGCGCAATATAAAGGATATCGTATAACTTTATTAATTTCGCACCTTATCAGTGTGAATTTAATAGCTTTTTTAATTTAACCCTCGTAAGTTGATAAGAAATTTAGTTTCACAATGCATTTTTTCTATTCATAAACATAACTCTATTTGGGAAGGGAAAAAACAATAATAATGAATTTCATTCTTAATTTCTTTAATTTGTTTAAGAAGAGTAGTGAACAAAATAGTTTGTTTCGATTGAAAATTATGGAAACATATAAATTCAACATTGAATTTTAAAATAAATTATTGTTCCTGTACATGTTATTGAAAATAAAGGTTTTTTTTTAATATTCAGGTTGACAAAATTGTTTGTCTAGAGACAAATGACCCATGTTCACCTCCCCTCCCATAAAAGATGAATGGTCGCTGTCATACTTTTGTTTATGTAATAATTCTTTTATACCAGGCTCTATGCTCATTTTAACATGGGTAGGCATTATATTTGTCAATATAATTATACCGAGCGTTATGCTCTATGCTCGTTTTAACACGAGACTGCATTATATTTGTCAAAATCTTTATACCGTGCGAAAGCGAGGTGTTAAAATATTGACAAACATAATGCCTATCAATGTTAAAATGAGCATAGAGCATGGCATGATAGAATTATTTCGATTCTAATAAGAAAATTGAAAACTTTTGTACTTCGAAGCGGACATATAATACAATTTGATAGGCAGCTATTTTGATTTGATGTAGCTAAAACGTTATAGAAAATCAACCGTTTCACGATAACAATTGAACAGATACATGTAAACTTACTTTTAGAACGATTTGATTTAATTTCTTAGCAAGCAACACCAACACAAATGTCCATTTTGATCTCCGGCGTTAATTGTTCAAAATACAACTAACGTTGCAATTTCAACATGGCTTTGTTTCCAAAGCGAAAGAAGAACATCATGTTAGAATAATAATTACAAATGTAGATTACGTACTTTGCTGTAATCTTGAAGAACTTGTTCATCGTAGCTTTTATCATCAACAGTTATTCGTCCGGCAACAAACATTTTCTTTGCAGTAGCGTCAAACGATATATTTAGCAAGGCCTTAAACAGATAAGATAGAGCATAAGCAAATTAGATGATTCTAGTATAGGCAGTTGAAATAATCATCAATGATGGATAAACAACAGCACGGGTACGAAAAAGAAGACAAATAGCCCATACAAATATTACACAAACAAAAACTGTTGATAGATTAAGTCGAAACCAATTACATTTTATAAAAATAGGTTCTATATCTCCGAAGATAATACCAGGCATTTAAGACTCCTTTGTTGACATTGGTCATATTCTTCATTTTATAAACACTACACATTATCGTAGATGTAGTATAACAGGTAAGTATTATCTTAATCACAACTTGCGTTTTCAACATTAAAACATTATTTCTACTCGGCAATCTTTTAAACCGTATCAGTCAATATGACACTTTTGTTTAAGAAATTCTAATAGGAAAATTTTTAATGTACGAAATAAACGGAGAATGTGTCCATGGAACACAGCTGATGCCTCCGCTTACATATAACGTTATAAAGGGATAAAACTCAAGAACTGTCTCACTACAACATTCACATAATCACATGTCTAGGGTCTGGATAGGATTCTTCATTTCTCTACTTTTTAAGTTTTAAATCTTTTTTGTTATTCCTTATTCATTTTGCTCATTATCTGTTTTCTTCATAATTTCAGCACCCCAAGAATGACTGGGGTATACATTTGGTTACTTAAGTCTTCTTTCGACCGGCAGTAAAACCCTCGCAAAGCGGGGTGTCCGTATGGTTGTGTGGGATGTACAAGTACGCAGTCACATCCGGTCAGACTGGGGGCGTTAAATCGGATGCCTCGTGTAGAGAGAGTGCCACGCTCTCTGCATGCTAAGAACCCTCGCAACAACTCTTTGGGGATCCGTAGATGCAATATTGCAAGGAAAATTTCTGTCACTATCCAACATAACCACATTTTCCCGTGGCCATCCAAATTTCCTCGACCTTCATCCGGATTGCCTCTATTACAGTACTTACCTATTGTATTTATTGTTAAGTTCTCTCGTCCTGAACATGCATTAAATATTTGCCACTGGACGTTAAGTAACCAACAATAATTTAGCACCTCATCATTCTATTTTCTTTATATATTAGCACCAAAGTGTTCTCTATTCTTTATATTTTAGCACCCCATTGTGTTCTATCTTTTTTTATCTATATAGAAATAAGGAGATGTGGTATGATTGCCAATGAGACAACTATCCACCAAAGTTTAAATGAAGTGGATTTAAGCAATTATAGGCAACCGAACGGCCTTCAACAGAGAGAAAAAACCCATACCGTATAGTCGGCTATAAAGGGCCCCGACATGAAAAATATGAAACAATCCAATAGAGAAAACTAACGGCCTAATTTATAGCAAAACAATTTACGAAAAACAAATATGACAGACATGAACCAACGACAACCACTGAACTACAGGCTCCTGACTTGGGACAGGCACATATCGAATGTGGCGGGGTTAAACATGTCTGTGAGCGCTCAACCCCTCCCCCTAACCTGGGACAGTGGTGCAATAGCACAACATAAGAACAAACTATTAAAATCAGTTGAAAAAGGCTTAACTCATCAGATCGATACAAAGAAAAACATCAAACAAAACACTATGTTTCTTCATTCTTTATTTTGTGTCAATCATTCTCTATTCTGTAAACTCCATCATGACTCTCGTGTATATATAAATTTAATACAGTCAACTCAAACAAGGTGTAAAGGATAACATAAAGAAAATAGATGACCAACCTCAATGCTGCTTGGTTTTCCATCTTTAATTTGTCCCATTGCTAATCCTTGTATTCCCTCCCACTGACTGGGTATACAGCAACTAAACACCAATGGTACTAAAACAAATAAAGCAATTATACTTGAAATCATCTTGTCAATGGTTAGAATATGGTTATGACAAGATGTACTATTAGCTTACCTTTATATTGTACGTGTGTAGTGTCTTATCAGTTTTGGAAATTTGATCACACTTCACACTTATGATGTTGCGAAATTTCAAATACAAAATTCGGTTACAGATCTTCATATTTGGAAATACTAGTATGAATGTTGCAATTCAAATAAATGTTAAACTTCTTACCCTCCCGGAACACCTACATTCACTTCCAGTTTGTTTGTGGGGTTGGTGTTCCTTGCTTACATTTTTCTTTGTGTAGTGTTTTCCCTACTGCTGTTTGGTTGTTTGTCTTTTTACTTTTGGGCATGATGTTGTCTTTTTCGTCGACTTACGATTTTTTATTGCTTCCTTTGATTCTACAGTTTACTTGTTAAAGCTTTCTATTTGACTAAATGTTTGTTGATGTTCATAGATAAATCTACCTTCTAAACATGGACTGATAATACGAACCTACATGTATTGGGGTAAATATTTAAAAGCTTACACTCCCGGAACACATGCCTCATTGCTTTTTTTTTTTTTTTTTTTTGTGTGTGTGTTGCTCAATTTATATTTTTACGTATTGCTTTCTGGACTGTTGTTTAGTTGTTTCTTTTTTTTTTCTTTTGGCAATATTTTTTTTTTTCATCGAGATTTTTTACAGGTAAGGAACGAACATTTGAATCTGAGGAGGGGCTAGGCAGTTTTTGTAATTAAGTACTGGTAGTCTGGTTTAAAAAAAAAAGATGAAAGGCAAATAAAGCAAATGGAGTGATTTTAATAGATTTCCACCTAAAATGTTCAACAACACTTTTCTGTTTTGACCCCCTTACCTTGATTAAAACCTAAGAAAAATTACCCATAATAGGATATGTTCTTGCGTACGAAGTTGTGTTGTATGATAGATATGAAACGGTGGTAAAGGAGGGATGCGTGCACAGAAAAACGAAAAAAAAAAAATTCATGGTAAACTGTGAAAGGATAATTGTTTCTTCCATTAATGCTTAACGAAAAAATAAGTCTTTGATGCGAACCTTTTCTGACTTCTCTTTGTTCTTATGTTTATAAATTGTCGTGCTTTAGTTCTCAAGTAACAACCTTTTATCGTTCTAAAATAATAAGCTGTTTTAAAAAAGCAACAAATGCAAAGGTGTTCCGGCAACTTATCATCTATTCTCCATAGCTCGATGATTGTTATAGCATTCTCCATAGCGTCTCAACAACAAAAATAACCAAAAGACGTCATGTGGGTATAACTAATCCATTCATCATATTTTTAATTGATAACAATGCATTTTCTTCTATTCGTTCTTTCACTCGTATGAACAAGAAAATGCTTATCGGGTAAATACACTTCAGATCTTAATGCGAATTCTTTCAAAGTAACATCAATCTATACATTTACAAAATTTTGACGGTAAATTGTAACTCGTTGTACTAATCGAAATATTGACAGACATCACTAGACTGTTTTGTTTATTTTGTTTAGGTTATCCGTGTTTATATACTTCACGAAGATTTTGTTTTAAAATTATACCTATTAGATCATTTCGTCTTTATTATCGTATTTATAGGCATACGAATAATCCAATTTTCACGTATTGTTCATAATGTAATATTCATGTATTATGATGACTATTTAATTAAACAAAGCCGGAGATGTTATTGCTTTTTTTCTTGGATAAATATAATAATGAAAACCTGAAGCTGTCATCTTCGATTGTGATTATATGCTGAAATACAAACAATATTTCATTATGGTCAATAACCTTGAATGTTGACATAGAAATGTACCTGTTCTGTCTTATCAAAGATCGTTTACCTCTGACGTTAAAATTGAGAAATCTTTTCACTATATACAAAATGTAGAGATCAAGAAATACTGACTTGCCTGAATCGTGTTTTAGTGTTTTGTTTTATAATATATCTGTGTGCGTATTTATCCTACTAGAGCGCACATAAAGTGTTGCTGTGGTTATATATTAAGTGATTTTTGTAAAGTCTTATAGCTGAAAATGAATATTTATTGACTGTTTTATAATTTAATTCAAACTGTACAATATTAACCTGGTATTACACACAATCGTATCTCTCTGTACTGTTTGTGATGTTGCTGTTTGAAAAAAAAAAATCTTTAAAGTACAGCGGCCGATATTAGAGTTAAGGACGGCGTGATATGACAGTAGGGGATTGGGTACTTTGGGCTTGCTTTCTTGAACTGCAACCGCTCATTGATATGGTATAATATTGTGTATTTGTTTGTATGTGCTTATTGTATGTTTTGTAAGTCAGAAACCTCGTCAGAAAATTTAATATGTTACATCTTAAATTTTTTTGATATGAGGAGAATTTGGTGTCGATGGCAGATTTTAAATTGTCCTCTAAAATTTGTTCACAATTTTAACTTTTAAAAACGCATTGCTATTTAAAGCTTGACATATTGTTTCGATACCAGGCCTGTATTTTGTAACCTCTAAATGTCTTTTAAATTTTTGTGTTGTTGTTTCATTGACGTTTGCAAAAGGTAAGAGTAAAGTTGGAAAAGAAAGGATATGTTGTATTGTCCTTTGAGTTCCATGAATCTTCAAACATAGATTGTTATTTTGGTAGTGTTCCTGGTGATGATAAATTCAGAAAAGCCTCAGACACAAAAAAAAAAAATTAAGTGTTATTTTCATTTTTTTTTCTTAATATTAAAGATCCAAATATCATATGTGGCTTTTGAATTTGAATATATAATTTAAACGGGCTAAAACAAAAGTAAAGAAACAGTTTTTTCCCGCCCTACTGTTTGTTCCTGGCGCAACAAAGCTGAATATTCAGTTTCTTTTATTCGTCCAGCATTCAAACCTTAAAATCATTTTGGGTCCCTTTATAGCTTGCTGTTCGGTGTGAGCCAAGGCTCTGTGTTGAAGGCCGTACTTTGACCTGTAATTGTTAACTTTTTATACATTGTGACTTGGATGGAGAGTTGTCTCATTGTCACTCATACCACATCTTCTTATTCATACTTATTCCTTACCATGTAATTTAATAATGTTTTGCATAAACCATTCTATGACTCCCCGTCAAATCTATTGGGGCTTTTACGTTACACCATTATATAAACAGATTCTAGCACGTGCGCTTGATTAACCCTATTATTTATGATGTTTACTTAGTTTTCATATTTTAAAATGCCCGGCAGGCCTTGCCTTTCAAATGTTGAATATATTATTGCCAATGGAGGACAATGCATATCAAAAGCAAAATAGTATAATGTTTGCACCTATATTTCCTAAATGCATGTAAGAACGATGCTTTATGGTGAGAAATGTCCCACAAATTTTTTAATAGAAGTTATTTTAAATTTAAAATAAAACTATTAAATTTTAAAACCAGGATATAAATACCAAAGTAAATTGATTAATTTCATTAATCAACAGAAACTATTGATATACAATTCAGTCAATTTTTTTAGTGTTTACATATATATGATATGTACATTCACAGTAGCTACTGAACAGCCCAAACAGTGTCACAGGGAAGTTTCTCTACGTGGCTCTTCAGCGGAGCAGAGATTTTGCATTGACTCTTTCAAATGGAAATAACAGGTTTCTTTTTTTTTTCATCTTAGACCAGGAAAAGCGTATGTTTTATTTTTCAATAGTGCATCGAAGTATCGAGTTTTTATAAAGTTTAGAAAAAAAAAATAAAATCCCATTGACCTCCAACACTACATATTTTTAAATACAAGATTTTAGCGTTATGGGACTTTACTGTGAGGGGAAAAGGAATATATTGATCGTATAAGCATGGTGGGAAATTTACAGAGAAACTTTACTTGAGAGTCTAAATGACTTACACTAAAACGATTCCTCACGCGAATTTACCCCGGTGATAAATGACGTCAACAGTAAATTAATTTCGCTTTGTTTGGTTATATTTCAAAACAAAATGTGATGTAATACATCTGATTTTCCCAAGGGAACGCTCGCACACATTTACGACTGAGAACTTAATCAAACAAAGGTTTGTCATATAAATTATAATCATAGTGGATATAATATAATCCTCTGGTGTTTGTCATGCAAGTAAGGAATTGAGTCTAATCTATCAAACACCTGGGTTTTGTTTTGACTTTATTAAGGATTATGTTACACGTGTTGTGGTTTCTTCAGTTGTCTATAAGTCAAATCGATTTTGAAAATTTGGTAATCGTTTTGTCTTTTATTATATAAGTACAGGTGAACAGATAACATGCAGCGATATGCGTATGGTGTATATAGTCTCCTGGTATCCTGCTTCTGTTGAGAGCGAACGGTTTCATTCAAATAACAGTTCATTCTGGCGTCCTCTTCGCAGTCCGCATCTAAGCAGTGTCGAATCTCTGCTAAACGACTGGAAATTTTAAGCGTCAATGTAATTTTACAGAATGAAAACAACATTCCTCGCTTTTCTACCAATTTCGTAAGCTCGTATAAATAAATGATATATTATTCGACAATCATCATATACTGTATAAGGTAAATAACAGGTTGTAATTATCTGCTTAAACAAGTCACTCTTATAAAATCAAACAGGCACACATGGCACTGTGCCAAAACTCAATATAAAGTTAAGAGGTCAAATGTTGTTCCGAAAGATACGATCTATGCAAAATTAAGACTTAACCTTATACAAAGGGAAAAAATAATTTTGCTTTATTTGGAATGTTTTTTTAAAGATAATTGAATAAATCTTTAAAAAAAAATATTCCAAAAGCAGAATTATTTTTTTCCCTTTTTATAATGTATAGTCTTATATAAATAATTTTGCATAGATCGTATCTTTTCGGAACAACATTTGACCTCTGAACTTTATATTGGAACAGTGCCATGTGTGTCAATTGTACAGTATGACCAATAAGTCTATTTCAAAATATAGACAATCATACAGATCTTCAATTTACTGCGCAATATTTGTGAACCAACGTTTGCTTTTCTAACTTTACATGGTTCGTGCTGTTTTCTTATTAATATCGTTTACCCAATTTAACCCTTACGAAAAGCATTTAAGTGAAATGTGAAATTTAAAACACGGGAACAATGAATCTATATCGAGAACACCAGTATATGACGTCAATTGTATAATATTTTTATCAATGTCATTCTGTCTGAACACCTAAACACCTGATCCTCTCAAGGGAAATAAAGAACAAACTCCAAACAAATGTATTTCTGTACAAACCATTAATCTGAATTATCATATTTGAAAAGATTGTAATCTTTCGTTTGTTGTAACCTCTTAGTCTAATAATAATTCTAGTGTTGTTTGACATTGTATACCACGCGGCTGTAAAGTAACTAACAAACCATTATCTTCAAAATCATAGTGAAGACCATTTAGAACCAGTGTCTGAGCAGAAAGTTGATGAACCAGGGTTATGTCAAAGAACGTCTCGTCCTTTTTCTTAAAAAGTTCATCGGACCTTGTGGATAATTATTCCGTATCAACTTCACAAATTAATACATGATGGTCTTGAAGTATAGTTTCTAGGTACTGACGTTGTTTATCATCTTAATTACGTGCTACAGTGTTCTTTTTATTTGTCTTTGTATATTTTTAACCTTTACTGTAACAGCCTAATTTATAACAAAACAATTTACGAAAAACAAATATGTCGGACATGAACCAACGACATCTGCTAAACTACAGACTCCTGACTTTGATCAGGCACATAAAGAATGTGGCGGGGTTAAACATGTTTGAAGGTGCCAACCCTCCTTCCAACCTGGGACAGTGATGTAACAGTACACCATAAGAACAAACTATAAACATCAGTTCAAATTGCTTAACTCATCAGATCGATACAAAACAGAAAAAAAAAACATCTATAACAAAAACACAGACCGAACGTGACATGGTACATGTGGTATTCATACATCCCTCACAACAAAAGATTTATTTTTGGTAATATTCTTTTGGCGTGGCTCGGTATTTATACATTCGTCCATTGTGTTATTGTGCTGTGGTCTTTTTTTGTATTTTTGTCTTTCAATTTTGCTTATGTGCTTTGTCTACAGAGTGTCTACATGCCATTTTGTTTTTCCTTTTTTGACATAGTTGTTTGATTTTATAGTGATTAAGATTATAACACAATGTTGACTGCTGTAACTCAATGCGACTGTCATACAAGTGAGAAGTTTAGCTAGCTATAAAACCAGGATTTATCCAGCATTTTCTACATAATGAAATTCCTATACCAAGTCAGAAATATGACAGTTGTTTTCCATTCGTTTGGTGTGTTAGAGCTTTTGATTTTGCCATTTGTTAAGGGACTTTCTGTTTTGAATTTTCCTTGGAGTTCGTTTTTTTTTTTGTTATTTTACTTTTTACTGGCATTAGTATCTAAGACTAAATGTTTAGTTTGATTCAATTTCCTTTTTTTTTTACTGGTGTAAACATATTGATAGATTTATTTATGTTTAGTCGCCAATATTACATGCATATCAGGACGAGAACAAGTTAATGTGATATGAATATGAACCTGTTTGTACTAGACCGACACGTTGAGCCAGCTTTTTAAATGTCAGTTCACAAGGCAACATTCTGCTGGATGACATTTTCCTTGCCCCCAAATGTAGACGTATTTTTCGGTTTGCTTCTGTATGTGCTTTACATCATTTTGTATCCATTTGTGTTGCCTTTGAACTTTCCCATTGAAGGCTAATCATAAACATTTAAAATGACAAACTGTTTAGAAAGTAGGCGTATCTCCTGTATACAAATTTCTTTTTTTTCTTTCAGAGCTGTGTTTTTGTTGTCTACTTTGTTGTTATTGTTTCAGCTCTACATATTTCCATTTGTTGTTTAATCAGAGCATACAAAAAGTGTTTACCCTCAGCGAGTATCTGTGTATAAAGTTCTGTATTATTATATAACAAAGTTTTGTAGAAAGGTCTGTTATTCAATATATCATAAGTCATCACTGTCTTGAACAAAGGGAATGGCGGAAACGATTTCAAATTTCTGAGAATAATATTACTATTATATGATCTGCTTCATGTGCGTACTAATTCTAATTGCTTGTTTGTCCAACAATTTTTTATTCGAGCACCAATAGTGAGTCATGTGTACACAAAACGCGAGTCTGACGTACTAAATTATAAGCCTGGTACCTTGATAAGTTTTTACACCCACCGGGTCGATGACACTGTTGGTTAATGTTTTGTCTCCGAAGGTACATTATATTAACATTAATGAAACCACTGTCACTGCACAAAGTACGCAAAACACGCCCAGTAATCAGGTTCAGAACTCCTATGCTATCATAAAATGTCATTGATACGCCTTTTTTCTTTTTAATTTTTTGTTAACTAAATTCCTTTGAAATACTAAGCGCCATAAACGGTTTTCTAACCCAGGGTATATTGCCAATTTGACACTAATTTTTGGATTTGTTTACACTAAGTGCTCTTAAACGTCATTATCGGTTTGACCTTTGCTTCCAACTTTTTTTATTCGAGCGTAACCAGAGGATATCACATTTCAATGGTGTGTTAAATTCTATTCTCTTATGGTTGTGGCCTGTTATCTGTTTCTTGCATGAAGAGATATTCCTCGTATCACACTGCACAGAGTTATTTAATTTCAATAGTAATAATAAACTCGCCGAAGTCTCGTTTATTATTATATTGAAATTAAATAACTCGAGTTGATATGAAGCGATATCCCATCCTCACTCGTTATGAGACCTATAAATATCTAACAGTACTAAGCATTTAAATACGGCACGGAAATGCATATGACATTAACAAATCAAAATGCACTAAAATACATTGTAGTTATTAACTTAAAAGTCAATTCCACTAGACATGGACACTTTAATTCCTAAAACATAAGAGGAATAAACCTGATTGAATGGAATAATTTTAAAATGAGTATCTTGATTTCCGAATAATAATTAAATTAGCAAACACTACTTTCCTTATCTTGATGTAGGTCAGAAGAAATTAGAGATTATTCGTATTTTTCTGTCGTGAAATGACATGTATCCTCATTTTACATATAGTTATACTGACAAGTACTTGCCGTTTCTCGATACAAACCTTCTTATTTGACAAGTTCTTGCCGTTTCTCGATACAGACCTTCTTATTTGACAAGTTCTTGCCGTTTCTCGATACAAACCTTCTTATTTTACAAGTTCTTGCCGTTTCTCGATACAAAGCTTCTTCTTATTTGACAAGTTCTTGCCGTTTCTCGATACAAACCTTCTTATTTGACAAGTTCTTGCCGTTGCTCGATACAAAGCTTCTTATTTGACAAGTTCTTGCCGTTTCTCGATACAAACCTTCTTATTTGACAAGAAGTTCTTGCCGTTTCTCGATACAAAGCTTCTTATTTGACAAGTTCTTGCCGTTTCTCGATACAAACCTTCTTATTTGACAAGTTCTTGCCGTTTCTCGATACAAAGCTTCTTATTTGACAAGTTCTTGCCGTTTCTCGATACAAAGCTTCTTCTTATTTGACAAGTTCTTGTCGTTTCTCGATACAAAGCTTCTTCTTATTTCTCGATACAAACCTTCTTATTTGACAAGTTCTTGCCGTTTCTCGATACAAACCTTCTTATTTGACAAGTTCTTGCCGTTTCTCGATACAAACCTTCTTATTTGACAAGTTCTTGCCGTTTCTCGATACAAACCTTCTTATTTGACAAGTTCTTGCCGTTTCTCGATACAAAGCTTCTTATTTGACAAGTTCCTGTACAGTTCCTTACAAAATCAATCGGATCATATTTGCAGGTTTCACTATAATAGCTCGTAACAAAACACGCTAAATGCGTTTAAAACCCTTGCAATAAATTACTGATTACAGCTTAATCTTACTGCAAATTGAACGATCAAAATTATCTATTTTGATATTATTTTTTTTTAACAAGTTGTTCAAGGTAATACTGTAAGTGAAGAGGGGAAATATAAACTTGTATGGCTCTTTAGCAAGATACTATGTATGTGACACAGAATTAAACGAAAGATGATATTAAATAAGTTTACTTGGATTGTAAATTTCTTTATATTATATGACCATTCAGAATCTCTTTTTGGTTTTCTGTGTGATTTTTGCTTTCTTTCTCCTTTTCTTTAATGGAAACGGTCGCATTCAAAGTGTGTCATACTGTCGAATTGTACTTGAACAAGCCTTTGCTAAATAACTTAAAAAATTATACGAATGTAAATATAATATACTAGATATATAAATTCGAAATCGTTCACTTACGTGTAAGGTTAGATTTGAAAATTTTATTAAATGTATTAAACGCAGTAATTTACGTTTATTTTTGTTTTAAATTAAAAAAAAAATAGGAGCGATTTTAAATATTTTCAAAGCACGTAAATGTGATGACACCAAATGCAGCTCTAATACTATAAAAACAAAAGCTGGCCCAGAATAATGCATTTTAACCAAAACCAGATCTGGTAAAAAATACCTACCACTTAAATTTATTATAAGATAGAAACTGCATACCCACTTCCTTTGGAATTAAAGTTGTTCTTTTCGGATAGTCCGGTTTCCTTCACCAATACAAACTGGCTACCACAATGTACAAGAATGAATCAAATGTCTTTTCTCGTTCTGAATATACATGAAATATTTGCAACTGAACATTAAACATGCAACAATAAAGCATTAGACCTCAGCTGTTTGAAAAGGAAGTTTACCCTATCAGTAACGGTTTCAGCAAAAATCTAAATGGCCTTAACTAATATATATTATCGAAATGAATAGAACATCCTATGTATTCAATTTTATATTACAAAATATGATATGTATACTTAGAAAAGAAGAATGACGGATATTATATAATTTTGCAGAGGAATTGTCATTTTTTTTTCTAACTCTTTAATACAATCATTTGTATTTTGCCGACTAAGTAACAAGAAAGCATTGCAATTAAAATTTTCTGCATGGTACCCGTCGTTCAGTCAATCACTAAAACCACCATCAAAACACAATAAGACATGAATTCAAATAACAAGAAGTGCTGAAAGTGGCGTTAAACAGCAACAATTAATCAATCAGTGAACACTTTACATTCCTCAATGTAAGACAAATATAAATGCACTTCTTCTGAGAAAAACTGTCCCTTTTCAACGAAAAGCATAAACACCACAACTACTAACAAGGTTAGTTAATTGTTTGTTGAAAACCATTGAAAGATTTTTTCATACATTGTTATTATGGATGAAATGACACAGCAACTAAACAAAGCCATACAACAACAACAAAAACCATGTAGATTGAATATCCTATTGGTATAGAAACATTTTGAATCCTGATAATTGCAAAAAAAAAAACGGACAAGGAATATTAGGCTACTTTTTATGAGTAAAACAATAGTTTTGTATTACAGAGGTACGTAAGTTAATTGTGGTAAAACTAGTTATGCTACTAAAGTTAGTAAAAATATTTTTCAAAATAATATCAGGGTACAATTGAAGCGGTCATGTTATTTTTTACTTTGATTCCGGTTCATCAAATCGTTTATTCCAATGTTCTCTGTATTTCAAGACTACAATTACATGTCATCTTAAGCTCACTATTTGATTACAAATTAAAAAAAAAAAAATTGTTAGTGCAGTCAATACTATTTAGATCATGAAGTATTAAAAGTCACATATTGTTGTAGGATGACCTCTAGATGTCTAGAGGTTTTTATTGTGTCTTTGTGTTGTTGATCAATTGACGCATATACAACCTCACTTTTTATTCATAACAAACTTTGATACTTGATCACATGTTATCATGGTAAGATTGACAAGTTTCTATAGTGTACTTTTCAGCTTCTTGAAAGCGACCTCAAAAGTAATTCTGCTAGTAACTGATGATAGACACTACTTTAGTGGGGTTCGTGTTGCTCAGTCGTTAGTTTTGTTGTGTTTTGTATACTGTTTTTGTCTTTTGGTCTTTTTCTTGTTTTGTCATAGCGTTGTCAGTTTATTTTCGACTGATGAGTTTGAATGTCTATTTGGTATCGTTCGCCTCCTTTTTACTTCTCAGCATTTTTAACGGGCTGTAGTTTTTGAATATCATTTTTTGTCAAAATAATAACTGTCCAACTCATTATAACATGTTTGCTACAAAATGTTTTGCGGAGTACTGTCCAATATTTGTGATGACTCCTGACATCCCTTTGATGCTCTTTCCCAGTGTGATTGAAAAGAATATTATCAATACATTTACAAGTTCGTTAACATAGGATGAACTTCTAATACCTATTGAACCTTCCATGCAAATACAATGTATCTGCAAATGTCCAGAATATTAATATTGTCTATATCTATTCCCATATTGACAAAGATACATTTTCAGTCAGTTAATTTCATTTCCATGCCAAGTAGAGGCTAGCCTTTAATGAAATATATCTAGGTAATAAAAGATGACCATGAAAGGTTTTTTAGGGTTCATTTCTGGTTCAAAGATAATAACTTAATGAGAAAATACTGTGCACATTATTAATAGATTGAACGTATGCCAAACATTTTAGCTTTAAAGGAGATGTTATAAGAAATGGGTCTAATTACTCTTTCGTTATTATTATCTCCCTAGAGGGGACGGTTTTAGTAATATAAATAAACAAAGAGCATTTTAAGAACCTACTTCTTGATTGGAAAAATCAAGGCTGAAATTATTGAAACGTTGTTTAAAAATTAAGGACACAACACAAATATAATACAAACTCACTAGAAATAAAAGAGCAGACAATATCATGACAATCAAAAGACGAAAATACAGCATGAAATTATTAAACTATAGCAAGATGAACATCAATAAACATACCAAACAAATACTGTGAACTCAGGTGAAACAGAAGGGTAGTTATCTCCTATCCCACAGGTGAAATCCTTCATTTTGTTCATAATAAGTGAAAACCCGGTGATAATTGAAAATAAGAAATACGTTCTAAACGAAAATAAGAGAGTGTGATTTTGACTATGGTCAAGATATAACAACTTGTTCAACACTAAACCAAGAATGCGTTCTTAAATCATAAAATATTGACTTCATTTTACCATTTCAACCCTTCGCACAGTACCACATTCGTTGTAAGCAGCCAATTTCTAGAGAACCCTTGAACCGGAAGCAAAATCTGAATATGGTATATGTATTAACTGAAAAATAAATACTCTATATGGTGCAGAATATTTTGAATTATATTAATATCAGTTATATGTTTTATACAATGTTTACTATCCTCACTGTCAATTGCTTCGTGTAAGTACTAGTAACAATAGCAGACTATTGTGACGTTTTTGATTTTAACGAACGTAATCTATGTATTACTGGTAAATTATTAAACCAGGGATATCGTTACCATAAATTACTTAAAACCTTTACTAAATTTTTCCATAGATATAAAGATTTGGTTTTGAAGTTTGGTTGTACCTGTAGAAAACTTATTTCAAACGGGATAGCACATCCTCATTTTTACGGTAATGTTGTTAACCGTGCCCGGAAATTTAGAAATGATCCTTGTAAACTTATCGCTCCTTTAAATAAACTTATTCTAAAAGGTTACCAATTCAACACTGTAATAAGATCATTGAATATTGTTTTTATTGGTATAAGTATTGATTTTGTTATCAGTAAATTAAAAGCAAACTAAATATTACTAGTATGTTTTATACATATACACATTCATGGATCTACAATCTGTCGATACCTGTATCTTGGCATTGCACAAGGTCATGTTTTCTCTGACTGTTTATGACGTCTTTACACTAAATCCATTGGATGTTGGACGTGTACGGATTGATAATTTAGTCTTAGATGCATGATTTTTTATTAGTTATTAGTGGCTTTGAACTAGCTGTCAGATAACTGCGAGTACTCTCAGATCTGTTCCTAGTGTCTTTTTGTTGTTTGGATGTACAAGTACCCTGCCACGTCCACTTGTATTTTTGTCCATCTGATGAGTTAAGCCTTTTTCAACTGATTTTTATAGTTCGTTCTTATGTTGTACTGTTATATCACTGTCCCAGGTTAGGGGGAGGGTTGGGATCCCGCTAACATGTTTAACCCCGTCCCAAGTCAGGAGCCTGTAGTTCAGTGGTTGTCGTTTGTTTATGTGTTACATATTTGTTTTTCGTTCATTTTTTGTACATAAATAAGGCCGTTAGTTTTCTCGTTTGAATTGTTATACATTGTCAATTCGGGGCCTTTTATAGCTGACTATGCGGTATGAGCTTTGCTCATTGTTGAAGGCCGTACGGTGACCTATAGTTGTTAATTTCTGTGTCATTTTGGTCTCTTGTGGACAGTTGTCTCATTGCCAATCATACCACATCTTCTTTTTTATATTTACTGTATTTATGGTATCCTTTATTTACAGTTCAATAGCGCAGTTAGTTTCTGATGCGTTCATTCAAATGTGATGACGAATAGAAACTTTAAGTCAGAATTGTATAATTAAGAACAGTAAGAATCCAATTTAAAAATAAGGTAAAATCTGGTGCTTTGGATTGGTAAATTAAGGCGACGGTATAGTTAACCGATGTTCAAATCTCATAAATCATTGGTAAGTAAGCGAGAAACTATTTCACAACTGGTACCCGTTCTGTTGATAATTTAATAATCCAATACAGTAATTTAAAAGTAAAATCTCATCAATGATACCAGGCTCATAATTATCTTCGACAGACGCACGTTTGATCTACATAAGACTCATCAGTGGCGTCAAATTACAAAAGTTGATATGCCAATAAAATACGAAGTTGTAGAGCTTTAAATACTAAATATTCCGAAAAGTATGATATATGACTAAGGCAATCTATACCTGAGGGTAAAAAACCTTAGTGCTTCGAAAATAATCATACCATTATAATATTTTATAAGTAGATTACAAACTAATTGTATATTGACAACACATCGAGGCATTGTTAGACATCAGAGGAAAATACTTAATGAAATGTCAGTACTGATGCCATTTGTGTTGCTTTATTTGTCTCATAAATTACATCAAAACCAATCATGTATGAGCTAGAGACTTGAGGTCTGACAGTGTAATACAGTACTTCGACAAATTGGAAATAAAGCTGGATATTAGCTTTTGTTACATGACGAATATGAACAATAACAAACACATCATAAGAGTAGTAATATCGGAAACACCATGTAATTATAAAGTTTTTGAAATTTAATATAAATATTTTGTTATGTAGAGCAGGGTTGGCAAAAACCCGGGTTTTATGAGTATTGCCCAGCTCAGTGGGAAATACTTGGAAAACCCGGGTTTTACTGGGTTTTACTGGGTAAAACAGGGCAATACTGGGTAATATGAAATACTGGTCTGAATTTTAAAGAGGATTAATCACAAATGCAATACATTGTACATTTAAGATTTTTATAAAAATAAGATATACTATTTTAATTTATAAGTGCACTTGTTTGAAACTCTCAATATAAAGTATATAAATCTGAGAAAATATTAATGGTCCAGCAGCTCTAAGACAAGTGTACATGAAGACACATAAGACACATGTGAAAAGCTTTTCTTAATAATCCTCCTTAAAATCAATCTTATCGCCATTCTGTCTAGATTGGTCTAAGTGTTGACTTAAAGTCGAAAGAATTGAATTTGTTTTTTTTAATAAATATAACTAATATTGATAATTAATTAGCAATTATACATGTACATTATGTAAGGAAAATTACTTTTAAACATTTTTTGTTCATTACTAAATATGTTTACTAAGTTTAGCATATGTTTATGTACATTACTAATTAATAAGTAATTATTCAGATTATAAAACAGATTTGTTTTTTAAACAATAATCAGCCTTTTATATTCTATAAGTGTTCATAGCCTGTCCACTTAGGGTGTTTATTTAGCAATATGATTGTATAACTATTAAAATTTACAATTCACTTAAACACTGCATGAAATGCATGAAATGCATTTTTTTCAAAGTTTCAAAATGGATTAATGAAACAAAGCTTGAAAATTAACAAGGTATCATGAAATATGCAAAACTTGTATTCTGCCTATGTATAGTAGAATTAGTGGAGAAAAGGAAAAAAATTGAATTTTCAATCTTCAGGAATGACTCTCAATGGTTATCAGTATAAAATGTATATATTTAGCTATAATACTATTAAACTACAACAAGTCTTTACTATTTTGTGTAAAAATAAGCTTGAAAAATCATATTACCCAGTATTGCCCAGTATTACCCGTTTCTGGGAGTATTGCCCAGCCCGGGAAAACCCGGGTTTCCCCACCCGGGTTTTCCCGCCCGGGTAATACTTTGCCAACCCTGATGTAGAGGCCTATTATAACTGACTATACGGTATGGGTTTTGCTTATTGTTAAAGGGCGTACAATAACCTATATTTGCGAACATCAGCCTAATTTGGACTCTAGTGGATTATGTCTTTTTGATAAACATACTAAATCTCCCTATTCAATAAACATACATTGATTTTTCTCATTTAACGAGATTTCTCTTTAAGGGATATTCTGGTACACATATTTGGTTATCAAACATCATTTGAATACCCACTCTTCAACAGTAATCTACACAGAAACGTGTTTGAAACCATGAGTACAAGCAGGACATTGTATGCATCCATGAGTACAAGCAGGACATTGTATGCATCCATGAGTACAAGCAGGACATTGTATGAATCCATGATTACAAGCAGGACATTGTTTGAATCCATGAGTACAAGCAGGACATTGTATGAATCCATGAGTACAAGCAGGACATTGTATGAATCCATGAGTACAAGCAGGACATTGTATGAATCCATGAATAAAGGCAGGACATTGTATGAATCCATGAGTACAAGCGGGACATTGTATGACACCTTAAGTATAAGCATGAAATTGTATGACGCCATCAGCACTAGTAGAAAATTTAAAGACTCCATGAGTACTAGCAGGCAAGTGTATGAATTCGTGAGCATTAGGAGTCAAGTGTAATTCAGTGCTTGTCCTTTGTTGCTGTATATCATATTTGTTTTTCGTTCATTATTTTGTACATAAATCAGGCCGTTAGTTTTCTCGTTTGAATTGATTTACATTTGTCATTTTGAGCCTTTTATAGCTGACTATGCGGTATGGGTTTTACTCATTGTTGAATGCCGAACGGTGACCTATAGTTGTTAATTTCTGTAACATTTGGTCTCTTGTGGAGAGTGGTATCATTGGCAATCATACCACATCTTATTTTTATAGCAGTCAATTGTATGAATTCAATACCACTATCGGGCAATTGTATGAATTCATTAGCACTAGAAGGCAATTGTATGAATTCATTAGCACTATTTGATTTTAAACTTATTTTGTTCATTAAGATATGAAAAGGATTGAACAACAGGCACAGCCTATAAAAGCTCTCTCCATATTACATGTACAAGGTATAATTCAATTATAACAACTGTATTTAAAATAATGTAATATAGTAGAACATGCATGCTACTTATGAGCACACATGAGCAAATATATGTTTACAGTGTTACTTACTAAATGTAAAGTATATTTAAGTATATAGGCAATTACTCATCATTTATTCAAGTACCTTGAAACATGCAAATATCCGTTATAAGTCATTAGAAATATATATGTATGGCTTGAAAGAGACACTAAGCTTACTTAGTGGAATAAATGAATTAATGTTGAAGTGAAGGAGAAAAAAATAAAAAATAAAACTAAATAAAACAAAAATTGAGTAAATTTCAAACAAAACGTTGAGTGTCACTGATATATTTCTGAACAGATTTAAAAATAGCAATATTCATATCATATGAAAATAATCTGTTTCCAAAAAGTAATAATTCAATATTTATGTCAACATTATCAGCAATGGAGTAAATGGAATCAAGTAGGATCTGTCTTTCATCATTGTACTTAGGGCAAATAAAAAATTCATTAGCACTAGCAGTGATTGTATGAATTCACTAGCACTAGCGGTCAATTGTATGAATTCTTTAGCACTAGCAGGCAATTGTATGAATTCATTAGCACTAGCAGTGATTGTATGAATTCATTAGCACTAGCAGGCAATTGTATGAATTCATTAGCACTAGCAGACAATTATATGACTTCATGTGCATTATCAGGCAATTGTATGAATTCATTAGCACTAGCAGGCAATTGTATGAATTCATTAGCACTAGCATTCAATTGTATGAACTCATTAGCAGTAACAGGCAATTTAATGAATTCATTAGCACTAGCAGGCAATTGTATGAATTCATAAGCACTAGCAGGCAATTGTATGAATTCATTAGCACTAGCAGGCAATTGCATGAATTCAATACTACTAGCGGGTAATTGTATGAATTCATTAGCACTAGCAGGCAATTGAATGAATTCAATATTACTAGCGGGCAATTGTATGAATTCTTTAGCACTAGCAGGCAATTAAATTAATTCAAAACCAATAGTGGGCAATTGTATGAATTCATTAGCACTAGCAGACAATTGTATGAATCCATGAGTACCATCAAGAAATAATATGAATGAATTAGAACAAACAAGAAATTTTACGAATCCCTGAGTACAAGCAGAATATTGTATAAATCCATCATTACAAACAGAAAGTGTATGTAGTTATGACTACTAGCAGGAAATTGATAAGTAATAATATAATAGGAAATTGTACGAATCCATTAGTAGAAGCCGAAAATTGTATGAATTGATATTAAGTAATAAAAGGAAATTGTATGAATTCATCAGTAGAAGCGGAAAATGGTATGAATCGATAAGTAATAATAGAAATTGTACGAGTTCATCAGTAGAAGCAGAAAATGGTATGAATCGATAAGTAATGATAGGAAATTGTATGAATCCATTAGTAGAAGCAGAAAATGGTATGAATCCATGAGAATTGGCAGGAAATTGTATAAATACATAAGAAGTGGCAGTAAATTGTATGATCCATGAGTATTGAAAGGAACGTTTGGGAATCCATGAGGTGATTAAGGATTGTATGAATCCAAGAGTGCAATCAGGAAATTGTGCGAATGTTGAAAATTACTGATCACGAATATCCTTGCTTTGTTTAATATAAGAATAAGAAGATGTGGTATGATTGCCAACGAGACAAATCTCCACCAGAGACCAAAATGAGATAGAAGTTAACAACTATAGGTCACCGTACGGCCTTCAACATGTATAAACTTTTAGTACATATAACTCTAAAGTATTTAAAATGTACTTAAAATGCAGTAATGTTTCAGTGCTTCCCAAATATTGCATTGAAGTTTCAAATGTCCAGAAAGGATAATTCTAAGTTCGAAATTCAATGTGTGAAGTTTCATATTCGGGATAAGACATTATAAACATTACTTTTAGATTTTAAGGCCAATTTCCAGACTTTGTTATTGATTTTAAGCTTTTTAATAGCGTTGTTTACTAATCAATTTTAGTTTTCTTATATCACATAAAGATAACGCTACGGTGATATGGACAGGGACCTGTTTACCTTCTCAGAACATCCGAGATCACTACTAGTTTTAAAAGGTATTCGTTTTGATGCTACGGTGATATGGACAGGGACCTGTTTACCTTCTCAGAACATCCGAGATCACTACTAGTTTTAAAAGGTATTCGTTTTGATCTGGTTTTAGCTTTCAGTGTTTTATTTAATGTTTTTTTTTTATTTTCAATTTATGTTTTATATCGGTAAAAATCATGTCTAGCTTTTGTCCTGATAGCCGTGTTTTAATTTCAGAATATCACATTCGGCCAGGCTTTAGGGTTAAAACATTGTCATGACAGGTAGTTTACGAATTTGCTGATATCTAAGGGTAAGATAAGACGAAATTGCTGGTGTCTTGGGTTAAGATAAGACGAATTTGCTGATGTCTAAGGGTAATTTAAGTCGAATTTGCTGATGTCTTAGGGTAAGATAAGAGTCTATTACTAAAGTGCTATTGCGTGGTACCAAATCACTTATTGTAACTTATTATTGTGAACTTATCATTTCTATGTAGCAACATTCCAGCAGCACCTGCATATGGAGTATATATCTCCCAGTTGATACGATATTCCAAGGCTTGCATTTCCAATGATTTCCTTGATAGAGGGTTGCTGCTCACAAATTAAAGAATTCTAAGTGGTGAAATAAACCCTTTGAAAACATTACGGACGCCATCACTCTTTTAGTATCTTCCGCCTCTTTTGTAAATGTAAATGAATCAGAACTCCACCAATATTAGCTTACTGATTAAAGTCATATGAAACGGGTTTCTTGTAATTTTTAATTATCGAAATTATTGAACCAATGCATGCATATATACTAAACTAAGTCCTGTGTGCATGTTTTGTATATTTATTACGAATCTATAACGTATTATCGACAAATACTATTTCATTCAGTGATTGTTGATCGCAACCTAATTAACTTTCGAGTTTGTTGCCGAAGTCTACAGGATCGTGACATTGATAAACAATCAACACAAAGCACGTGGCGTTCGTGATAAATAAGTAAAGTGATAGAGTCATATGGTATATGTTTTCATATTTTCCATGCGTTCCGATTTGTGAATTAAACTTTTCCTTAACAGTTGTTAAATGATTTGTTGTACTAAATTTGTTCTTTAAGAATCAGTTACTTCTATTTACATTCCAGTCCACGTTTGTTTATATTTTTTTAACACCGTTTTCCCCTCGCACTTGCGCTGTGCTATGGCCGAAGTTCTAACGAACGGTCTCGTCACTGCATACGGGGAAATATCGGCGAATTAGTGTATGGAAAGCCAATAATTAAACAGCAGTAAATTTATGAAGATTTTGATAAAATAAAGGATTTGCTTTACAAGAAAGTTCATGTACACTTGTTTTATAGTAAAACTTAGCCATTCATGTATATAAAACACATTCAACTTTTTTTTAAATTTGAATTTTCATATGATTTTAAACAATTTATGCATAGCTGTGATTACTTGTCCATGTTTTGATTTACTTTTGGTCCTTTTTGGTTTTCTCAGCTCATCAACGTTTGAATTTGGTTTTGTAATTTCAAATATTTTGGCCTCAAGCATCACTGAAGAGACATTAATTGTCTAAATGTGCATCTAGTGCAGTCGAGTGTGTATCGTTAATGTAAGTACAGGTCATTGTAGAATAGTACACAATGAACAAACATTTCGACAGCAATTGATCGCCTTTAGTCAACATTAACTGATGATTCAGTTGTAAACGTGAACACGACCTCAAAAAAAAAAAAAAAAAAACCAAGGAAATGCATTTCTTCTAAAATGTTCCATTTCCTACACAATTCGTTTAACTAAATTCTGCACAGTGTTTTTAATGGAAAAAGTGTTAAACAAATACATTTTTTTCTCCAATTTTATAAAGTTATGGTTATCAAATTGATGCCAAGAACTCAAATGTATATTAATTTGCAATTGTGCACTTCATAGTCTATGTTAATATTAACCCTGTGTCTGACCGATAACCTACTTAATATGGAGATTCGTTAATCAGACATTTGATGTGATTTCGTTATGACAAAAATACCAATTAATCCGGATATTGAGAATTCCTTCCCAGAAGATAATGACATTATATCAAAAGCAAATGAATGGAAATGTTTTATGTACTTTCAATGCTGGGTAATTGGTATATTTCAAGTTTTGTCAAATCTGTAGTATGATGATCAAAGTCTTAAGTTTAAGTCGCAGTCAGTCAGGTAACAAAATATATAAATTAATGTTGAAACAATTAACTTGTTTCATTTTTCAAATGTCCAAACAAAATCAATATCAATTTCTAGCTGTAAATCAACAGTACATCTTTTCCTTTTTGTCTATTTTTCCTTTTTAATGGTTTCCTTCTCCATTGTCACAAACCACAATATTTAAATAAATTAAGCTGAATTTGCGTTCATGAACGAATAAGCAAGTGATTTTTGATAAATGAAATGAGATACAAAAAATACTGTTTTGTGATTTACAACTTGCATTTTACAATCGATACCGCTACTACAATGTAGCAGACTGTTTATCATCGAGGGTATTGCCAGCCGAATAGCCCATCAATTCGGTACTGGCAGGACAATACGGATATTCTTTTATTCAAGTTGAAAGATTTGAAATAATTTAAAATCTTATAAAATCATTTGAAATGAAGGATTGCATATCTTGCATGCATGGCTCTGGTTTCGTGTCAGGCTTTTATATAAACGTGTAGTCCTGTGCGGTTAAACATGTATCTCTTCTTTATAGCTAGCTGGACCTTTATAGCTTGCTGTTCGGTGTGAGCCAAGGCTCCGTGATGAAGGCCGTACTTTGACCTATAATTGTTAACTTTTTATACATTGTGACTTGGATGGAGAGTTGTCGCATTGACACTCATACCACATCTTCTTATTTATATTGAACGTTTGTAAACGTTTTGGATTTTCAAACATTTTACACCTTATGCATCACGGAAGAATCATTGATAGTCGGAATGCCCATGTGGTTTATAGAATTATACCGTTGATGTTATCACTGGTCAGTCAAACCACTTTATAAATTGCATGCGTCCAGAGCACTTTTCTGGATTTACATTCCTCCTGAACGACCGAGGCCGAATATTTAAAGTCTAGGATGTATAAGAACCTTAACAGATGACGAGCATTATGACCAAAAGGACATAAAAATCCATCTAAGGTCATTCTTGCCTGAGGGTATGGAAACCTTATTTTATGATTTATAAATTTATAGACGAACATTTTCAGAAAGGTTTGTTATAAATCATGGCAGTACCGAAGTACTGACTACTGAGCTGATGATATCCTCGGGGACTGATAGTCCACCAGCAGCGATATTGACCCAGTGATAAAAAAAAATGAAACACTTTATAAACTTAACTTCATGCGTCCGAAGCGCTTTTCTGGATTTACCTTCATCAGGAACGCTCACTCAAAGTCAAATGTTTGAAAGATTGTAAATGCTTTTCACAGTTTTTCACATGATTCAAAAACACTTGGTCTTATTCGTGTGTTATGGACATTGGTCTACTGTTTATGAGCGTCTTCTGATATCGGGATGTCTGTATACGTGTCTGCAAGGGTTAGTGTTTTATCTATGTAAAAATTGGTGGAATCAGGAACGTGGATTAAAAATTACTGATACAAATAAAGTAAGATATATTGATACTTTTTCCGTCATATTTCATCCTAATCTTCTAATATGGACTACAAAAGTTATAAGACGAAATCAAGATGAAAAATCCGCAACCAAATATATTTATAATCGAAAGGAGAAAGAATATTAATCCTGTCAGTAAAATGAATACAGAGGAAATTGGTCCCGACTGTTTTGTTACAAAATCTTGGAAACGTTGCATTAATTATATATGAAGGCTTACGATTACCAACCTAATTGCCTGTAACACGTCAACATTATTTGAGATAGATAATTGACAAATCAGTCAATAAAAAGAACCTTACAAGAAATATATCAAACATTCACTAAACTATATCCTTAAAGATTGGGAGTTATAGGTATCACAGCACATGCATAATCAAACTTCACTGCAAACAGGACTTCAAGAAATCTAAATTATATAATATTCAAAACTGTAATGACTCTGAAGACCAATAGTTTTAACTCTTGAGTAATGCCAAATTATTGTAATTATTACATAAAATCCATTTTTTCAATTGTTGGTTCCGTTCTAATCATTGCTGATTAACTCGTATATATTTACAGAAAAAAGAATAGTTAAATCGTAGTATTTCCTAAGTTGTTACTTGCAACAATAAAAAGCATAATTCACGATCGTGATTTATTGTCTTGTTCTCTACAAAAACCATATTGAACAAATAAATGTTCATTCTATTAATTTTTTGTCAGGCTGACAGACAGACAGAAATATTAAGAATAATTCTGCGATAATTTTTGTAACAAGTTTTGTTTTTGCACATACAATAATTAAGAGCCAATTATTTGCGTTAACAATATTGTTTTCAACATAAATGAAGATACCAAAAATTTAGATGACAGTATTCATTGTGCCATATTTATTGAGTCCTTAACCATAGCGAAAAGATACATACCTCACTACAAGTTGATATAGTCCTTAGCTTTAGCAAATGCCTTAACAAAATTATTTACTTGACGACAATAATAGAACATATGTGCATTGAAGCACACAGTTTCGGGATATAATCAACAAATAACAAACAAGACCTTAACACAGTGACTACAGACATACAGTGTATTTCTTTATTTTATTTCGTACCTGCAACGAGAATAGCTCAATTTTGAAAGGTCTGAATAAAATGCAATCAATCATTGGTTCTAACTACAAGATTGTAATAATTGCAATAATTTGGCATTACTCAAGAGTTAAAACTATTGTTCTTCAGAGCCTGTATCTGCCTGTCCCAAGTCAGGAGCCTGTAATTCAGTGGTTGTCGTTTGTTTCTGTGTTACATATTTGTTTTTCGTTCATTATTTTGTACATAAATTAGGCCGTTAGTTTTCTCGTTTGAATTGTTTAACATTTGTCATTTCGGGGCCTTTTATAGCTGACTATGCGGTATGGGCTTTGCTCATTGGAAGGCCGTACGGTGACCTATAGCTGTTAATTTCTGTGTCATTTGGTCTCTTGTGGAGAGTTATCTCATTGGCAATCATACCAAATCTTCTTTTTTATAAGACAACAGGAGCCACATATAACGGAAGATAACTCATCCTTCCAGGACACCCAATATTCCATCCGATAGATATTAGAGATCAGGTTGTCAATACTGTAGTTAAATGTGTTTTTTTACAAGTGGAGATGCCTTTATTACATTGTTATTATTTAGTAACATTATTATGTTTTGGATTGTAATTAATCATATATCACATCATTTCTCTTTTACTTTTAACACATATTTTCTGGTATATAGCAAGTTCTCTGTTTTTGATCATTTCATAATCTGTTCACGGGTTCCACATGTGGAGCATGATCTGCTAACTAGGCAGGACGTTAATTAACTCCCTATATCGATGGGGGTTTCGTGTTGCTCTTTATGATGTGTTTTGTTAACTGATGTTTGTATCTACGTTGTTTTGACTATGATTTAGTCGGTATCTCTATGACTTATGATATTTGATTCTCCCTTCGGTAACTTTCGCCTCTTTTTTCAATTTGTAGTCGATGTAAATATGTCATTGTGTTCTTCATATCGCATGTAAACATCATATATCTGTCTGCCCATTATCACCTCGTAGTCAGGAAATTCTTTTACCAGACACTTGATGGTTTGTTGAATATATTGTTAAAGCTGCGGATATTGAGAGTTCCTTCCCGGACAGTAAGTTATCATCACCAGCATATATATTAAAATGTATGACATGCAATTTAAACTGTACTTTATTTCAAATTATTTTCTGCAATATTGATTGAAAGGCAATCACAGAAATAAGTTGTAGGCTATAATCAATTATATATAAATCAATCTAATATGCTAAGGCCTATAATTGCTTACATTCACTTCTGTTGAACTCTTGTTGATAGTTGTCTCATTAGCAATCATACCACTTCTCCTTATCTTTATAAGGGAAACATATCTATCGAAAATATCAGGCTCGGTAATTATCGTCACGAAGCAAATACATTGTAATTTGTATTGAAAATATTATATTATATTTATTATAGACTCACGTGTAGAGTGTAGTTTTAACTTTACTGGTTACTAGTATGTTATTGAAAAATGTAGCTGTATTTGGTGTTTCTCCGGGGTTTTACATATTAAAATTGTTTATTTGGTTTGTCCTTTTATAAATAATCGTTCTTTTAAGACTGGTTTTAAATCTTAAAACGCAGTAATAACGTATAGATCCCGTGGACTTTGTATCTAAAGATGCAATAATCAAACTGAATAATGCATATATTTAAGTTAAGCTAATTGCAACTAATTCTTATAGCGTGTTTTTATGTTGTGCTGTTACACCAATGTCGAAGGTTAGTGGAGGGTTAAGACGTTCACAAACATGTTTAAAACCGCCACATTCTTTATGTGCATGTAGTACAGTGGCTATCGTTTATTCATGACTCTAATACTTGTCTTTTGTTTTGTTAGTATTCTTGTTTGAATAGTTTCCCATTTTTCATGTTGGGGCCTTTTATAGCCGACTATACTTATGGAATTTTGTCTTGCTTATATCAACTTCATTTGAACTCTGGATAGTTGTTTCATTTGCAATTATACCACATCTCCTAAATTTCTTATATATAGAATATAGAGTATAATTAGGAGAAGTGTGTTTAGTATTTATGCAGATAATGATACAATGATTCCTAAGGCTTTTCTACCTCAGGAATAGAATACCTTAGCTGTATTTGGCAAAACTTTTAGGAATTTTTGGTCCTCAATGCTCTTCAACTTCGTACTTTATTTGGCCTTTTAACTTTATTTTATTCGAGCGTCACTGATGAGTCTTTTGTAGACGAAACGCGCGTCTGCCGCAAATACAAAATTTCAAACCTGGTATCTATGATGAGTTTATTTCTAGTCATATTCGGGATTATATGTTCCTCTGTCGTTCTTCTTAGAATGGATAAAAAGCAATTTGGTCTTAACAACAAATAATCAGCAAATGTTTGTTTCACTTCCACAATTATAATTATTAGCATTAGCATTCATTTATTTATTAGTAGTATTATAGTGTGTGTGTTTATTTATTACTAGTATAATCAATATTTTGTTAGGTAAAATGCGAGATTATTATAAATAACTTTTGTTAAAAACCGATTATTAAAAATTGCATCTCTTGTTAACCAATTGTTGTAATGATAATTATATCAGAATCGAAAAAATCACAGGGTTCTATCTCATAAATATCACGTAAACACATTGCCGACCTTTGTAACCTATAATTTGAGAAAGACTAAAAACAAATTTGTCATCTATCTTGATAATTTGAGAAAGACTTGAAACAACTTTGTAATATATTATGATAATTTGAAAACGAATTTATAGAACTCTTTAAAAAAAAGCCTGGTCATTGAAGTTTATAGGATGAATTGTGTTATTTCCTTTTCTCAAGTGTATTACATATTTCAGAATTTAGTTATGTGTATACTAGAGAATATATATTGACTACAAGATACATAATTTTAATCGTGCCACAATTAATTGTATTTACATCGATTTTCGTTTTTTGTCATCGTGTTGTCACTTTCTCTCGACTTTTTTCATAGTCCACATGGTATCTTATGAGCATTTGTTATGCTTTATAGCTCCCGTTTATTATTTTTAGTAGGACCAAAATATTGTTAGTAGGACCAAAATATTGTGTTATGCCCTTGTGTTATGTACATACGAGCCGCATCGGATAAAAATCGACCTTCTGCAAAAAAATCGATTTGAGTTTTGTTCATGGTTATTTTGCTAATAGTCATAAGATTTGAATACAAAAACAGCTTTACTCTAGCTGTCTCGGGAGATGACCCAGAATCTCACGGCAACTTATAGAAATTTATCTTAACGTTACAGTGCATAAATTATATTCTGTATCTGTATTTTTTCTGAATGAAGACAGACATGAAATCATGCATTCGTTTATAAACAATATAATATTTAATCTGTAAGATTGTAATAATAAAAAAAAAAAATAAATGTTTCTCAAGTTTTCAATCACAAATTAACCATCTATATACATGTAAAATGTTACTCTTCTGAAGCACAAGGACAAAATTCCTCAAGAAATCTTAACTGAACAAACGAACGGACTTAATTGTACAGATACCACCTTGCCTCCCCCGTGTACCCCGCTGGCTAATTAACTGGTGGGAGTGTCGTGAGTAACTCCTGGAGGTCTGTGTTTTTTTAGATCGATCAGTCTATTCTCTGGTTGATCAAGAGTTTCTGTTGCAAACACGACTCCTTCTTCATCACTGACAAATCTGAAGCGATTGAATTTCCTTAACCTCTAATCGCTTTGAAATATTTGGTGAAAAAATATCCCATCTGTACCACTTTAAGCTCTTTTCGTCATTGTCATTTTCCTGATAAACTTCTGAACTATTGCATTTGGCAGAATTGATTACAATTTTAACTAGTTGTGATAAAGAGTTTACCATGGTTTACGTCGGACTTTCAAAATTTTTTTTACCAAAACATGCGTCACATAATTTTGTGCTTTTTCCGTACATGGTTTATAGTATTTACGCTCTGTTCGCGCAGATTGTATATGATCAAAGAATTTTTGTGTTTTCAAAATTTCGCGTCTTCCGAAATAGACCCTGAAATTTCCTCTCTCAACTGGAAGCACGTTTTACATAGATCAGTCTTTGGTTTCATGAATTAAATAAGAGGGACACATGCATTCCAAACTTTCTTAAACAAGGTTAGCTGGACATATCGTTGTCCTAAGTCGACATATTTAGAGTGTACGTTTTCTTGCTCTCGCTACAAGGTAGAAGAATGGGATGAGTATTGTCGGTTGCCCGAGGCGCAGCTGGAAGAGGGATATCGAATTCATCAGCATATCCCTTGATAAATTTTACCGTATTTTCAATCACTTCAAATGTCCGCGATTTGATTTTCTCCCACTAAGACCATGCGATCGAGATTTCCGTTTAAATGCTGTTTCAAACTTTTAGATTCGCTCCTCCAAATGTCATAAACATTTCTCCATGTAAACTCGAATATCTCAACTCCTTGAAAAAAATATCGGTACCGTTTTCGTTTTCTCTTACCGCCTCTGAAAACCGAATCTGTTATTTTAAAGTTTTCTAATTTTGAAAGCAAGTATATGTCAGGCTCTGCATTTGTGAATTCACGGACAGTTAAACATACACCATATGACTGGTCTCTTGATGTTGAAAGCTTTGTGATACATTTTTGGTGCAATTACAGTCGTTAGTAAATAAAGCATTAAAGTCGACAATGATCCTCTATGTCATTAGCAGGATTTAGAGTACATGTATTTTCAGATTGATGTTAAGTGATGGAATTAAAATAAAATTCCCGGACCTAGTATGGATTCTGTGACATGCATCATCAATATCAGATTTGTCATTTTCAATATCAGAATCGCCGTTTTTAGAATTACTAAGTGCATTACTGCTTGACGCCAAATCTTCTGATGAATACCCTATTTTATGTTCAAAACTGTTTCATTCTCTAATTCTTCACATCCTTTATTGTTGAACCAGCCCATTTCAGGAGCTTACTAAAACATTCAAAAGGAATGGAATTTGATAAAATTTAATCAGAAAAATATTTCGACACGGCAGTTTATCTCGCTTTTCGCCATAATAGTTCATTAGTGATTTGTGAAATGTAGATCAAATCTCAAAATACATGACCTTTTGTAAATAAAATTTAATTTTAGTATACATTACCCCAACATCACAATTTACAACCTTTAAGATTGTTACCCTGAGTCACCCAGACGGACGGACGGACTATCGAAACTGCGGCACCCATTTATACATATATCGGGGATTAATTTGCTCGACCATTAGGTTAGTGGAACATGATAAGAGGGTTCAAATGTTTTTATCTTGATGGTAATTTGTTTTCCAATTACATGTGTATTTGTATTCTACATATGTTTTCCTTTCCTTTTCAATTTGTAAATAAATATGAAAAAGAATTCACTCAAAACAACTTGCGCACACACACAGTTTGAGTCTCTCTTTAATATTGCATGTTTGTGTTTTGTTTTTTTTTTTTCAAAATGGAACGGTACAATGAAATGAATAAATTTTTGTCTTACTTTTTTTTTGCGCGGTTGTTGAACAAAGTTTTACAATATAAGACAAATTTCTTCATAATCCATCAGGAATAAAAAAAATTACCAACTGCCTTTGTTCAATATAGCTTTGGATTTGTATACAATTATTTTTTGACAGATGTAAAGCTATCAAACGAAATTAAAATACATTTTACTATTCCGACACGGGCAGGTGACGGAAGTTAATTTGAAAATGTTCATGTCGGACCGGATAAGGCGGTTTCCGTGAAATATAATCGGTCAATCAACAAAGTTGTGGCTACACCTTTCATCAATATTAATAAATAAAAACCTACATCGCGGTATTGAAATTTGTGGATAAACTATCGAAATGTGGAATTTTTTTTTTTTTTTCACTTATCAGAACTTATATAGTCTTGTCGTACGTACGTATGTAACATGTTAATCAGAGGCCTAATTTAAAGAGATTAAAATTTTATTTTCCCTGCGAAATTTTCACATTACATATACAATGTACCTCTATCTATAAGCTTTTTTTACAATACAGTCCAATAACATTGCACACGTTTTTGCACCTATTCCAAGTTATGCCACTTCTAAGACTTCAAATTAATTTTAACTTTGATAACCGCGCACAACATAAATACCGCTACCGTCACTTTTTTTTCGAAGCATTTCAGAGCTTGTATAAAGTGTAGACTTCTATTTCGTAAAATATGAATCATTTGAGTATTCTATTCTAGTTAAATAACACGGGAACACTATTAAGAGTTTACGTTACAAAAAAAAAAACGTGATAGAAATCGGGCGAGAAATGACAACACTTTCATTACAATGTCAGCAACTGTAAAAATAAAAAAAAAAAAAAAAAAATGCTCAACTTTATCGGGACGTTAATCTGTTTGACGTCGAATGGATTTCTATTGGACGCGGCTCGTATATTAAATTCACTGACAGTATAAGTAAAAATATTGCATCAACAGATAAAAAAAAGTATCGAAAGATAAAAAATAATTATCAACAAAATAGAAAAGGTGGTACTCAAGCTATTGTGAACTCAACGGTGATCGTGAAATGTTTCTTTTTCAGTTTAAAAGGTTATTTTTAAAATTTCACTAATCGTTTTGGGCTGTTTGTAATTTGCTGATTTGATTGTCCAGATATTTGATTCACATTACAATAGATAACTTTGTGTAGATTAAATGGTGTTTGAACTACTTTACTTAAGTTTAAGACTGGCACCTTGACTAGTTTTTACATTTGCAAATACAATTTTTCAGAGAAAATCTTTTATTTGAAATGCAATCATCTTCCGTCAATTTTTTTCTCTGTCTGTTTGGTTTTTTTTTTCAAACAGTTTGATTGGAAAATGGTTTTGACCAATACCCGATGTGGATTCTAATATGGTTGTTTTGTATTTGAAATCCCTTAAACATTATATAGTGTATGTTCTGTCAAGCCACCATATGTTATTGACATTTAATTATAACTCACAATACGTGATCATGAAACGAAGTAGTGAGTGTATTGCTTATTTTGACAAGCATTATGACTATGATATCTAATACATACAGCTTGTTAAAGACACGTCAAACGGTAAAGACATTTGCTAAAACTTCAATAGGTTTATCAATCCAAAACAATAATGTTGAAGATACCGTTCACTCATATATTTTTGTCCTATAACATGATAAACGATGACATATTTATTCATAAAAGAATAATAGAGACAATGAAAATAATAATACCCCAAGTAAATCGAACCAGCAGCAGATACCCAAAGTATGTTTAAACTGTGTAAATAAGCGTGGTAAAATATTTTGAACTGATTTATTAACATCCTTCATCAATTTAGAAAAAGAAACAAGAATAAAAATGTCTAGTGCAAACTATATCTTCGACCAGAAATCATATTATTCTTCTTTTTAAAGTTTTATTTTTTTATTTTTTGTTGTTGTTGTCTATTTAGATGTATTTTAAAAGAAATTGAAAGATTTATCATACCTCAGTGATCAATTTATGAAATAAGTACACAATAGTTTAACTATTTTTCAAATTGCAAGCGTTGAACTATTTGACCGGTCAATAGTTTCCAACTATTGGACCTCGATGAAACTATTTGACCGCAAGCGTTTTATATTTCGCGGAATTTCAAATGCAGCTACGGGATTGGAGTATTGAAAATACCGCGGGAGTTACGACGTCGCGTTTTACCTATTGTATCTAGGGTTGACGTCAGTGCAGGACGTAGCCTTAGCATTTCAGAATATTTATGAAGTAAACGTTAAACAGTACAGTTTGGTTTCTGCTTTTTATATTACGATAGTTGATTTATCCCCGCCATTTATTGTCTGTTGTCTTTTTCGATATAATAAAACACTTACTGGCTGGATATTCGTGGAATAGTAAGTTTATTGTCCCCTCGGATACAACTATTGCCTTCGGCTACGACTCATGGCAATAGTTGCACCTCGAGGACAATAAACTTACTATTCCACTCATACCCAGTCAATAAGTATACAATATAGTTTTGGTATAGTATATAGTTTTGGTATAATACATTCTCTTATCCTAACCCTAACCCTATCTAATACTTGCATGAAGAGATATTTCTCGTATCACACGAAATAGTGATACGAGAACTGTGTTAATTTGATTGGCTTATCCAGCATCTTGAGACGAATTTACATTTCCATTGGCTATTTGTTAGGTCATTGACGACTTTCAAAGGTTAAGACGATGTACATTTCTTCCATGGCAACGGACATATTTGATTTATTCAATAATATACAAAACATTCACACTTTTCATTTGAAAATCTTCTTATTGTCAAATTTTATTAAATTCTGTAGCATACAAAAAGTTTTAAAATGTCTGATGTAAAAGGTTTGACTCCGGAACAGGATATATGACGTCATACATGTATGCGCAAAAGACTAGACCAACTATTCATGGAATTTTTACTTTAACACAATGAGAGTGTTGACCATAAGAGAACTAGATTTAACACTTCTTTAGAATTGGATATCGCTTGATATAAACTCTTGTGATGTAATTTGAAAGTAATAATAAACTCTGCGAGGCTCGTTTATTATAATATCGAAATTAAATAACTCGAATTGATATCAAGCGATATCAATTCTCTGTCGTTATGAAACCTATCATAATTCATCGAATATAAATAAACAAACTATTTTGTTTGGTGAGTTTGTTCACAGTGACTTTGGTCCATATAAGAATAAGAAAATATAAAAATAAGAAGATGTGGTATGATTGCCAATGAGACAACTCTTCACAAGAGACCAAATGACACAGAAATTAAAACCATTGGTCACTATATGGACTTCAACAATGAGTTAAACCCAGACCACATAGTCAGCTATAAAAGGCCCAGAAATGACAAATGTAAAACAATTCAAACGAGAAAACTAACGGCCTGATTTATGTACAAAATAATGAACGAAAACAAATATGTTATATAGCAACAAACGACAATCAAGTGAATTACAGGCACATACAGAACGTGGCGGGATTTAATTAGTTTGCTGACCTTCCTCCTAACCAGGGATAGTTAGAAGTGTTCCATATACAATTCATATGCCATTGTTTGCTGTTTTCGATATATTGTAATCACTGATTCAAAAGTACATCTTATGATCGATTGAAACGCACATAATTGATTACATACTGTTTTGATGATTTCTTAAGCCTTTCGCAGTCTTTGAATACAGCTTTGAAAATCATCAGCTTGGATTTTAATCTATTTGAAGGTATTACTGTGATAATGTTATAAACGCCATGTCCTGCTTCAATAGTCAAAGGAAAACATTCGTTCACTTTTTAGACACAATGCTAAACCAATGTTTTGCGGTGTATCTTATTGTAATATCGTGTAAACCAAATACTTCGAACAGAAAACACATTATACTATTTTATTATTTCTAGGTCAGAAAACCCAATTATATATTTCCTTTTATTTTGTCGATCTTGTTATTACTTCAGATAAATGATATAAGAAATGAATCATTAGAGCAATTTCTTATAATAATTTATGAGCAATCTTCTTGATAATGAGTTTTGACACATAGCCTCTTACTTTATTTCATTATTCAAAATCTCTTCTTTATTACAGCGCTGACGAAAAGTTCTATACATGATAGCATTACTATTTAGTACTAAAGTTGCAAGTGTATTAATAATAAAAAAAAATGATCGTATATCGTGTTTGTGGTTCCTCCTTATAACAATAAAGAACTAGTGTGTTAATTTTCTGATTTTTAAACGGTCAATATAAGAACAGGAGGAAACTACAATAAAACAGTTTTTTTTTCAAAATGTCATTCCGTTAATAAAAATAGTGAATTGTAACAAAACATTTCAATATTGTAGCTCAGAACAACAATTGCACGTAATAAATGATATTATTCAGAAGACGATACACCAAGCATATCCGCTCTATTTGTGCTCGTTATCTTTAAAATATTTTTTGATAAAGATATATAAAATTCAGATAAATGCAACCAACTGGGGTATAAAAAGTGAGACAATATTAAATAATACTGTAGAAAGGAAAACGCACAATTATTGAAAATGAATTCAAACTAATCAATCTATTGATAAAGAAATCCTCGTTATAACATTCAAATATCGACTGAAGTATAGCGACGTCAAGAACATGTAGGAAATGTGCAATTTCAAAAATAGATATTTACAGCAGCGAAAGAATAGTCAGATCTGCATCAAAGAGAGGAGCGAAAGATTTGATTTATTCAATAATATACAAAACATTCACACTTTTCACTTGAAAATCTTCTTATTGTCAAATTTTATTAAATTCTGTAGCATACAAAAGTTTTAAAATGTCTGATGTTAAAGTTTGACTCCGGAACAGGATTTATGACGTCATACATGTATGCGCAAAAGACTAGACCAACTATTCGTGGAATTTTACTTTAACACAATGAGAGTGTTGACCATAAGAGAACTAGATTTAATAACTCTTTAGAATTGGATATCGCTTGATATAAACTCTTTTGATGTAATTTGAAAGTAATAATAAACTCTGCGAGGCTCGTTTATTATAATATCGAAATTAAATAACTCGAATTGATATCAAGCGATATCCAATTCTCTGTCGTTATGAAACCTATCATAATTCATCGAATATAAATAAACAAACTATTTTGTTTGGTGAGTTTGTTCACAGTGACTTTGGTCCATATAAGAATAAGAAAATATAAAAATAAGAAGATGTGGTATGATTGCCAATGAGACAACTCTTCACAAGAGACCAAATGACACAGAAATTAACAACCATTGGTCACTATATGGACTTCAACAATGAGTTAAACCCAAACCACATAATCAGCGTTAAAAGGCCCAGAAATGACAAATGTAAAACAATTCAAACGAGAAAACTAACGGCCTGATTTATGTACAAAATAATGAACGAAAAACAAATATGTTATATAGCAACAAACGACAATCAAGTGAATTACAGGCACATACAGAACGTGGCGGGGTTTAATTAGTTTGCTGACCTTCCTCCTAACCAGGGATAGTTAGAAGTGTTCCATATACAATTCATATGCCATTGTTTGCTGTTTTCGATATATTGTAATCACTGATTCAAAAGTACATCTTATGATCGATTGAAACGCACATAATTGATTACATACTGTTTTGATGATTTCTTAAGCCTTTCGCAGTCTTTGAATACAGCTTTGAAAATCATCAGCTTGGATTTTAATCTATTTGAAGGTATTACTGTGATAATGTTATAAACGCCATGTCCTGCTTCAATAGTCAAAGGAAAACATTCGTTCACTTTTTAGACACAATGCTAAACCAATGTTTTGCGGTGTATCTTATTGTAATATCGTGTAAACCAAATACTTCGAACAGAAAACACATTATACTATTTTATTATTTCTAGGTCAGAAAACCCAATTATCTATTTCCTTTTATTTTGCCGATCTTGTTATTACTTCAGATAAATGATATAAGAAATGAATCATAAGAGCAATTTTTAATAATAATTTATGAGCAATCTTCTTGATAATGAGTTTTGACACATAGCCTCTTACTTTATTTCATTATTCAAAATCTCTTCTTTATTACAGCGCTGACGAAAAGTTCTATACATGATAGCATTACTATTTAGTACTTGAGTTGTAAGTGTATTAATAATAAAAATAAGTGATGGGATATCGTGTTTGTGGTTCCTCCTTATAACAATAAAAAACTGGTGTGTTAATTTTCTGATTTTTAAACGGTCAATATAAGAAAGGAGGAAACTATAATTAAACAGTTTTTCAGAATGTCATTCCGTTTATAAAAATAGTGAATTGTAACACAACGTTTTAATATTGTAGCTCAGAACAACAATTGCACGTAATAAATAATATTATTCAGAAGACGATACACCAAGCATGTCTGCTCTATTTGTGTTCGTTATCTTTAAAATATTTTTGATAAAGATATATAAAATTCAGATGAATGCAACCAACTGGGGTATAAAAAGTGAGACAATATTAAATAATACTGTAGAAAGGAAAACGCACAATTATTGAAAATGAATTCAAACTAATCAATCTATTGATAAAGAAATCCTCGTTATAACATTCAAATATCGACTGAAGTATAGCGACGTCAAGAACATGTAGGAAATGTGCAATTTCAAAAATAGATATTTACAGCAGCGAAAGAATAGTCAGATCTGCATCAAAGAGAGGAGCGAAAGATACCAAAGGTATAATCAAACTCATAAGTCGAAAACAAACAAAACAACGACGAAAAGACAAACAGTACACAAAACAAAATATAAATAAACAAATGTATCATGAAGGTTACACGTGTTATGTGCCCTTCAATCATGCGGACTTCAACGGTACCAAAAGTTTATCATGCATATTTGTGCTTTTTTGTTCTGTTTATGTCCCTTTTGGTCGTTTAACTCCTAACGTTTCAGCGTATTTACGCATTCCTCGCCTTCAAGTGCTTAAGTTTGTAAGCTCCTGATGAAGGTAAATCCAGAAAAGCGCAACGGACGCACGAAATTTATAAAGTGTTCATTTCATTTTATACTGCAACTGTGTTATTTGCGCATTCAAACTGAATTGACCGTATATAAACTCATCATAGACACCAGGGTTAAAATTTTGTACTTCAGATGAGCGTTTCGTGTAACACAGACTCGTCAGTGACGCTCGAATAAAAAAAACACTAAAAAGAACCAAATTGAAGAGTTTTGAGAACCAAAATGCCGATGGTTTTGCCAAATACAGCTACGGTAATCTTTTCCTGGATAAAAGTAATTATTATTTCCAAAATTGGAAGTTTTGTAAACAGTTATTTTATAAAGAGAATAATTAAACATTGTGTCGAAAAAATTCATTTATTCTAATAATAAAACACTATTATTAGTAGTATTTGTAATCGGCTTGGCACAGCCTCGCATTCTATCTGTTTATAAATAAAGCCAACTACACCGCTGTTCAAAAGTCATAAATCGATTAAGAGAAAACAAATCCAGGTTAAAACTAAAGCCGAAGGAAACACATCAACTATAAGAGGAAAACAACGGAACAACAGAAACACTGAACTGCAACAAAACAAACGCTAACATACGGACTATTTGATAACAACTGCCATATTTCTTACTTGGAACAGGACATTTTGTGAAAAATGGTGGGACGAACCTGGTTTTATGTCTAGCCAAACCTCCCGCTTATATGGCAATGTTAAAAATATCGCTTAAACGACAACACTACATGACAGGAAAACAGTACAAACAAACGCAAGAACACTAAGCACAGAGAAATGCATAAATGAATAATATAATAGTACATCACAACATGTAAACCGCTGAATTATAACGGACATCTCAATTAACGACAGCACAAGACACCACAAACTGCTCGTCACAAGAACGTATCAACGCCAAAAAAGAGACGTATTTTTGTGACGTATATATATTTTGAAATTCATACTTTTATATGGAATGAGATCCAAAATTCACAATTATTTTCACAATACTAGTCCAAATAATTATCATAGGCCTTGTACAAATAAATTAGTATATGTCAAAATAATGTAAAGTTATTCTATATTAACTTATGCTGATGTTTGCAAAGTCAATAACCTTTGAACTATTTCCTAAACTGTATACTTAGACAGTAAAACACAGCTTGTCAAAATGGCATTACATTTGCACGATTTCTTTTAATGATCTCGTATTATGTGTCCTTAAATGACAATGCATGGTGTCTATCATTTTCACAGAAAAGAACTCTTTTAATGATTCCAAAGCGTTTTAATCAAAATGAAACCCTATTTAAATGGTCATATTTTCATAGAATGATGAGAAGCAACATTGCGTTTCACGATTTTTCCTTATAAATGATATTTAAATACATAAGTATCCGATCTTTTAGATTTCATTGCTTGTTTTAGTCTGTAATTGATTGATATAATCATCTATCTACGAAATTCAATGCACAAATGTAGCTTGGTCGACATTAACATGATTAAGCAGAACATCCGTCCAAACTTGTTTAAGAGTCCGTTTAGATATTGCAGTTAGATAGGTACGTTCGCTAGATGTTTAAAGTCTAATCCTAACTTAAAAACGTGAAGCACTTATAACATGTATAACGCCAATGTGCCTTTGGTTTTGTTTTTGTCAGAGGTGTGTAGGTTTGGGTGTTTTTTTTTTTTTTTTTTTATGCTGAATACATACACCCTACCCTGCTTTCTTTTTTTAGTATTGTTTAATATATGCTTACATGGTGTATCTGATTTATCATTACGTAGTATCAAATCAACAAAGGCTTCTTGTCAAACGAGACGGAAAAAATCAGCGTAAACCTAGTTGTAGTTAATAAAGAATACTAGTTCCCATTTCCATTCTCAGTTTTAGTAATATATATTTTTGAAGATTTATGTTTCAATCTTAACATCATCAAAAATAATATCTATGAAAGTCTGTTTAACGTAATTTTTTACATTTCTACCTATTATATCTGTTTGTTTTGTTCTCACATTGCTGTCAATATAATGGAATTTTATGCGACTTTCATACAAGTGAGAGGTTTAGCTAGCTTTAAATCATGGTTTAATCCACCATTTTCTACATAAGGAAATGCCTGTTCCAAGTCAGGAATATGACAGTAGTTTTCCATTCGTTTGATGTGTTTGAGCTTTCGATTTTGGCAATTGTTAAGGGACTTTCCGTTTTGAATTTTCGTTGGAGTTCTGTATTTTTGTTGTTTTACTTTTTACTTCAATTTTACCTCCTGAGTTAGTTAATCGTTGTTATTTCGTTAAAACTGTGTATATATACAAATAGAACGGGCACGAGGTCGCGGTAAGTTTTAAGCGGGTTGTTTTTCATCTGTCTTCAAGTATATTAACATTCATAGATATAAGAAGATGTGGTATGAGTGCCAATGAGACAACTCTCCATCCAAGTCACAATATGTAAAAGTAAACCATAAAAGGTCAAAGTACGGCCTTCATTACGGAGCCGTGGCTCACACCGAACAGCAAGCTATAAAGGGCCCCAAAATTACTAGTGTAAAGCCATTCAAACAGGAAACTATATAAAAATTTTTATTCTTGTTTATATTCCAAATAAATTAACACCAATAGTTGATTATATATACGACTCCATCTGAACAAAATGCTACATATATCTGCAATGAGATAAATTTGTACCCAATGTGATCGTGGTTTGTTTATGTGTGTGTTTCATATCATCTTCGTTGAAAAAATTCTTTCTTGGAAGAAGTAAAACGAATCATAAATAGAAAATATAAGACTAGTTCTTCATACTACATTATTGGAGAGTTTTGTAGTGTATGTATAAATTAAAATGGACGTTGATCGTGAGTTTTTTCTGCCTTTAATAAACATAACAGAGCTTCACAATCTAGACGTTGGTACTAGTACTTTTTTGTCATAAGGTAGTATTAAATAAACACTATGTACGAGATCATTTGAACTTGTCCCTCCCCTCCCCATGTTTTGCATGTTTTGGAATGTAACAGATATGTAGATATATTTTTGCATTAACATGAACAAAACGTTTCGGTAGATTTTCCTGTGATATAATTGCATTTACTATTCAGGAAGGAAATCTCACTATGCAGATTTATAGCATAACCTGTCCTTACTTAATTAATTCAAGTGTCGGACAAACACATTTCCTACATGTATCGTATTAATTCCAGGACACACTTGATATTTTCCATAGGTATCACGAGGACATTTTCATAAAGACATAGGCTATCAAAATAGATGTTAAAATTAACACTTTTAGCCTTGACAACATTTCCTATTTTTTTTTAATTTCTACTTTATTCATAAAATTATTTAGATAGCACAGGAATGCTCCGCCGTCCAACAGCCATGGCATCGACTCAGTGGTTGTCAAAACTTTTTAAATTACCAGCGACACTTTTCACAAAAAATCTTACGATTAAAATTGATGGTAAGTTATACATAAACGTTCACGACTTTTTTTTGTGAAAAGAGCCCCTGGCTTTTAATTTAGTATACTAGACGAGGTTTTCGTATATATATAGAACCAACCAGAAGAGCTAATTTGCAATCAGTTCTAAAGCCAAACCAACCACATAGTTAAACAGTACTGAAAAGTCAAAATTCCAAAACAGTTGTTTTAATCTTGATATGGCCATCTATACCTGAGGGTAAAGAAAGCCTAAATGACAATCACCTTATGAACTGTATTAAATTAAAAAAAGTACAGAAATGTAACGCTTCAATGATATATAATGTCAACACTAAAGTGCCGACTACTGGACTATAGATACCCTGGAGACTAAACGTCTATATGCAGTGGCATCGATCAAGTGATTGTAAAACACATCAATCATATTAAACATGTAACTACTACATCAGTTTCATTGGTTGCGCTCGAATCAAACTAATAGAATGCAAATCAAATACTAGTACAAAGTTGAAGAGCATTGAGAATTAAGACTTCGTAAAATTTGAGTCAAAGTTGGCTACGGCCATCTTTGCCTGCGGGCAGAAAAACTTAAGTAAGTGTTCTAATTAATTGTAACTTTATTTACAGTAGAAAATATAAATGTACAGTAAATAACCGCATCAATGATATTTCATTTCGGCACACATGTGATGCGGCCAGGCCAGGGGCGAAGCGTCATGCAACAGTAAAATTGAACCAGTCGTTTTAAAAAAATCGTTTAAGGTACAAGGCTTATAATTTTTTGAACCAAACGCATGTACCATATCCATTAGACTTAGTTAAATCAATTACACAGATAAAGTACAAACATGTATACGATCTTTTTGTTAAAACAAAAAATGTTCAATTCCTCAAGGGCAAAAAAAATCTTGCAATAGTATTTCCTCAAAGGATATCAACTGCTTCTAAATTTCCCAATTTAGCAGCAAATTGCAGCAAAATGTCAATACGACAATTAAGACATTTACACACATTATTCTTCTTTCGAAGAAAAAGGAGATATAAAAAGACGTTTGTATTTGGAGAAGCAGAAAACACAATAATAACACAGTTATGTAGAAAGGTGATTGTTAAGAGGTCGATTACACAAATACATTCGTACTTTATCCTGAACAACATTCTTCTAATGTATTTTATCGTACTAAAACAAATATCAGGACAAATTTGACTTTTACACCAATGAAGGATGTCTGTTGCGTCAGCTTCTCTTAATATGCATGCATTGCCTGTTATATTATTAACTAGAAATCACGAGGCATGAGAGAAAAACGGCAATCATGTCTAAAGATTCACAGTAAATATGTGGGATATATGCATACCTGCAAACTTTAAAGATGTATGGGGGATTTCCCCCATGAAAGTTGTTGCCCTGCATTTTGATATTCTCTATTATATAAACTGCACACCTCAAAGTAAGCATTCAAACGAGTTAAAAGGGTATTCAAACACATACATTACTCATGCAAACAAAATAGTAGTAGATTAAAACACTTATGAAAATATAAGAGGAACATTAGGTCTTCTTGCGCTTTAAATCCCGTATGGAGATTTTGAAAAGTTGGCAGGTATGTATATGACAGAGTTAATTAATACATTAGGGTATACCAGAGCACATGGGATCACCCTGGTTTTGTTAGGGACAATATTGCACAGTCTTTAGTTTTCTTTGAAGTGTTCAATGTGCCTTTTTAACGATCACAGAAAATACCCCTAAATATTTGACAGAATATAAGCAACAGACAACACTAACTAGAACAATTAAAGGCAGAAACAAACAGTCTTAACGAACAACACCTAGTCCGTATAACCTGACGTCGTAAAAGGACAAAATGTGTTGCTGCTCAACCAGTTTTACCATTTTGATCTGTCATTTAAAGGCCACTAACAAATTAATTTGACAAACTAAGATACTGTAGTCAACCAATTTGTGATGGAAACCATAAAATTGTGTAGAGATTATTTAATATCAGTCGTTTCATCTCGTTACCTATTATAGGTAGTTATTTTTCGATGAGGCGTATATCTTCTTTAGTTAAACCTGAACATGCATGACATATTTGCCACTGGACGTTAAACAACCAACAATCAATCAACCAGTCTTTAGTTCAATCGGATTAATAGAGATAGAGACTTTTAACATGTTTTAAATCTCACGTTCGTGAAAAATTAAATGTCTGATAAACTAAGGTTCCAACTCTCTTAGACAAAGTTGACCGTACACATGTAGTTTGCTATTCTTTCAATATCGCTTTAGGTCTCATATAGGTCCTTGAGTTTATACGTGGTTATACATACCTGATTTTTCAAATGTGGGCGTTACCGATAATGGTATATCCAAAAAAAAAAAAAAAAAAAAAAAGCTTCGGATGCATGAAACTTTCATATTATTAAATTATAATTCATATAATGTTATACACTACGTCTTAAATTGCATTTCTAAACATGTCCAGAAGGCTTAACTCAACAACTTGAAACAAACAACTCAAAAACTGGCATATATCCTTGAAAATATAATTAAATCATTTTATGGCGTCTGCTACTCTAATTTTTCGCTTGATTATTTTAAAGAAATTGAATAAAGCATCCCAAATTTATTCCTTCCAATTATTAAAATTGTCTGCACATTACAATAAATTTCTTTCCCAGTTGAATTCATTATAATCAGATAGTAGAAATTGAAAACCAATTGGAAGCTTTTAAATAACATCTCAAGATTTTCTTCCGCGTGCAAACAATTACCTAGAAAACTACCCTACTGAAAGTTTATCTCATAACAATCTGGATGTATACTATTATTTTTTATTTTTAAATTCAAGAGTATTGGAGCAGTAATATTTTTTATAATTTATACTGCATTCAACTGTAATGAATTATATTATGTTAAATGTCATAATGAAATGTAATTAATACCGCATTATTGCAGTAGATCACGCCGCAATAATGAATCATCTAAAGGTCTTGTATTTGCTTTTTTTTCTTTCGTACTCGTCATACAGCACATGAACAAATTAAAATCAGCCGATATAAAGTCATTAATAAACAAAATGTTTGAAAATTAAGGTTGTTACTATATGTTTGTAATAAACCTAAGTTCACAAATGGTGGTTTAATAAATAACCTTGTCTTTCGTCCTTCCGTCCGTAACTAAATGGTGGTTAAAAAAATCACCGTGTCTGTCGTCCTTCCGTCCGTAACTAAATGTGGTTTAATAAATCACCTTGTCTGTCGTCCTTCCGTCCGTGACTTTCCTTGCATGTAAATCATCTTTTGTATTAAGGAATGCTTTTTCAAAAGGTCTGAAGGTTTACAATGTTCAGTTACAACAATGATAACTTGAATGTTTTTGCTTGTGAACAGAATGACTTGCTATTGGTTGGCACTTCAAAATGTCACATGTGTGTCATGTAGTCTACATGATGTTCGGATCCTCCAGGCAGTCACTTCTTGTTTTTTTAATATACCTACTGCACATAAGGTTTTCCTTTAGCATTTTCTTAGCACGTATGAAAAGGAATGGCTTTACATCTGGTCTGGACTTTGATAATGTGGAATTGTAATGATAGGCAGGCGGAAGTATGCATTCAACGCCATGATATGTAATATAATGTTATTCAACTTTTTCTCCTTTAGTTAGAAATAAAACAAACTACACTGAATAGACAAACGAACATACGATGAAAGCCATTGTTTTGAGATTGATCATATTCATGTTTGGTTTTTATAGATAGAGTGTGCCGTGGCGTGATGACATGTTCATGCAAGATTTGCTGAAAATTTGTTTACAATTCCTGCATAGTATTAAGATTAAATTCTTGTAAAAGTTTTTTTGGGATTTTTTTTTTTTTCTTACTCGTGAAATTGAATCTCCTACCTTACTCCAAACTTTCTAATGATCGTTTCCTATTAAAACTTTGATATAAGAATATATCATGATAATATTTATACCAAAATTGCATTCCAACGGGACAGACTATTCCTTCTAACTTGTAGGTGTTACTTTTCTAATAGAGATTTCTTATTAAAATTAGAATCGGTTCGATGTGCATCAACACTTTTTGGTATCGGCGGAACAACCACTGACATTTCAGGCATAAAGAAAATGGACAAACAGTTGCCTTGATTTAAATGAAGGTAGAGTACTGCTTCTCACAAAGGACACAGACATTTAAATGTTTTGATGGTTTCAAAGAAAACGAAATAGTTTTAAATCCACCCATCTCCAACCCCAAAAAAAAAAAAAAAAAAAAAAAAAAAACGCCATCATAATTTGGTTCACCATTATTGAATACATGTAAAATGTATTTGTGCCACTGATAATACCCAATTGTCGTTACCACAATCCCGTCCTCTTTATCTCCATTAGGACATTCACCAAGTGAGACTTATCACCGAGTTTGAATTTGTCATGATCAATTCGACTGATGCCATAAATTGAAAATGATCTGCTTACCCTTCCTGGGCACCTGTGATTCGTGTTGCTCAGTCTTTAGTTTCCTATGTATTGTTTTGTACACTGCTGTTTGTATTTCTGTCGTTTTTTTTTTTTATTATTTGGTTTTGTCAATGGGTTCGGTTTCTTAGAGATTGTTTGTCCTTTCGGTGTCTTGTCTCTTGTTATGACAAAGTTTTGCCCATTATATTAATAATTTCTTAGAAACGGAAACAAAAATATTCTCCTCGAAAAATGATGTAAGCTTTGTTTGCTCACTTTAGATTATATCGTTTCTGAAATCATAACCTGATGGGAAATATTATCTGTCATAAATGTTGAAGTGTTACGTAAACGAATTATAAATTTGTCTGAGCCTGTGACCATTAGTCCGATTGTAAAACATATGATGAACCCAAAGGATTTGAAAAGCAATTGTCTGAGATATAATTGTTCCCTTCAAATCATAAACCTATATCCATTTGAACTTTGACAGTAGAGAAAATATAATGTAAATGTATGACAACGATTACAGTGTGCAAGACACATGCTTCTCGTAAAGTGTTCATTAGATACATTCGAGACCAAATCTATGGGAAACCAAATTATAATGCAACATTGTATTTAAGGTTCAGTTTGATTTTATTGACGCCACAAATTTTATGGCATCAATACCACAATAGTTAGTCTGATATTGTTGGTAAACCGCAGATGTCTTGTTACTGATTTTAGCATGTATGACTTTCTCTCATTTGCATTAGGATGGAGATAGCAGTATTGTATTTGGTGGTTTGAGGGCGAAAATATTTTATCTGATGGTCGCAAATAAACGTACCCGCAAGTTGCGACCATCAATTGCCATCCAATGCCCGCTGATATTCAAATACAATGATTGTATCTCCAAAATATGTAAAAACTTAGTAACAGCAAAACAAAAGCGGCTTTAAGAAAAAGAAAAAATTGTAATGTCAACTTTGCCTGAATGGGTCACACAACTAGTTTAACTGTAATATCTGTTAATGGGTAATATATTAAATTTATCAATCTGTTATTTTTTTTCGACTGTTCATTTTTAAAAGTTCACCATTCATGATTTCTTGCAGTTCTATTTAGGTCCTTTTGGTTTTTATGCTATCTGTCATTTTTTATCCTTCCTCTAACGTAGTAGTTTATATCCAATAGATCCAAGCCAGAAAAAATCAAAGGCAGTATGAATTTAACTTAAGACATCTTTCCATCGGTGCAATAATAATATCTTATTAATAACACGTATGACATCAATTTATTCAGTCTTTGTTAAGCATAATAAGATCTCATCTTTATCACAGAAAATCTTATTCTGTGCCAAAGTCTGAAACAGTGGCGACATTTCTTTGCTAAACTACCACTTTTTCGAAGTGTGATTCATTGATTTATATTTGACGTGACGTCCATTTCAAGGATATTTATTTCATGACAAGTAGATTGATATATAAAATCCAACCCCTAAGTATTATTGATGAATAAAATCATATGTCAATGAGACAGCTACCCAAAGATACAACAACCACGAAGGTCTAGAGGACAACATAAAGTGTTTAGCAATATATGAGTGGATTTTCATTTTAAACCAAGAGTTCCAAATGGTGAAGTTGAAATCATAACTTTGTAAATTTTACGGACGCCATCACGAGTTGGTTGACCGTTATGGAATATCCGTTTCACAGATGATATCGGATAAGTTCCTTATGTAGTAACTACAATCCCGTTCCCTTTTCACGAATGAGACCTACCGAATTAGACAATTTACCCCTATTTGTGACACTTTTACCTATTGGTTTTGTTTTTTGTTCACACATCGTTGTCAATATAATGGAATTTGATGCGACTGTCATACAAGTGAGAGGTTTAGCTAGCTTTAAAACCAGGTTCAATCCACCATTTTCTACATAAGAAAATGCCTGTACCAAGTCAGGAATATGACAGTTGTTATCCATTCGTTTGATGTGTTTGAACTTTTGATTTTGCCATTTGATTGAGGACTTTCCTTTTTGAATTTTCCTCGGAGTTCAGTATTTTGTGATTTTACTTTTACAATTACTTCAATTTCTTTTCAATTGGTTTATTCATATCTTTTATCATATTGTGTAAAAAAAAAATTGTCTACGTGTTATTAATTCCTTTTTGAAATTATTACACTGCGTTGCAACGATCAGAAAAAAAAATGATATATACAAAATAAAATAAATAGTATTGATAACCAAAGTTAAGACTATGCGAGTGTCAACTCTTTCTGTATGTTTTCTTGAGAACATAGTAAATTTCCATCCAAAATAAAAGTCCGATTTGCTCGCAATTAATACCACGGTGACCATAAACATTTTACAGGAGTCGGCTAATAAAAAATACGAAGCAGATTTATAATCCGACAGATCCTGACAACCGCAGGTTTCAGTTAGCTTTTTGTTTCTAGTTTTTGAACTTGTTTCCGATAACTTTGCTGTTTACGGAGAGTTTTCGAAAAGGCGGTTGTCGTTTTATTTTTTTGATAATGTTCAGTTAAGACGACTATATAAGGGATATTTATGTATTTTTGTTTGGTGATTTTATTAACGCTGTATATTTGAAATTGTAAATATTGTTTTTATGTAGGATATGACAAACATGTAGTTTAATATGTATGGGCAAATTAAAGCCTTCGTGATTCAACTCCTGTTTCAATGAATCATCAGATTATAATCTTGGAAAATCTTTGTTATAATGATTTTGTCAACCAATATGACCAATGAATATAGAAATTAAAGAAAGGTGTGATTGACTGTTGCCACGCATGCTTGATATTTGTCCGCGTGGAAATCTATTTTCAATTTTGCAAACACTCAATTCCTGCAATTTTAGTTTATTTTCAATCTGTCTCGGGCAAAACTGTATTTAGCTCTTATCATGTAAGGATACACAGGCATATTTTGATCACGTGAATGTCACGTGAAATTCATGTCAAAAATTTCACGTGAGATTTACCTCAAACGAGCTTATACATGAATCTCACGTGAAAATTTTCATGTGAATTTCACGTGAATTGAGATTCACATGAATCTCACGTGAAATTGTCACTTAAATTTCACGTGAACTTTAAAAAAAAAATTCATTTTTCATAATTTTAATAAAATTTGAAAATTAAGTTGTTTTTTTTAATAACGTTATTGTTGAAAATCATGTGATTTTCTCGTGAAATTCACACGAGTTTCACATGAGATTCACCTGAATCTCACATGAACTGATTTCACGTAAGTTTGACGTATAAGCTCGTTTGAGGTGAAATTAACGTGAATTTCACGTAAAATTCATAAATGTGATATTTCCCTGTGTATCCATTTTCAAAATCTACCTGTACCGCCCCCGCCCAGAAAATGAAATATATGTTCCCTTACACGCAAATTGAACATTTTGAGTTGAGTAAGTGCTACTGTAAAGCAGGACACAACATTTTCAATCAGATTTTACATTTTACATGAACATGTACTTGTTAAACTAAGAAGCTTTTTAAACCGTATTCACGATCTTCATCACTGAAATAAAACACAGCATATTTACTTTATATTTTACTTGATCCTTTTATCAATAAAACAATTCCAACTGGGTATCTGGAGTAAATTAATTGACTTCACATAGACAAGTTAAGTTTTTGCATACCTTCTATATTAGTCTAATGCATGGTAATAAAATTGAAATATTAATAGTTAATTTTCTCATTCAAATTAAGCTGTCCGAATTGTTCATCCTACCTTGATATATGTTATAATGCGTATAGAGTGCATTAAAGCTTGTTAATGGTAGGAATATGTATGCAACTTGCTTTGAAGTAGGTTGTTATTAGTTTATAGCAGTCAGTAGCATTCAGTGTGAAAATCATAGTTTAAATTATACATCTCATTTTTATATTGTAACAGTTTTGATACTTTTGAGTGTTCTTGATTGTAAGTCTTGTTATAGTGCAAACATTGGTTTGTTACTTTATGGAAATAGGGATATCTGGTATGATCGCCAATGAGACAACTATCTACCAAAGTCTAAATGAAGTGACTGTAAGCAAATAACTTGAATGTTTTTGCTTGTGAACAGAATGTCTTGCTATTTGGTTGGCACTTCAAAATGTCACAAGTGTACTATGTAGTCTACGTGATTTTCAGATCCTCCAGGAAGTCACTTCTTGTTTGACAACATTTTGATTTCTTTAAATACACCTACTGCACATACGGTTTTCCTTTAGCATTTTCTTGGCATGTATGGAAAGGAATGGTTATATAGCCGGTCTGGACTTTGATAATGTGTAACTTGTTATGATAGGTGGGTGGAAGTATGCATTCAACGCCATCATATGTAATGTAATGTTATTCAACTTTTCTCCTTTAGTTAGAAATAAGTCAAACTACACTAAATGGACAAACGAACATATGATGAAAGCCATTGTTATGGGATTGATAATATTCATGTATGGTTTTTATAGATAAAGTGTTCTGTAAAATGAGGATATTTTCGTGTAAGATTTGCTGAAAATTTGTTCACAATTCCTACATAGTATTTAAATTTATATTCTTGTATAAGGTTTTGTTTGTTTTTTTTTTCACTCGTGAACTTGATTTTCTTACCTTAATCCAAACTTTCTAATGATCGTTTCCTTTTGAAACTTTGATATAAGAATATATCATGATAATATTTATACCAAAATTGCATTCCAACGGGACCGACAATTCCTTCTAACTTGTAGGTGTTACTTTCCTAATAGAGATTTATTATTAAAATTACAATCGGTTCGATGTGCATAAACACTTTGTGGTATCGGCGGAACAACCACAGACACCTCAGGCATAAAGAAAGTGGACAAAGAGTTGCCTTGATTTAAATAAAGGTGGAGTACTTCTTATCACAAAGGACACAGACATTAAAAAATTTTGATGGTTTTAAAGAAAATGAAATAGTTTTAAATCCGCCCATCTCTCCCCCCCCCCTTTCCCATCATAATTTGGTTCACCATTATTGAATACATGTACAATGTATTTGTGCCACTGATAATACCTAATTGTCGTTACCACAATCCCTTCCTCTTTATCTCCATTAGGACATTCACCAAGTAAGACTTATCACCGAGTTTGTATTTGTCATGATCAATTCGACTGATGCCATAAATTGAAAATGATCTGCTTACCCTTCTGGGCACCTGTTATTCGTGTTGTTCAGTCTTTAGTTTCCTATGTATTGTTTTGTATACTGCTGTTTCATTTCAGGAGTTTACTAAAACATTCAAAAAGTAAAATCACAAAAATACTGAACTCCGAGGAAAATTCAAAAAGGAAAGTCCCTAATCAAATGACAAAATCAAACGCTCAAACACATCAAACGAATGGATAACAACTGTCATATTCCTGACTTGGTACAGGCATTTTCTTATGTAGAAAATGGTGGATTCAACCTGGTTTTATACCTAGCCAAACCTCTCACTTGTATGACAGTCGCATCAAATTCCATCATATTGACCAGTGATTTTTTATAAAAAATTTGAACAAAAAATCTGTATACAGTATCAAGTCAAATGTCATTTTAAAAAATAAGGGTCCATGTACTCGTTTTCAAGCTAATGATTGAAATCACTCGAAAAATGCATCTTTTCTCGATATATCGCAGTTTGACGTCGCAAAAAAAAGCATTTAACGTTGGCAACATCATTACCTCCCCTGTAACTGTATCGTATGAAAAAGGGGGGGGGGGATCTCGTATGTCAGAGTAAGAGTTCACGATAGAAAACGTGATACACATCAGGCGAGAAATGACCTCATTTTCAATATAAAGTCAGCAGCTATGAAAATAGAGACAATACGCAACTTTATCATGACGTTACTCTGTTTGGCGTCGAATTGCATAAAGTCGATTTCTATCCCACGCGGCTCATATATTAAATTCACTGCCGGTATAAGTAAAAATGTTGCATCAACAGATAAAAACAGTATCAAAAGATGAAATGTGATTGACTAATTATCAACAAAATAGAAAAGGTGGTATTGAAGCTATTTTGAGTTCAAGGGTTTTGCATATATAAATTTTAAGAGAAAATTTGCTATTTGAAATGTAATCATGTTCCATCAATTTGTACGGTTCCTGGTATTTTTTTTCAAACAGTTTGATTGGAAATGGTTTTGACAAATACCCGATGTAGATTATAATATGGTTTCTTTTGTATTTGAACTCCATTAAACATTATATAGTGCCTGTTCTGTCAAGCCAACATATGTCATTGACATTTAATTATAACTCAAAAGACGAGATCATGAAACGATGCCGTCAGTGTTGTGCTATTTTTGACAAGCATTGTGACTTATGATATCTAATACATACAGCTTGTTAAAGAAACGTCAAACGGTAATGACATTTGCAGAAACTTCAGTATGTTTATCAGTCCAGAACAATAATGTTGAATATACCGTTCACTGGTGTATTCTTGTCCTATAACACGATAAATTATGACATATTCATTCGTAAAAAAATAATAGAGACAATGAAAACAATAATAATCAAAAAAAATCTAACCATGAGCAGATATGTAAATAAACGTGGTAAAATACTTTTAATTGATTAATTACTATCCTTCATCAATTTAGAAAAAAAGCACAGTATACGTTCGACCAGAAATCATATCATTCGTTTTCTTTCTATTTTTTTCCTCCATTTTTGGGTCTATTTAGATACATTTTAAGAGCCAATCCGCCAGAAAACCATGCAATATTCAGAAAATCGTCCAAATCAACAATCACAACTTGACAAATTCTTATACATCATCTTAAAGATTGACATAAAATAAAAGAATTTTATCACTTAATTTTTCCCAGAATCGTATCTATTTTTAGTAACAGCCTCATTTGCATAATTCTGTTAATTCATAATGAAACCAAGGAAAAATCCAACTTTTTATGCCTTTTAAGAATGACCCAGAAGCATATTAAATGGGGTAGTTGAGTTTTTAGAGTAATGTCAGCTGGAATCCATCCATTTTACTATGTTATGATTAATACAAATGAAAATTTAAACGATTTGGCACACTGCCAGGAGCACGGACACAAAGGTGGGTTTTTCATACATGAATTTACGTGGTTTTCATTCGCTTCTTGCAAGACCCATTCCGGATATGTTTGCAACTTATATCGGTTTTAACTATGGGGTATGTTTTATATCAAAACAAAATATTAAGCTTGGCAAATGACAATTAAATGTTAATTTATGCCTTGGAAGAATGGTGATTTTAGTCCCAAATAGACACATTTTGATTTTGATTTTAATTAAATTCTCAACACAATTGGTAATAAAATGGCTCATAAAATCATTTGAAAAGTAAAATCAATTTGTCTAAAAATGAAATAAGACGCTTTTGTACTGCAAGTGCAAAATCAATAAATTGTCTGAAACCAGGAGTCCATCTTTATGCTCTTCCATTGACTTATCTCCCTTTGGTAAGATCTCAAACATGTAAGCTCCCAGTGATGGTTTGGCAGACAAATGTCTACAGTGAAGTTTGCGACTTTAATAATCTAGGAGGAGCATGTGGGCTATCCCAGCATTATATACATCTGCATATTACAAACTATTTGAATGCACTAAAGACCAAAATAGCATTTCCAAAAAGAATGATTACTGCCAAGAAATTTGACAATCATGACAATATTTATAATTTACCAGACAATAATTTTGTGAATAAACATGATAAATATTGATTGGAAAAATAAGGCCATTAACAGCAAAAAGTGTTTTTAGATTTCAACGAGCAAAACAAAAATATTCTAAGTCATTCTTAGTAAAAAACGTGAGGGAGTGGAACCACCTTGAAAACACTATTATGCATATGCTCGCACTAGAATTGCGATTGAGAGTGTCAAAACTGCTCTGGCGCACCATCAATAAATCAACGACACTCTCTCTACCATTGTATTGAAACCAGCATTGGTAACCAAACATATTCATACAGATACAGACTACCATTCATCTCAGAAGTCTGAATAATACTGAAAACTATGGTGTTGAATTTCCAACAGGACTCCTTAATTTTTTTTATAAGACAAGGAGTGGTTTACATCATCTTGTCTTCAAATATGCTCAGGAACTTTTATGGAATTCATTGACATAATAGTCAAGTAAGGTGTCAACATCCTGTCCAACCCTCTTCCAGCAAAGACAAAGCTGACCAAGGATCTTCACCCTTTCATAACAGGCTGTATACAGGACGAGTTATTCCAGTAGGAACAGGTACAAATCTTACAATCTATTTTCATTTGTTCCTTATAGTCAATCTGAAATTAGGGGACCAACATTTGATACATTAGCTAGATTAAAAAAAGGGGGAGGGGGGTTGAAGGGGCATGTGAATATTCTTTTACACCTGACCTGTTTCTAAGACATCTTATTTATTTCCTACGGCAAAGTGCAAACAAATAATATATATCCTTATATACATTGTTCTGTCTTGGGTCCATTTGTTTAATTTGATTATAAAAAAGCAAGGGTCCGAGGGTTAGAATGGTCAAAATATTTATGTCCTTGTCAGCTACGGACAGAATTTTAATTTTCAAGCTATTAACCAGGGTACAATATATATTTATTTTCTGCTTAAAAAAAATCAATTTATAGACCATAATCATGATAATTATCTAAATTTATTTCAACATGTTCAACATTTATATGTAGCAGGACAGGTTTTAATTCCCTTCCCCTAAGTTATATTTTCAGTTCTTACTGGAAGTTGTTCAGCTCTTTGTCTACTAAAAGAACTTTTATCTCTTGGAAAAGCCTCATACAAATACATGTTTTACATACAACATACTGTACACGTAACACTAGACAACTTTATCCAGAGAATAATATTTTTTGATGAACTTATAGGCCATGGAAACTAAAAAAATCAAAAGCATTGCAAACTTTTGTAAAGTTCTATTTTAGGACCCTACATGTACATGTATGTAGATTACTTCTAGAGCCCTTTTAAAAGAAAAAAAAGACATTTAAACTACATGCACAGTGATGCTACACTACCCTACATTTCATGTCTGATATATTTTATTTCATGTAAAACAAAATTGAACAATTATTTTATAGTTTAACACTTTTTATTTGTATGGCTATGCAAGCAATGCTCAATTAAGATGAGTTTTTAAAAGTGACAATAGCCAAGTCAAACTAAATACATGTATAGAAGAAGATATTGGTAAAATATTATTAACTAATATATCATGTATATTAATTTAACTGTTTGTATAATATGGTAATCATGCAAAATATATGTAATCACTTATATAATAATTATACATGTACTACATGTACATCAGTTTTATTGAACATGTCTTTGTTAACTTGGTTTTCCCATTGAAAATCACTTTACTAATTTAATTTGTAGTACTATATTTGGCGGCTCCTATAGTTTCCATTCAATAACTAACAATGACTAATGAACTGTTCATACATTCCATTTCAAATATAAAAGGGGGAGATTTTTATTGGTACTTTTGAAGATATTTCACCTGTTAGATTAATTGATTGGTTGTTGGTTGCTAATATCCAATGGCAAATAGTTCATGCATGTTTACACAAATGGTTTAGGACAGGAACAAATTAAAATAAATACTTTTTTGGGGTACTCAAATATTTCCTTAATCTAACCATGTATTTAAATTTAAGATGTTGCAATTGGGCCCCATTTTAAATTGGTTCACATTGATTTCAAAATGGTCCCAAAATTTTGTTTTTATTTCTACAAAAATTGAATTCTTGAGGTTCTTTGATATACAAAATGCAAATGTTTAATATTTAGACTTTTATACGACCGAAAAAAAATTTTCCGGTCGTATATTGGTATGACGTTGGCGTTGTCGTCGTCCGAAGACACATTGGTTTTCGCACTCTAACTTTAGTTTAAGTGAATGGATCTCTATGAAATTTTACCATAAGGTTCAATACCACAAAAGGAAGGTTGGGATTGATTTTGGAGGTTATGGTACCAACAGTTAAGGAATTAGGGGGCCAAAAATAAGCATTTTTGTAACTTTCAGACATAACTTGTGTGTTAATGTATGGATCTCTATGACATTGTACCGCAAGGTTCCATATCACAAAAGGAATGCTGGGATTGATTTTGGGGGTAATTGCCTCAAAATTTTAGGAATAAGGGGCAAAAAAGGGGCAAAAAACAAGCATTTTTCTAGTTTCATGACAATAACTTGTGTGTAAGTGTATGGATCTTTCTGAAATTGTACTACAAGGTTGCATATCACAAAGGAAAAGCTGGAATTGAGTTTGGGGGTAATTGCCCAAAACGTTTAGGAATAAGGGGCCAAAAATAAGTATTTTTCTAGTTTCCAGACAATAACTTGTGTTCAAGTGTATGGATCTCTCTGAAATTGTACTGCAAGGTACCATACCACAAAGGGAAGGCTGGGATTGATTTTGGGGGTAATTGCCTCAAAATTTTAGGAATGAGGGGCCAAAAAGGGGCAAAAAAACAAGCATTTTTCTAGTTTCAGGACAATACCATGTGTGTAAGTGTATGGATCTTTATGAAATTGTACCACAAGGTTACATGTCACAAAGGGAAAGCTGGGTTTGAGTTTGGGGGTAATTGCCCTAAACATTTAGGAATTTGGGGCCAAAAAGTGGCCAAAAAACAAGCATTTTTCTAGTTTCCAGACAATAACTTGTGTTCAAGTGTATGGATCTCTCTGAAATTGTACTGCAAGGTACCATACCACAAAGGGAAGGCTGGGATTGAGTTTGGGGTGATGAATCATAAGGGTGTTCAAAAATTGGGGGATTTTTTTTCTTTTTTTTTTTTAAATTTTCCATTTTAATGATTTTAAAAAAATTTTAAGTTCTTAGACCACATTCATTCTGTGTCAGAAACCTATGCTGTGTCAAATATTTAATCACAATCCAAATTCAGTGCTGGATCAAGCTTGAATGTTGTGTCCATACTTGCCCCAACTGTTCAGGGTTCGACCTCTGCGGTCGTATCAAGCTGCGCCCAGCGGAGCATTTTATTAACTTTGGTCCGGTTTTCAAATTTGTCCACATTTTAAAGTCCAAAAGGTCCAAATTTTAACTTAGTTTAATTTTAATAGGGTAATGTATGGTTCTTTGATATACAGAAATAATCAAATATCCTGAATATAAATATGTACTTAGATACATTTATGATTTTGGTCCCAGTTTTCAAGTTGGTTCAAAAGGGGTCCACAATTTAACTGTTTGATTTCAACAATAATTTTATATATGCTGAATCTAACCTGTATTTAGTTTTTGGGCCCTGTTATGAAATTGGTTTACATTGAGGGCCAAAGGGTCCAAAATTAAACTTAATTTGAAATCTCAATTTGATATTGGGGTTCTCTGATATGCTGAATCTATTAAACTATATAAAGATATACCATATTTATTCTGTGTTAGAAACCTATTCTTTGTCAAATATTTAATCCTATTACAAATTCAGAGCTGTATCATGCTTGAATGTTCTGTCCAAACTTGCATTTTTTCTTCATCTTCAACAAAATTTGTACTTTACTGAGATAACTGGTGTTATCTTTTTAAATGAAACTTTAATCATGACAATATGTGGATGATTTTCTGATGTCAAACATTTTCAAGATGGCCACCAAGGATGGCAAAAAAAAGTTGTCAATTTTATTTCCTGTCAGTGGTATACATGTATATGAAATATAAAAATAATGTGGTAGGATTGCCAACAATGAGAACAAGTGACATAGTGGCCTTCAACAATGAGCAAGACCCATACTGCATATATATTCAGTCATAAAAGGCCCCAAAATAAGAAAACTAAAATAAATGAAAACTAACAGTCTGATTTATGTATGTATGTATGTATGCTTTGTGGTTTTCAGATCTAGACTCACAGCTAACCTTTCTGTCAACAACAACTGAACTCTCACAGCAGTCAGCATCAGATTGGGAGACTGATAATGCTTCTGACAGAAACAATTTCAACCAACCAAACAAGCAACAGAAACTTTCCAACTTTAAAATTTCAGTTAAATCTTCCATGGGATGATGTCTCAAAAATAGCAGTTCATCATTTGTGGAGATTTTAATGTTATGGATTTTCTTTTACAAGAAAGTTAATGTACACTTGCTTTATAGTAAAACCTAGCCGTTCAAGTATAAAAAAACACATTCAACTTTATTGAAATTTGAAGATTCATATGACTTATTTTAATTCTGTTATTTCCCAGGATGTGATGTAGAGCCTTATAGGTACAGTAATCTTAACAGCTATCCAATTTCATTCAAAATTCTTTATACATTTTCACTAGTATATATAGACTAAGTAATTTGTTTTTTGTCTAGTTATGGGAATTTTTTTTTATATGCATTTATGATTTTCATGTTTGTATTGACCACATTGCAGCAACATAGATATAGGTACCTAGCAAATCTTGCCTTGTTAGCATACTAGGCTCAAAGGATCATAAAAAAATTTCCATCACTAAGTGTCTGTTAAAATCATCTCTATATTGTAACTATTTACAGTTTTCTCTTTTAAAGCATTATCTTAATAACTTTAGAAGAAGTATATATATATATATATATATATATATCTATAAAAGGACCAACCAGCAAATTTACTATGTACCGGATCGTCTAGAATAGACGATACTGTGCATATATATATATATATATATATATATATTGATAAAAACTATCAACATGTCAAGATCTAAATAGTTATACCCAAAGATGTTTCTGAAAAATTGGACATAATATCAATAAGCTATTGTCCCTGAAATGTGTAAATTTACAAATTTTCACAGTTTTCTGCTATTATCCGACAGCTATATCAATATATTATAAGAATAAATTGCAAAAGTGGTCAGAAGAAACTTTTTTTTTAGTCTGAACTTATTCTGAATTGTTTAACTTCTTATTTTAAATTTATTGCTTTTGAAATATGTGTTTTTATCGTTTTACATGTTTTATGTGCACAATTTGTCAATACGAGCTATTTCAGCTCCTGGGAGCCTCTAGATTTATAATGAATAATTTGTATTTATGTATGATTATTTTTTTAATGTATTAAATGAAACATTAATTATTCTTTTCCATTTGTTGTTATACTTATTTATAAGTCCATATCCTATCATATGTCAGATTTTACAAATTAGATTGCAAAATTGAGAAAATTTGAATATGCAGGCTACCCCATTTTGTTGTGGCATATACCAGACACCAACATTATTTGCCGAGCTTGATATTTTTTTATTGGGTATATATAGTTAAACTTTGCGATAAGATATGTTGTTTTACAATAATATACGGGTCTTGGACTATTTTGGCTCTGAAAGATGACCAAAATCAGCCATTTTGGACATGAAGCTAAATAAGACATATTGATACGGTTAGATTATACATACACTTAATAGACAGCATTGTTATTTCTTTGCATTCTTACACTTAAAGTGATGTATTATGAGGAACAACTATCAAAAATTATTATTGTTGCCATATTTTTTATTTAAACCAACGAAATATGCCAAAAAGGCTTATTTTGCTGTTTTCGAGCAATTTCATCTGTTAAAAGATGGCACCTAAAAAAAATCCAGATCGGTTCAATATTTTCCCAAAAAAATTTGTGTGGTTATTTACATTACTAAGGTGCACCAATGTGCCAAACATGAACTCATTTGGCAAAAGTGACATTCGGACGGTTTTGCATGGTTTTCTGGCAGATTGGCTCTTAAAAGGGATGTGGCGCTAGTTTCGGTATAAGACATTATTCACTGAATATAAATAGAAACAAACATAATGTTTTGGTGAATTTGTTCACAGTGACTTTGGTGTAGTTTAGAAGGGTTCCATACACAATTCATATGCCGTTGGTGCTGTTTTCGATATATTGTAATTACGGAATCAAACTATAGCTTATGCTCGATTGAAAGGCACATAATTGATTAAATATTGATTTGATAATTTCTTTAACCTTTTGCAGTCGTTGAATACAGCATAAAATCATCAGCTTGGATTTTTGTCCATTTGAAGTTATTACTGTGATAATGTTATAAACACCATGTCCTATTTCAATAATCAAGGTAAAACATATGCTAAACCAATACATTACGGTGCATCTTATTGTAATATTGGTTAGACTTAATACTTCGAACCATTATGCTATTTAACTTTTTTTTAGGTCAGAGAATGCAATTATCTATTTCCTTTCATTTTATCAATTTGTTATTACTTCAGACAAATGATATTAGAAATGAATCATAAGAGCAATGTTTTAATAATAATTTATGAGCAATCTTCTTGATAATGAGTTTTGACACATAGCATCTTACTTTATTTCATTATTCAAAATCTCTTCTTTATTACAACGCTCACGAAGAGTTCTATATATGATGGATTTACTATTTAGTTCTAAAGTTGCAAGTGTATTAATAATAAGAAAAAATGATAGTATATCATATAAAAAGAAGATGTGGTATGATTTTCAATGAGACAACTCTCCACAATAGACCAAATGACACAGAAATTAACAACTATAGGTCACCGTACGGCCTTCAACAATGAACAAAGCCCATACCGCATAGTCAGCTATAAAAGGCCCCGAAATGACAAATGTAAAACAATTCAAACGAGAAAACTAACGGCCTAATTTATGTACAAAATAATGAACGAAAAACAAATATGAAACACGGCAACAAACGTCAACCACTGAATAACAGATTCCTGACTTGGGACAAGCACATACAGAATGTGGCGTTTGTATTTTCCTCCTTATTTCAACTAGGAACATGTGTATTAACATTCCTGATTTTTAAAAGGTCACTATCAGAACAATGGATACTACAATAAGAAGTGTTTTTTTGTTTTGTTTAATGTCATTCCTTTTTAACAATAGTGAATTATAACACACAATTACAAAATTGTAGCTCAGAACGACTATTGCACGTAAGATATAATTTACAAGACGACACACCAAACATATGTGCTTTATTTGTGATTGGTATCTTTCAAATATTTTAGGTAAAGATATATGATAATTCTGATAAATGCAACCAACTGGGGTATAAAAAGTGAGACAATATTAAATAATACTGTAGAAAGGAAAACGCACAAATATTGAAAATGAATTCAAACTAATCAATCTATTGATAAAGAAATCCTCGTTATAACATTCAAATATCGACTAAAGTATAGCGACGTCAAGAAAAGAACATGTAGGAAATGCTACTGTGCAATGCCCAAACATCAATTTCCGTCGAAAGAATAGTCAGATCTGCATCAAAGAGGAGCGAAAGAATAGTCAGATCTGCATCAAAAGAGGAGCGAAAGAATAGTCAGATCTGCATCAAAAGAGGAGCGAAAGAATAGTCAGATCTGCATCAAAGGGAGCGAAAGGATAGTCAGATCTGCATCAAAAGAGGAGCGAAAGAATAGTCAGATCTGCATCAAAAGAGCAGCGAAAGAATAGTCAGATCTGCATCAAAAGAGGAGCGAAAAATACCAAAGGTATAATCAAACTCATAAGTCGAAAACAAACAAAACAACGACGAAAAGACAAACAGTACACAAAACAAAATATAAATAAACAAATGTATCATGAAGGTTACACGTGTTATGTGCCCTTCAATCATGTGGACTTCAACGGTACCAAAAGTTTATCATGCATATTTGTGCTTTTTCGTGTTGTTTAATATGTCCCTTTTGGTCGTTTTACTCCTAACGTTTCGACATATTTACGCATTCCTCGCCTTCAAGTGCTTAAGTTTGTAAGCTCCTGATGAAGGTAAATCCATAAAGCGCAACGGACGCACGAAATTTATAAAGTGTTCATTTCATTTTATACTGCAACTGTGTTATTTGCGTATTCAAACTGAATTGACCGTATATAAACTCATCATAGACACCAGGGTTAAAATTTTGTACTTCAGATGAGCGTTTCGTGTAACAAAGACTCGTCAGTGACGCTCGAATAAAAAATAAAACACTTAAATAAGAACCAAATTGAAGAGTTTTGAGAACAAAAATGCCGATGGTTTTGCCAAATACAGCTACGGTAATCTATTCCTGGATAAAAAGTAATTATTATTTCCAAGAATTGGAAGTTTTGTAAACAGTTATTTTACAAAGAGAATAATTATACATTGTGTCGAAAAAATTCATTTATTCTAATAATAAAAAAACTATTATTAGTAGTATTTGTAATCGGCTTGGCACAGCCTCGCATTCTATCTGTTTATAAATAAAGGCAACTATACCGCTGTTCAAAAGTCATCAATCAATTAAGAGAAAACAAATCCGGGTTACAAACTAAAGCCGAGGAAACACATCAACTATTAGAGGAAAACAACGGAACAACAGAAACACTGAACTGCAACAAAAACAAACGCCAACATACATAGAAACAGACCATTTGATAACAACTTCCATATTCCTGACTTGGTACAGGATATTTTAGGAAAAATGGTGGGTTGAACCTGGTTTTATGGCTAGCCAAACCTCCCGCTTATATGGCAATGTTAAAAAATATCGCTAAAATGACAACACTGCGTGACAGGAAAACAGTACAAACAAACACAAGAACACTCAGCACAGAGAAATACAAAAATAAATAATATAATAGTACATCACAACATGTAAACCGCAGAATAACAACGGACATCTCCCATTAACGACAGCAAAGGACACCACAAACTGCTCGTCACAATAATGGATCAACGCCACAAAAAGTGACGTATTTTTGTGACGTATATATAATCTTGAAATTCATACTTTTATATGGAACGAGATCCAAAAATTCACAATTATTTTCACAATACTAGTCCAAATAATTATCATAAGCCTTGTACAAATAAATTAGTATATGTCAAAACAATGTATAGTTATTCTACATTAACTTATGTTGATGTTTGCAAAGTCATTAACCTTTGAACTATTTCCTAAACTTTATACTTAGACAGTAAAACACAGCTTGTCAAAACGGCATTACATTTGCACGATTTCTTTTAATGATCTCGTATTATGTGTCATTAAATGACAATGCTGTATATCATTTTCACAGAAAAGAACTCTTTTAATGATTCCAAAGCGTTTTAATCAAAATGAAACCATATTTAAATGGTCATATTTTCATAGAATGATGAGAAGCAACATTGCGTTTCACGATTTTTCCTTATAAATGATATTTAAATACATAATTATCCGATCTATTAGATTTCATTGCTTGTTTTAGTCTGTAACTAATTGATATAATCATCTATCTGCGATACTCAATGCACAAATGTAGCTTGGTCGACATTAACATGATTAAGCAGAACATCCGTCCAAACTTGTGTAAGAGTCCGTTTAGATATTGCAGTTAGTTAGGTACGTTCGCTAGATGTTTAAAGTCTAATCCTAACTTAAAAACATAAAGCATAACATGTATAAGGCCAATATGGCATTGGTTTTGTTTTTGTGTAGGTTTGGGTTTTTTTTTTTTTGTGCTGTATCCTGCTTTCATTTTAGTATTGTTTAATATATGCTTACATGGTGTATCTGATTTATCATTACGTAGTATCAAATCAATAAAGGCTTTTTATCAAACGAGACGGAAAAATCAGCGTAAACCTAGTTGTAGTTAATAAAGAATACTAGTTCCCATTTCAATTCTCAATTTTAGTAATATATATTTTTGAAGATTTATGTTTTAATCTTAACATCATCAAAAATAATATCTATGAAAGTCTGTTTAACGTAATTTTTTACATTTCTACCTATTATGTCTGTTTGTTTTGTTCTCACATTGATGTCAATATAATGGAAGTTTATGCGACTTTCATATAAGTGAGAGGTTTAGCTAGCTATAAAACCAGGTTTAATCCACCATTTTCTACATAAGGAAATTCATGTACCAAGTTAGGAATATGACAGTAGTTTTCCATTCGTTTGATGTGTTTGAGCTTTTGATTTTGCCAATTGTTAAGGGACTTTCCGTTTTGAATTTTCCTTGGAGATCTGTATTTTTGTTGTTTTACTTTTTACTTCAATTTTACCTCCTGAGTTAGTTAATCGTTGTTATTTCGTTAAAACTGTATATATAGATACAAATCAAACGGGTACGAGGTCACGGTAAGTTTTAAGCGGGTTGTTTTTCATCTGTCTTCAAGTATATTAACATTCATAGACATAAGAAGATGTGGTATGAGTGCCAATGAGACTCTCCATCCAAGTCACAATATGTAAAAGTAAACCATTAAAGGTCAAAGTACGGCCTTTATTACGGAGCGTGGCTCACACCGAACAGCGAGCTATAAAGGGCCCCAAAATGACTAATGTAAAATAATTCAAACAGGAAAAGCAACGATCTAATCTATACAAAAAACTTATTTATTCTTGTTTATATTCCAAATAAATTAACACCAATAGTTGATCTTATATACGACTCCATCTGAACAAAATGCTACATATTTCTGCATTGAGATAAATTTGTATACAATGTGATCATGGTCTGTTTATGTGTGTGTTTCATATCATCTTTGTTGAAAAAATTCTTTATTGGAAGAAGTTAAACGAATTATAAATAGAAAATTGTAAGACTAGTTCTTCATACTACATTATTTGAGAGTTTTGTAGTGTATGTATAAATTAAAATGGACGTTGATCGTGAGTTTTTTCTGCCTTTAATAAACATAACAGAGTTTCACAATCTAGACGTTGGTACTAGTATTTTTGTCATAAGGTAGTTTTAAATAAACACTATGTACGAGATAATTTGAACTTGTCCATGTGTAACACGTATAACATCAATTTAGTCAGTCTTTGTTAAGCATAATAAGATTTCATCTTTATCACAGAAAATCTTATTCACTGGCGAAGGTCGGTTGTTCTCTCCGGCTTCCTCCACCAATAAAACTTGACCGCAACGAAATAGCACAATAGTGTTGAAAGTGGCGTTAAAACACCAATCAATCAATGATAAACGTGTAGTCAATGTAATCGGGATTTGTTTATGTGTGTGTTTCATGCTTACGTCAAAAAGATTCTTTCTTAGAAGAAGTAAAACGAAACATAAATAGAAAATTATACACTTCTTCATACTACATTTCTGGAGAGTTTTTAAGTGTATGTATAAATTAAAATGGACGTTCATTGTGATTTTTCTGCCTTTAATAAACGTAACAGAGCTTTACAATCTAAACGTTGGTACTAGTACCTTTTTTATCATAAGTTAGTATTAGATAAACACTATGTATGAGATAATTTGAACTTGTCCCCCATGTTTTTGCATGTTTTGGTATGTAACAGATATGTAGATATATATTTTGCATTAACATGAACAAATCGTTTCGGTAGATTTTCCTGTGACATTTTTTGTCATAAGTTAGTATTAAATAAACACTATGTATGAGATAATTTGAACTTGTAACCCCATGTTTTTGCATGTTTTGGAATGTAACAGATATGTAAATATATTTTTTGCGTTAACATGAACAAAACGTTTCGGTAGATTTTCCTATGATATAATTGCATTTTCTATTCAGGAAGGAAATCTCACTATGCTGATTTATAGCATAACCTTTCGTTACTTGATTAATTCAAATGTCTGACAAACAAATTTCCTACATATATCGTATTAATGCCAGGACACACTTGATATTTTCCAACGTTATCACGAAGACATTTTCATAACGACATATGCTATCAAAATAAAAGTTACAAATTAACATTTATAGCATTGACAACACTTCCCAAATTTATTTATTTTTATTTTTTTTTATTTCTAATTTATTCATGAAATTATTTAGATAGCACAGAAATTCTCCACCGTCAAACAGCCATGGCATCGACCCAGTGGTTGTCAAAACATTTTAAAATACCAGGCTTATAATTAGTACACTAGACGAAGTTTTCGTATATATAGAACTAATCAGTAGAGCTAATTTGCAATCAGTTTTAAGGCCAAATCAATCACAAGTTAAAGAGTATTGAAAGTCAAAATTCCAAAACAGTTTTTCCAATCTGGCTATGGACATCTTTGTCTGAGGGTAAACAAAACCTTAATGACAAACACTTTTTGAACAGTACTAAATTTAAAAGTACAGAAATGTATCGCTTCAATGATATATCATGTCAGCACTTGAGTGCCGACTACTGGATTATAGATACCCGCGATACCAAACATCTATCAGCAGTGGCATCGATCAAGTGATTCTAAAACACATCAATCATATCAAATGTGTAACCTAGTACATCAGACGAGGTTTCATCTACGTCAGTCTCATTAGTTGCGCTGGAATCAAACTAATGGAAAGCAAATCAATTACTAGTACGAAGTTTAAGAGCATTGAGAGTTAAGAATTCTTAAAAGTTGAGTCAAAGTTGGCTACGTTCATCTTTGCCTGCGGGTAGAAAATCTTAAGTGTTCTAAATGTACAGGAAATGACATCGTCAATGAAATTTCATGTCAAAAACGTGTGTTAGCTACTGGGCTGGTGATGTGTCCAGGGGCGAAGCGTCATGCAGCAGTAAAATCGATCAAGTCGTTTTAACAAATCATTTTAAGTACAAGGCTTATATCTTTGTGAACCAAACGCATGTACGATTTACATAAGACTTAGTTAAATCAATTACACAGATAAAGTGCAAACAATTATACGATCTTTTCCTAAAATATTTCCTCCTATATTTACATATTATTTCACGTTCAACAATTGACATCTAAGTTTTTGCAGATACCGAAAATAAAAGTTGTGGACTGACAGGGTATTGGTACCCTGATATTTGGCTTAACCTTTGTGTTGGTTTAATACCACTGTTGGAAGAGTTATACCCCTTTTTACAAATTTCCTCAAGGGAAAAAATTCTTTTTTATTATCTCAAAGGAAATCTAATTTCACTTAGGGGAAACTACTTTTCCTCGGGGGAAATTTTCAATTCCTCAATGGAAAAATGTTTTCCGTTGGAATGTCTTGCAATAGAGTTTCCTCAAAGGAAATCAATTGCTTCAAAATTTTCCTAATTTAGTAGCGAATTTCAGCAAAACGTCAATACCACAGTTAAAACATTAATCTTCTTTCGAAGAAAAAAGAGATATGAAAAGACATTTTTCTTTGGAGAAGCAGAAAACACAATGATAACACAGCTAGGTAGAAATGTAATTGTTAAGAGGTCGACTACACGAACACATTCGTACTTTATCCTGAACAACAATCTTCTAAAATAAATGTATTTTATCATACTAAAACCAATACCAGGACAAATATGTAGCTCCTTGAGTTTATACGTGGTTATACATACCTGATTTTCAAATGTGTATACATGTACCTTTCAATTTCGATAAAGGTGAAAAATTTTCAAATGGCGCTTACCCGATAAAGAACGCATGAAATTTTCAAAATGATATTTTCATTTTATAATATTATAATTCATGTATACTTTACTATACGTTTTCAATAGCATTCCTAAACATGTCCAGCAGGCTAAATTCAACAACTTAAAAAAGACAACTAAAAAACTGGCATTTATCCTTGAAAATATAATTACATTATGCTATGGCGTCTGCTACTCTAAATTTTCGATTTATTAAATCAAAGAAATTGAATAAGGCATCCAAAAGTGTTCCTTCCAATAATTAAAATTGTCTGTTCAATCCAATAAATTTCCTTCCCAGTTCATTATAATCAGATAGTAGGAATTGAAAACCAATTGGAAGCGTTTAAATAACATTTCAAGATTGTCTTCCGCGAATAAAAATTGCCTAGAAAACTACCCTACAGAAAGTTTATCCCATAACAATTTGGATGTATACTATTATTTTTTTTTAATTCAAGAGTATTGGAGCAGTAATATTTTAAAATTTAAACTACATTCAACTGTAATGAAGTTTATCATGTTGAATGTTATAATGCAGTGTAATTATTATCGCATAATCGTAGTAGACCATGCCCCAATAATGACCGAACTTATCTTCCTGAGATCTCATTTACATAATGATACCACTTTTTAAAATAATTTGTCAAAAAAAAGTTCAACTACAAATATTTCGGTTCTGTTGAGTTTCTATCCCCTTTAATGAAATCATTATCAATTTTAATGATTTTCTTTATATTTTATATTTACGGTTTAAACTTTTCATCTGAGTGTTTAAAATCATCTGAAGGTCTTGTATTTGCTATTAGTTTTCTTCCGCACTCGTCATATAACACATGAACAAAAATCATTAATAAACAAAATGTTTGGAAATTAAGGATGTTATTATATGTTTGTAATAAACCTAAGTTTACAATTGGTGGTTAAATAAATCCATTTGTCTGTCGTCCTTCTGTCCGTAACTTTCCTTGCATGTAAATCAGCTTTTGTATGAAGGAATTCTATGGTATAAGGTCTGAAAGTTTACAATGTTCAGTTACAACAAATGCTAACTTGAATGGTTTTGCTTGTGAACAGAATGACTTGATATTTGGTTGGCACTTCTTATTTCACAACACTTTGACTTCTTTAATAAACCTACTACACACAAGGTTTTCCTTTAGCATGTTCTTAGCATGTATGAAAAGGAATGGCATTATAGCCGGTCTGGGCTTTGATAATGTGTAATTTGTTATGATAGGCGGGTGAAAGTATGCATTCAACGCCATCATATGTAATGTAATGTTATTCAACTTGTTCTCCTTTATTTAGAAATAAGGCAAACTACACTGATGAGACAAACAAACATACGATGAAAGCCATTGTTTTGGGATTGATAATAGTCATGTGATGATATTTACGTGTTAGATTTGCTGACAATTTGTTCACAACTCCTGCATAGTTGTCTCATTTGCAATCATACCACATCTTCTTATTTCTAAATAGTATTAAAATTTAAATTCTCGTATAAGTTTATTTTCTTTTTTTTTCTAACTCGTGAAAATGATTCTCCTACTTTAATCCAAACTTTCTAATGATCGTTTCTTTTAAAACTTTGAATAAATCATGATAATATTCATACCAAAATTGCAATCCAAAGGGACCGACTATTCCTTCAAACTTGTAGGTGTTACTTTCCCCTAATAGATATTTCTTATTAAAATTACAATTGGTTCGATGTACATAAACATTTTTGGTATCGGCAGAACATAGGTGCTTTGATTGAAAGCAAAGTTAAGTATTTCTAATCACAAAGGACACAGGCATTTATCTGCTTACCCTTCCGGAGCACCTGAGATCACCCCCATTTTTGGTGGGGTTCGTGTTGCTTAGTCTTTAGTTTTCTATGTTGTGCCATGTGTACTATTATTTGTCTGTTTGTCTTTTTCATTTTTAGCCATGGCGTTGTCAGTTTATTTTCGATCTATGAGTTTGACTGTCCCTCTGGTATCTTTCGATCCTCTTTTAATTGTTTGATAGTTTTAAAGAAAATGAAATAGTTTTAAATCCGCCCATCCCCCACCCATCCTCCCCCTCCCCCATCATAATTTGGTTCACCATTATTGAATACATGTGCAATGTATTTGTGCCACTGATAATACCCAATTGTCGTTACCACAATCCCGTCTTCTCTATCTCCATTAGGACATTCACTAAGCGAGGCTTATCATCGAGTTTGTATTTGTCATGATCAATTCGACTGATGCCATATATTGAAAATGATCTGCTTACGCTTCCTGGGCACCTGTGATTCGTGTTGCTCAGTCTTTAGTTTCCTATGTATTGTTTTGTACACTGCTGTTTGTATTTCTGTCGTTTTTTTTTTTTTTTTTTTATTATTTGGTTTTGTCAATGGGTTTGGTTTTTAGAGATTTTTGTCCTTTCGGTGTCTTGTCTCTTGTTATGACAAAGTTTTGCCCATTATATTAATAATTTCTTAGAAACGGAAACAAAAATATTCACCTCGAAAAATGATGTAAGCTTTGTTTTCTCATATTAGATTATATCGTTTCTGAAATCATAACCTGTTGGGAAATATTATTTGTCATAAATGTTGAAATGTTACGTAAACGAATTATAAATTTGTCTGAGGCTGTGACCATTAAGCCGATTATAAAACATATGATGAACCCTAAGGATTTGTAAACTATGATGAACCTTAAGGATTTGAAAAGCAATTGGTTGAGATATAATTGTTCCTTCAAATCATATATCCATTTGAACTTTGACAGTAGAGAAAATATAATGTAAATGTATGACAACGATTACAGTGTGCAAGACACATGCTTCTCGTAAAGTGTTCATTAGATACATTCGAGACCAAATCTATGGGAAATCAAATTATAATGCAACATTGCATTTAACGTTCAATTTGATTTTATTGACGCCACAAATTTCATGGCATCAATACCACAATAGTTAGTCTGATAATGTTGGTAAACCGCAGATGTCTTGTAACTGATTTTAGCATGTATGACTTTCTCTCATTTGCATTAGAATGGAGATAGCAGTGTTGTATTTGGTGGTTTAAGGGCGAAAATATTTTATCTGATGGTCGCAAATTAACGTTGCGACCACCGATTGCCATCTAATGCCCGCTGATATTCAAATACAATGATTGTATCTCCAAAATATATAAAACTCTAAGAACAGCAAAACAAAAGCGGCTTTAAGAAAAAGCAAAATTTGTAATAAAATTGAGAATGGAAATGGGGAAAATGTCAAAGAGACAACAACCCGACCAAAGAGCAGACAACAGCCGAAGTCCACCAATGGGTCTTCAACGCAGCGTGAAAATCCCGCACCCAGAGGTGGCCCTCAGCTGGCCGCTAAATAAAACTGTGTACTAGTTCAGTGAAAATGGACGTCACATTAAACTCCAAAACATATAAATGACTTAAAATTAAAAGACATACAAGATTAACAAAGGCCAGAGGCTCCTGACTTGGGACAGGCGCAAAAATTCGGCGGGGTTAAACATTTTTTGTGAGATCTCAACCCTCCCCCTATACCTCTAGCCAATGTAGAATAAAGAAACACATAGCAATACGCACAGTAAAACTCAGTTTAAAAGACGTCCAAGTCCGATGTCAGAAAAGGTAACAAAAGAAACTAAGCAAAATGACAAGCTCCATACCTCAATTAAACTGATTGAAAGATTATGTCTTCATCATATGAAAATCAAGTACAATCCCTCCCGTTAGGGGTTTAGTATCATACAATCATAAAATATATGAGAAGAACATAACCCGTATCATGCCAACAACTGGTTTTAGAATAATAGTGTTTATTTCCGATGCAAAGACCCTATGAGTGAATCAATATTAATACCAAAATATGCAATCCTTAATGACCTGACATGATTTTTTGCAGTTCTATTTAGGTCCTTTTGGTTTTATGCTCTCTGTCATTTCTTATCCTTCCTCTAACGTATTAGTTTATATCCAATAGAACCAAGCTAGAAAATAACAAAGGCAGTATGAATTGAACTTAAAACATCTTTCCATCGGTACAGTAATAAAATCTTATTAATAACACGTATAACATCAATTTAGTCAGTCTTTGTTAAGCATAATAAGATTTCATCTTTATCACAGAAAATCTTATTCACTGGCGAAGGTCGGTTGTTCTCTCCGGCTTCCTCCACCAATAAAACTTGACCGCAACGAAATAGCACAATAGTGTTGAAAGTGGCGTTAAAACACCAATCAATCAATCAATCAATTAGAGATAAATGTGTATTCAATGTGATCGGGATTTGTTTATGTGTGTGTTTCATGCTTACGTCAAAAGATTCTTTCTTAGAAGAAGTAAAACGCAACATAAATAGAAAATTATACACTTCTTCATACTACATTTCTGGAGAGTTTTTAAGTGTATGTATAAATTAAAATGGACGTTCATTGTGATTTTTCTGCCTTTAATAAACGTAACAGAGCTTTACAATCTAAACGTTGGTACTAGTACCTTTTTTATCATAAGTTAGTATTAGATAAACACTATGTATGAGATAATTTGAACTTGTTTTGGTATGTAACAGATATGTAGATATATTTTTGCATTAACATGAACAAAACGTTTCGGTAGATTTTCCTGTGACATTTTTGTCATAAGTTAGTATTAGATAAACACTATGTATGAGATAATTTGAACTTGTTTTGGTATGTAACAGATATGTAGATATATTTTTGCATTAACATGAACAAATCGTTTCGGTAGATTTTCCTGTGACATTTTTTGTCATAAGTTAGTATTAAATAAACACTATGTATGAGATAATTTGAACTTGTACCCCATGTTTTTGCATGTTTTGGTATGTAACAGATATGTAGATATATATTTTTGCATTAACATGAACAAAACGTTTCGGTAGATTTTCCTATGATATAATTGCATTTTTCTATTCAGGAAGGAAATCTCACTATGCTGATTGATAGCATAACCTTTCCTTACTTGATTAATTCAAATGTCTGACAAACAAATTTCCTACATATATCGTATTAATGCCAGGACACACTTGATATTTTCCAAAGGTATCACGAGGACATTTTCATAAAGACATAGGCTATCAAAATAGAAGGTACAAATTAACACTTTTAGCCTTGACAACACTTCCCAATTTTTTTTATTTTCTAGTTTATTCATAAAATTATTTAGATGCTCCGCCGTCCAACAGCCATGGCATCGACCCAGTGGTTGTAAAACTTTTAAAATACCGGGCTTGTAATTTAGTATACTAGACGAGGTTTTCGTATATACAGAACTAATCAGAAGATCTAATTTGCAATCAGTTCTAAAGCCAAATTTACCATTTAGTTAAAGAGTATTGAAAAGTCAAAATTCCAAAACAGTTGTTCCAATCTGGCTATGGCCATCTATGACTGAGGGTAAACAAAACCTCAATGACAAACACTTTTGTAAACAGTACTAAATTCAAAAGTACAGAAATGTATCACTTCAATGATATCGCATGTCAACACTAGAGTGCCGACTACTAGACTATTGATACCTTGGAGACCAAACGTCCATCAGCAGTGGCATCGATTAAGTGATTCTAAAAACTCATCAATCATATCAAATGTGTAACTTAGTACATCAGACGAGGTTTCATCTACATTAGTCTCAATGGTTGAACTCGAATCCAACTAATGGAATGCAAATCAATTACTAGTACGAAGTTGAAGAGCATTGAGAATTCAATTTTTTTTAAAGTTTAGTCAAAGTTGGCTATGGGCATCTTTGACAGCGGATAGAATAACTTCAGTGTTCTAAATGATTGTAAAATCTTATTTACAGTAAAACATGTAAATGTACAGAAAATGACATAATCAATGATATTTCATTTCGGTGATGACTACAAGGCGGGTGATGGGGCCAGGCCAGTGGCGAGCGTCGTGCAGCAGAAAAATCGATCCAGTCGTTTAAAAAAATATTTAAGGTACAAGGCTTATAATTTTGTGAACCAAATGCATGTACCATGTACATTAGGGCGCATTACTTTTGCGCGTATTTGGGGATTATTTTTTTTACGTTTGCAAGCAGCTTTTGATTACATTTGCGCGCATTCATTTTACATGTAACACAGGTAAAATAAAGATAATTCATAATAAACATGACTATAATTATTATGATTTTTGAACATATTTGTAAATTTAGTCATATATTTTTCATATTGAATTCTTAAAAAAATATGCAGTGATCATGAGAAATCCCGTTAAAGCTTAAGACATGCATGTAACTTAATTGCTAATATTTCAGAGTAAATAGTTTTCTGTTTCATAATTTTATCGAATAGTGTTCGCTTTAACAAATAATTTAAGTCAGTTTGTAAAGATGCGTCTTTGCACACACATGACGTTTAGTTTGTCAGACACAAGGCGTAGGAAAACATCATTTGTGTACGATGGATTTACTTTCCATATCGACAAAACACATAAGTCAGTGGATATTTCATGGCGTTGCACCGTAAATAATTTCAAAGGTATTTCACCAGATTCTCTATTTCCTCCAGGTCTTTGGGCATTACTACCGTTAGTAGAATCCAGGCGTACTACAAACGGCCCAGAATCATTCCAAGCTCACTACAATGAGCAGTTTTATTGAGCACATCCATTTATTTTTGTGCACGTTGCGACATGTAAAATCTATATTTTTAATCTTTAGATTTACTATGTTTTTTACATTATTAGTGGTTGCATGTGCACAATAAAACGGACTTATCCTACTCAAAATAATAGTTAAATAAATAAATAAGTATGATCTACCTTTATGTACCTGAGTTTACCTGCAAATGTATTCAAAAGCTGCGCACAAACGAAAAGATTTCGCGCGCAAATGTAATGCACATAAGACATTCAAAACAATTACACAAATAAAGTGCAAACAAGTATACGATCTTTTCCTAAAAATCTTCCTTTTTATATTTACATACATATATATGTTCTTATTTCACGTTCAAAAGTTGACATCTTAGCTTTTGCAGATGCAGAAAAAAGTTATAGACTGACAGGGTACTGATTCCCTGATATTTTGGTTTAGCACCACTGTTGGAAGAGTTATGCCCCTTTTTACAAATTTCCTCTGGGAATAAATTAATAATATGACCACAAAGGAAATCTAATTTCACGTAGGGAAAACTACTTTTCCTCGGGGGAAATTTTCAATTCCTCAATTGAAATTTTTCCTCTGTGACATTTATTGCAATAGTTTTTCCTCAAAGGAAATCAATTACTTCAAATTTTTCAAATTTAGTAGCGAATTTCAGCAAAACGTCAATACGACAGTTAAAACATTTACAAACATTGTTCGTCTTTCAAACAAAAAAGGAGATATGAAAAGACGTTTGTCTTTGGAGAAGCAGAAAACACATTGATAACACAGTTATATAGGAATGTAAAAAAATGAAAACAACACGTTATAAATTTTATTCGTCCGAAACGCTTTTCTGGATTTACCTTTATCATAAACGCTCAAAGCCGAATATTTGAAAGCCAAGGATGTACAAGAACCGAAACAGTTGAAGAGCTATATTACCAAAAAGGACCTAAAAAAAATTGCCAAATCCATCTAAGGTCAACTTTGCCTGAGGGAGTTGAAACCTTAGTTTCTAATAATTTCGAAATTTATTAACGTAAAATTTTAGAAGGTTTGTTTTAAATCATGTCAGTACTGAAGTACTGACTACTGGGCTGATGATACCCTCGGGGACTAATAGTCCACCAGCAGAGGTATCGACCCAGTGCTTTAAAAAATGAAAACAACACGTTATAAGTTGTATGTGTCCGAAGCACTTTTCTAGATTTACCTTCGTCAAGAACGCTCAAAGTCGAGTATTTGAAAGCCAAAGATGTACAAGAACCGAAACAGTTGAAGAGCTATATAACCAAAAAGGACCTAAAATAAAATTGATTGTTAAGAGGTCGATTACACAAATACATTCGTACTTTATCCTGAACAACATTGTTCTAATGTATTTTATCATACTAAAACCAATACCAGGACAAATATGACATTTAGACCGATGAGGGATGTCTGATAAGAGGAGCATTAGGTCTTCTTGCGCTTTAAATCCCACATGGAGATTTTGAAAACTTGGCAGGTATGTATATGACAAAGTTAATTAATACATTAACGTATACCAGAGCACCTGAGATCACCCTGGTTTTTGTAGAGAAAATATTGCACATTCTTTAGTTTTCTTTGAAGTGTTTCATGTGCCTTTTTAAAGATACCAGAAAATACCCCTAAATGTTGGACAGAATATAAGCAACAGACAACACTAATATCGGACAATTAAAGGCAGAAACAAACACAGTCTTAACGAACAACACTTAGTCCGTATAACCTGGCATCGTAAAAGCACAAAATGTGTTGGGACTTAACCAGTTTTACCATTTCCATCTGTTTCTATTTAAGGCCAGTTACAAACTAAGATGCTGTAGTCAACCAGTTTGTGATGGAAACCATACAACTTATGCAGTGATTATTTAATTTCAGTCGTTTCATCTATGTTTTGTTGAGGCGTATAGCGATTTGAGTCGGATAAGAAGATACTTTTTAACATGTTTTAAATCTCACGTTCTTGCAAAATTCAGTTTCTGATAAACTAAGGTTCCAACTCTGTCAGACAAAGTTGACCGTACACATGTATTCTTTCAATATCGCTTTAGGTCTCATATATACGTGTTATACATACCTGATTTTCAAATGTGGGCGTACCCGATAAAGGTGAATAAAAAGGGCGCTTCGAACGCATGAAATTTCAAAGTGTTATTTTCATTTTATTATGTTATAATTCATATATAACGTTTTCAATTGTATCCCTAAACATGTCCAGCAGGCTTAATTCAACAACTTAAAATAGACAACTCAAAAACTGGCATTTATCCTTTAAATTTAATTAAGTTATGTTATGGCGTCTACTACTCTAAATTTTCGTTTTAATAAATCAAAGAATTGAATAAAGCTTCAACAAATTTATTCCTTCAAATTTTCAAAATTGTCTGTGCATTACAATAAATTTCCTTCCTAGTTCATTATAATAAGATAGTAGGGATTGAAAACCAATTGGAATCGTTTAAATAACATCTCAAGATTGTCTTCCGCGTGGAAACAATTGCATAGAAAACTACCCTGTATAAAGTTTATCACACAGCAATCCGGCTGTATACTATCAATATTTTGGTTTGAATTTAAGACTGTTCTTTGAATTTACTTGTGCAGTAATAGTATAAAATTCAAACTGTATTCAATCATTATAGGTAATATCATATTAGATGCCATAACGTATTGTTAGTAATATCGCATAATTGTAGTAGACCATACCGCAATAATGACCGAACTTAATAATTCCACTCAACACCGCAATGTTATCGTAATGTTTTATCTTTCTGAATTCTCATTAACATAATAAAATCACTTTTTTTTTAAATATTTTATCAACGTTCAACTACATATATTTTGGTTCTGGTGAGTTTCTACCATCATTAATGAAATCATTATCAATGTTAATGATTTTTTTTATATTTTATATTTGCGATATAAACTTTTCATCTGAGTGTTTAAATCATCTGAAGGTCTTGTATTTGCTATTTTATTCTTCCGTACTCGTCATATAACACATGAACAAAAATCATAAATAAACAAAATGTTTGGAAATTAAGGATGCTACTATATGTTTGTAATAAACCTAAGTTCACAATTGGTGGATTAATAAATCACTTTGTCATTCTTCCGTCCGTAACTTCCCTTGCATGTAAATCAGCTTTTGTATTAAGGAATGTTTTGGTATAAGGTCTGAAAGTTTACAATGTTCAGTTACAACAAATGTTAACTTGAATGTTTTTGCTTGTGAACAGAATGACTTGATATTTGCTTGGCACTTCAAAATGTCAGAATTGTACTATGTAGTCTACGTGATGTTCAGATCTGCAAGGCAGTCACTTTTTGTTTGACAACACTTTCAATTTTTAATACACCTACAGCACATAAGGTTTTTCGTTAGCATTTTCTTAGCACGTATGAAAAGGAATGGCTTTACATCTCGTTTGGACTTTGATAATGTTATTTGTAATGATAGGTGGTGGAAGTATGCATTCAACGCCATCATATGTAATGTAATGTTATTCCCTTTCCCTTTAGTTAGAAATAAAGCAAACTACACTGAATAGACAAACGAACATACGAAGAAAGTCATTGTTTTGGGATTGATAATAGTCATGTTTGGTTTTTATAGATAAAGTGTGCCGTGGAGTGATGATATTTATGCAAGATTTGCTGAAAATTTGTTCACAATTCCTGCATAGTATTAAGATTAAATCCTTGTATAAGTTTTTTTTTTTTTTTTTTTTTTCTAACTCGTGAAAATGATTCTCCTACCTTACTCCAAACTTTCTAATGATCGTTTCCGTTTAAAACATTGATATAAGAATATATCATGATAACATTTACTAGTATACCAAAATTACATTCCAACGGGACAGACTATTCCTTCAAACGTGTAGATGTTACTTTCCTTTCTTATAAAAAAATACAATTGGTTTGATGTGCTAAAAACACTTTTTGGTATCAGCGGAACAACCAGACACTTCAGACATAAAGAAATTGGACAAACAGTTGCCTTGATTTAAAGCAAGGTGGAGTATTTCATCACAAAGGACACAGACATTTAAATTTTTTGGTGGTTTTAAAGAAAATGAAATAGTTTTTAAATCCGCCCATCTCCCCCACCCCCACCCCTTTCCACCCACCGCCATCATAATTTGGTTCACCATTATTGAATACATGTACAATGTATTTGTGCCACGGATAATACCCAATTGTCGTTACCACAATCCCGTCCTCTTTATCTCCATTAGGACATCCACCAAGCGAGGCTTATCACCGAATTTGAATTTGTCATGATCAACACGACGTATGCCATATATTGAAAATGATGTGTTTACCATTCCTGGACACCTGTACGTACTGTTACACTGACAGTGCGCAACACAATGTGTGCGTACTAGGCAGCAAACCAACAACGTTGAGCCATCATGGATCCCAGTCACGTGGAACAGCAAGACGAGGTTCAGCCCCCAGACGGAAATGTTTCTGAAGAACTAATAGAAAATCCGTCCAATACCACACATTTAGATGAAAATCCAGAGACTAGGCGAGTACGTGATCTCACCGAAAAAAGACACGAAGCATTTGCAGAGAAACGTGACAAGTTCTGTCAGGAGCTAAAGGCAATTTGGTCAGGTTTAGAATTCCAGTTATTGGAAATGACCACTCCTCCAAACGAGCTCCAGCAACTGCTTTCAGCAGAGGACAAAATTGTACAAGCCTGTACTCATTATCGCAAGCGCATAGATGAGTACCTGAACTTTCTGAAGAAGACCAGAACGTCGGAAAATCTTAAGAATATAGACACATGTAATCTTTCATCAGAAATTCGACTGTCTAAAGTGGACCTGGCTATGGAAACCCTGCACGAGCATCGCCTCGCTCTGACAAGGGCTAAATCCACAAAAACAAAAACATCTAAGGGTAAGAAAACCTCTCATAGCGGAAGCTCCAACGTCTCAAACATGTCAAGCCTAGCACGTAGGAAGCGTGTCAAAGCAGAGGCTGCTAAGTCTAAAATAGCGTTTGTCGAAAAACATGCCCTGATCCTTCAACAGGAACAATGTTAGAGGAACAAGCCCTGTTCAGACAAGCTGAAATGGAACAGAAAGTCACACTGAAAAAGGCTGAAATGGAACAGGAAGCCACACTAAAAAAGGCTGAAATGGAGAAAGAAGTCGCTTAACGTAAAGTTCAACTAGAACAGGAGGCCGCACAGAGAAAAGTTCAGCTAGAACAGGAGGCCGCACACAGAAAAGTGCAACTAGAACAAGAGGCCATACGCAGGAAGGCTTAAATGCGACAAGAGGCCGCACGAGTAAGCCGGAAAAAGGCCGAGCTGAAAGCCAAATTAAACCTTCTCGAAGCACGAAGAGAAGCTGCAGCCGCAGAAACCGAGGCTAGTGTCCTAGAATACGACGGCAGCCAAGCATTTAGCGATCTCCCTGACGAAAAGGAAGACCCTCTCCAGCGTGTGCAAGATTTCGTCAACAATCATCCTGTACCAACTGCTGTACAGGAAGTAACAGGACCTCAAAAGATAAAACAAACTCCTGGTAAGCTAAGTCATGAAGCACCTGAGTTCGTACCATCCAGGGCATTGAACTTGCCGTCACAGACACCTGCTGTCTTACCTGCACATGCTAAGTCACCAGAGGTTAATGTATTCCCAGATCTGGGAATAGTAACCGGCATACACAAATTAGGCTTTTCAGAGGAGATCCTTGCTGAACACCAAAAACGGGGTGTTGCAGAAGAGATCCTTGTTGCATACCAGCAACAAATAAATCCTACGTCAGAGATAACTTGATTTCTCCTACGCAAGGACCTTCTGTTCTCCCGGCTAACAAGCTTTAACGACCAGGCAGAATCCTTCCATACATGGAAAGCCAGCTTTAAAAACGTCAAAGACGAATTACAAGTTTCAGACTCGGAACAGATAGACCTACTTATTAAATGGCTTGGACCAGAGTCTGCCAAACATGCCATGAGTATAAGGGCATCAAATGCCAACAACCCAACAAGAGGCCCACAGAGACTATGGGAGAGACTGGACGACCGATATGGTGCTCCAGAAGTGTTGGGGCGTCTCTCGTCAACAAACTTGTCAACTTTCCAACACTGACGAATAAAGACAGCTCACTCCTTTATGACTTGTCTGATATTCTATCAGAAATAGAGTATCACAAAAAAAAATCCCAAGCTGGGATGTTTGCCAGCATATTTTGACTCTTCGTCCGGGATAAATCCTATTGTTGAAAAATTGCCATACGGACTCCAAGAAAAGTGGATAACAAGGGCTTCAAGATACAAGTCTAGACACGAAGTTGCCTTTCCGCCTTTCACAGAATTCTCTGCCTTCATCAGGGAAACAAGCAAAATAGAAGAACGATCCTGGTATCATCTTTGGGTCAAAAGTCACACCAAATACAAAATGTGCTGCGCCAAAGTTCACACCTCAGACGTACTCTAAAGTCAACGTCGATGAGACGGATGTTGAACAACAATCTGGAGGCAGCAGTCAACAACAAGATCTGTGTATCCTACACAAGACAAAACATCCCTTGAACGAATGCCGAGCGTTCCAAACCAAATCAATTGAAGAACGAAAGGAACTGTTAAGACAGAACAATGTTTGCTACAAGTGTTGTGAGTCAACCACACACAGAAGTCGTGATTGCAACGCGAGCATCAGTTGTAACGAGTGTGGAAGTCAACGATTTATCACCGCACTACAGATAACAAGGGTGCAACCACACACCATTTCTCAAGATAATTCGCCTGGAACAATCTACGGCGGGGAGCAGGCAGAGTCAGCTGAAACAAAGTTAACCTCTGTGAGTTCGACCTGCACAGAGATCTTCAAGGATCATAAGAGTGAGAAATCTTATGCCAGGATATTACCTGTGGATGTGTACCACAAGGACAGGACAGACAAAATTATCAGGATGTACGCCATTATTGACGACCAAAGCAACCGGTCTCTTGCCTCACCTGAATTCTTCAGTCTGATCAACGTTCGGGATAAATCTGAAAACTACTCTCTTACAACATGCTCCGGCAGAGTAGCTGTTCCGGGAAAAGAGGAAAAGATTTCGTCTGAAAATCTGTACATGGTGACGTACAATTTGATCTGCCTACATTAATTGAATGTAATAATATTCCCAATAATCGAGACGAAATTCCTACTCCTAAAGTCGCAATGCATCATCCTCATCTAAAAGAACTCAGAGGAAGCATTCCACCAATAGAACATTGTCAAATTCTTCTCTTAATTGGAAGAGACCTTATAGAGGTACACCACGTCCTTGAACAACGCCTAGGACCATCCAGAACTCCATTTGCCCAAAAGTTGAAACTTGGTTGGGTCATTATTGGAAATACATGCATTGAAAATCAAACTGTTCCGCATGAAGTCAACACGAAGATAACTAACATTTCAATCACGGAACCAGAACAACGTCTTGTCTCAAGACCGAAAATAGCCTTCAAGGACGAAAATCCAATCGTTGGTCAAGATAACGACCAAAACTTTAGTTCGAATGTCAAAGTTGCAAAAATGCATTCCATACAACTCCTTGAGTGTACTGGATCTATTGACAAATCTGGTAAACTCACGATTTTCTCTAAAGGGACAGCACTCGTGTCACTAAAGGCAAAATCTGTGACTTCTATAGAAAATTCTATGATTGAAGAAAAATTCATTCTGAAATCAGCAAGACCTGAAGTTCACGAGGAAGAAAAAATTTTCATTTGCAAACAACAACCTACAACGAAACAAGAACTACTCCGAGTAGGAAGCAGTATCGTCAAGTCTGGCTCGAATTTTAGTGAGAAAGAACCAGTGATCCTATCTAGACATCATCATAAGGGAACAACACCCTTTGTTGGACATTATTACCACAAAATCCAACATCGAGGTCGCCACTTCATGGACGAAACGCTTAATTTCGTCTGATACTCACAAAGATGTGACATTTTGCCAACTCTCGTTATACTTACTGGAGGACCATCTTCGACCGTCGTCGCCGTCTAACAACGTTGAAGAAAACAGTTCCTACTATCGCAATAGCAACTATGGAACATTCTACAGATCACAGCGATCTCATTGGAGATATCCTTCTTCTTAGGACAAGAAACTGTGCGGAACCCAGTTTCCCGTGGAATGAACTTTATAGTGAAAAGTTCTCACACGACCAAATAGTGGGCATTACTTCTGTACATATATTCAATTTATGTTTGGATTTATTTATTTATCATATATTCATATGCGATTTAGTTATGGAAGAGTGATATCAGATAGACATCAGACGGGGAATATTCTGTTACGCCGTTCCTCAATTTATATAGTTCGTTTGATTATATTCTTAATCTGTTTATGTGTTCCAGTTTAGGAGGATTATTCATCTTTAACCTTATAAGAACTTGTAAGAACTTTAAACATCGTATCATGGTTACCTTTCCCTTTCTTACACGTATCTCGAACTGAATTTTGCAATGTCATTCCAGAACTGGAGAAGTACAAACGTCATCTAGGACACAAATTCGTGTCTAACCACAGAGTGAGTTACATTTATAATTTTGTATTCGATGTTTCAAATCGTTTTTCACATATTTGAACTCTTTATCCGTGATATACTGGAAACTTCACCTTTATAACTGCAGACTTATTTTGCGTTCTATGGACTGTGCCATTGTCTACATTTGACATTCATACATAATAACATTAATTCAACACATTGTAAAATTGTATTTATTTTGTATTTTCAGCTTTTTACCATTTGTTAGATTGGTTTGGGAATAAATTATCAGCACCTGATAGTCTTATTGCTTGAGCCCAATCGTCGGTTAAACTTAATGGTCAGGCCATTACAGTCTGAGATATAATATTCGGTAAATTGGATCATAAACCTATATCCATTTTAACTTTGACAGTAGAGAAAATGTAATGTAAATGTATGACAACGATTCCAGTGTGTAAGATACATGCTTCTCGAATAGTGTTCATCAAATACATTCGAGACAAAATCTCAGTGTGCAAGACCCATGCTTCTCAAATAGTGTTCATCAAATACATCCGAGACCAAATCTTAGTGTGCAAGACCTATGCTTCTCGAATAGTGTTCATCAGATACATCTGAGACCAAATCACTGTGTGCAAGACACATGCTTCTCGAATAGTGTTCATCAGATACATTCCAGACAAAATCTCAGTGTGTAAGACACATGTTTCTCGAATAGTGTTCATCAGATATATTCCAGACAAAATCTCAGTGTGCAAGACACATGCTTCTCGAATAGCGCTCATCAGATACATTCGAGACCAAATCTCAGTGTGTAAGACACATTCTTCTCGAAAAGTGTTCATCAGATACATTCCAGACCAAATCTCAGTGTGTAAGACACATATTTCTCGAATAGTGTTCATCAGATACATTCGAGACCAAATCTCAGTGTGTAAGACACATGCTTCTCGAATAGTGTTCATCAGATACATTCAAGACCACATCTTTGGGAAATCAAATTATAATGCAACATTGTATTTAACGTTCAATTCGATTTAATGACCGTCACAAATTTCATGGGATCAATCCAACAATAGTTGGTCTGGCATTGTGTTGGTTAAGCGCAAATGTCTGTTTACTGATTTTCACATGTATGACTTGCGATCACCAAGTTGTCATATGATGCCCGCAGATTTTCAAATACAATGATTGTATCTCCTAAATATGTAAACATTTAAGAACAGCAAAACAAAAGAGGTTTTAAGTAAGAAGCAAAATTTGTAATTTCAACTTTGCCTTAATGGGTCACAAAAGTCTCTTATTTTATCTTCGACTGTTCATTTTTAAAAGTTGACCATACTTGATTTTTTGCAGTTCTATTGAGGTGCCTTAGAATTTGTATGCTCTCTGTAATTCCTTATCCTTCTTCTTATGTAGTATTTCTTATCTAATAGATTCAAGGTTGAACAAAGGCAGTATAAATTGAAGTAATAACATCTTTACATCGATGAAATAATAAAATCTTATTAATAACACGTAAAGACTGTGTCTGACATCATGTTAGTCAATCTTTGTTAAGCATAATAAGATTTTGGCTATATCACAGAAAGTCTTATTCACTGGCAAAGTCCGAAACAGTGGCGACATATCTTTGCAAAACTTTTTTTAAAGTAGAAATTGCATTTATTATGATTGTCTTTTCAATAATATCTCATTATTCAAAGAATTCAGACACGAAAAAAATGTGTAAATTTGTAAACATATTATGATCGTCCATTTCTGGTACGTACATAAAGGAAATCAAGGAAGGAGCTATTCCCTCTTAATTGATTGATCGTTGCTTAAAAACTATAGAATATAGTATAATTCTCAGACAATAATGAAATAAAATCAAAGTTTTAAAATTTTCCCATGGAATGTTGTCAAAAAATGACCATCTAATTATCCCGGTCTTCATGATTATCAAAATATAACCCCGCTTACTAGACCCACATAAATCTTGTTCCAACAGGAAACGTTTGCAAAGCTTACCACTGTTTCGGAATGTGATTCATTGGTTTATATTAGATGTGACGTCCTTTTCAAGGATATTCATTTTTTTTTTATTATGTTTAGTTAAGACGACTATCTCCGGGATATTTATTTGTTTTTGTTTTTATTATTTTAATTAACGTTGAATATTTAAAATTGTGAATATTGTTTTATGTATGATAATATGAACATGTAGTTTTACATGTATGGACAAAGTTAGGACTTCTTGGTTCAACTCCTGTTTAAATGAATCATAAAATTATCATTTTTTAAAAACCTTGTCAAATTGATTTTGTCAAACAATGAAGTTTAGAAAGGGGACAGGGGAAATGTTTGCAGATTGACTATTCATTTCCATCTATTGCCATGCATGCTTAATATTTTACTGAGGCATTGCCGTGTGGAAATATAGATTCCACCACTGCATCAAGTGTGTTACGATATTTCTCCACTCGAGACAGTTAAATTTCATCATTTAAAGCGCGGGGCTTGCCGAGCTTTTTAAATAATTAAAATTTAACTGTTGAGAGTGGAGAAATATCGTAATACACGAGTTATAGTGGTGGAATCTGTTTCTCTAATGATTTTTAGACGATATCTAAAAAAAAGTTTATCCTTCCTTTTCAAAGATTTGCAAAGTTGTGTTCTTTATATGTGATGTTATCATGCATGGTCGCCTTTTTCATGACATCACAATAGGAAATTCAGAGGAAACCAAGAAAATTTGACGTCAAAATTGAATTTCGACCAATCATTTGCCGAGAACAAAGTTTTCTTTAGAGATGAAAAATATAGATTCCACCACTGCAACAAGTGTGTTACGATATTTTTCCACTCGAGACAGTTAAATTTTAATATTTAAAGCTCGAGGCTTGCCGAGCTTTTTAAATAATTGAAATTTAAATGTGAAAATAGTGAAAAAAGAGAAATATCGTAATACACAAGTTATAGTGGTGGAATCTGTTTCTCTAATGATTTTTATCCTTCCTTTTCAAAGATTTGCAGAAAGGTGTGTTCTTTATATGTGACGTCATCAAGCATGGTCGCCTTTTTTCATGACGTCAAAATAGGAAATTTAGAAGAAACCAAGAAAATTTGACGTCATATTTAAATTTCGACCAATCATTTGCCGAGAACAATTATTTCACTAGTGAGGAGAACAATTTTTTCACAATCGGTTGGAAAATGTAAAAATAGTGAAAAAATTAGAGAAAAATTCTCACACCAATCGAGAAATGTGAAAAGAAGCATGAAATTGCACAAATTTACTACCTGTAAACTTTGTTGCAGAATTTCATTAATTGTTCATTCTTTTTTGGTCAAAACTATCTCACATTGATTTTCAATCTCCCCCTCTTCCGGCCCTGAAAATGAAATAGCTGTCCCCATACACGCAAATTGAACAGTTGTTTAAGTGCTACTGTAAAGCAGAATAGAACAGTTTCAATCAGGTTTTACATTTTACATGTACAAGTACTCGTTTAACTATGAAACTCTTTAAACGGTATTCCCGATCTTCAACACTGAAATAAAATATAGCATATTTCGTTTATATTTTGCTTGATCCTTTTATCAATAAAGCAATTCCAACTGGGTGTCTGACGTACATAAATTGACTTGACATAGACAAGTTAAGTTTTTGAATACATTTTGTATTATATAGTCTAATGCATGACAATAAAATTGAAATATTAATAGTTAATTTTATCATTCAAATTAAGCTGTCAGAATTGTTCATCCTATCTTGATGTATGTCATAATGCTTATAGAGTGCACTAAAGCTTGTTATTATTAGGAATATGTATGAAACGTGCTTCGACGTAGGTCAGTACTAGTTTTTCATTCAGTGTGAAAATCATTGGTTAAATCGTACATTTCTTTTTTGTTGATATTGGCTTTGAACAAGCTTTCAGTGACTGCGAGTACTCTCAGATCTGTACTTAGTGTCTTTTTTGTTGTTGCGATGTATAAGTACCCTGTCACGTCCGGTCTGTGTTTTTTGTTAGATCTATTTCTGTTTTGTATCGATCTGATTTTTATGCCCCACCTAGTGGCATTATGTTTTGGGTCTGTGCGTCCTTTCGTTTGTCCATCCGTTCGTTTGTTCGTTCGTTCGTTCGTCCGTCCGTCCGTTCGTTCGTCCGTCTGTCTGTCCCGCTTCAGTTTAAAGTTTTTGGTTAAAGTTTTTGGTCAAGGTAGTTTTTGATGAAGTTGAAGTCCAATCCACTTGAAACTTAGTACACATGTTTCCTACGATATGATCTTTCTAATTTTAATGCCAAATTAGAGTTTTTACCCCAATTTCACGGTCCACTGAACATAGAAAATGATAGTGCGAATGGGTCATCCGTGTACTATGGACACATTCTTGTTATAGTTTGTTCTTATTTTGTACTGTTACACCACTGTTCAAGGTTGAGGGAGGATTTGTGCCTACAAACATGTTTAACCCCGCCATATTCTGTATGCGCCTGTCTCAAGGCAGTAAGTAGCCTGTAATTCAGTTATCGTTTGTTGCTGTATATCATATTTGTTTTTCGTTCATTATTTTGTACATAAATCAGGCCGTTAGTTTTGTCGTTTGAATTGTTTTACATTTGTCATTTCGGGACCTTTTAAAGCTGACTATGCGGTATGGGATTTGCTCATTGTTGAAGGTCGTGCCGTGACCTATAGTTGTTAACTTCTATGTCATTTGGTCTCTGGTGGAGAGTTGTCTTATTGGCAATTATACCACATCTTCTTATTTTAATATTGTAACAGTTTTGATACCTTTGAGCATTCTTAACTGTAAGTCTTGTTATAGTGCAAATATTTGTTTATTACTTTATAAAAATAAGGAGATGTGGTATGATTGCCAATGAGACAACTAGCCACCAAAGTTCAAATGAAGTGGATGTAAGCAATTATAAGCAACCATGTGGCCTTCAACAATGAGAAAAACCCATACAGTATAGTCGGCTATAAAAGGCCTCGACATGAAAAATATGAAACAGTTCAATTGAGAAACCTAATAGCCTTATTCATAACAAAACAATGATCTACGAAAAACAAATATGACAAAAACGTTTTAAATTTATCATTACGATTCAATTATCATGAAAAATTACAAAATCCGACAAATCGTGTTGATATAAAAAGAAAAAAAACAGTGTTATTGTATGATTCCTAATGAGACAACTTCACAAGAGACCAAATGACGTGGATGTAACCAACTATATATATGTCACCGTATTGTTTTCAATAATGAGCAAAACTTCATATACCGTATTTTCATCTATAAAAGGCCCTGACATGACAAAATTTGAAACAATTCAAACAAGAAAATCAACAGTTTAATTTATTACGGAACAAAATACCAACAACAAATATGACATATAGCCGGGCCCGATTTAGTTGTGGTTGTCCCCCCTCCCACCCAAAATAAACAGAACATGCTTTATCCTCAAAAGCATTGGCTACATTTCTCTTTTCTAATGTAATCAACAAATCAAATAAATAATTTTGTCTAGCAGTCATGTTCGTGTATAGTTTTTCCAACATACATTGTTTGAGCTTTTAGGAAATTCTACAGTAATTATAACAACGGGATTCATTCAAATGAATATGCGAACTAGAGTGTTGATTGCATTGAACATTTTCACTGTTATGCCTAAAGTAATGTTTCTATTGATATGACATCATTGTTATTTTTGGGTATTTACGTAATCCTATTTATGCTTTGATGTACATAAGGTCAAACCTTGTTATTGTTTTACAGTAAATCAATACGATTACCAAGGTATTTGTCACAGGGTTAAAAACCAAGTAGATATAGAAATGTTGCTTAGTAGACAATACATTTTATAGCAGTTAAAAACAATCCAATGTAAAAAAAAATAAAACTTATTTTATTGTGGATGATTGATGCTAATACTGTATAATTATATTAAATGAATTTTACTGTGTAGGAATATTCTATTATGATATGGGTGAAGAGTCATTACATCAAATACTGGAGGTGTGCCGTGATTGGCAGAATATATATTATATAGATACACATAACATAGTAAGGATTGTTGCGTTTAATATATAATATTAGAAAATATTCAACATGAGCCCAAACAGCACATTAAATCACGAAGGCACGTAGTGAAAAATTGAATTATTAGTGTTGTTCGGTCACTTTTGAACATTATTCACTGTGTTTTGCTTGTTTGTTTGTTTTTCTCTTTTCTATAGTTTTTGCCCAATATTTCTGTATTCTTTAGACCCTCATTATTTTGTCACTGTATTAGGTAAAACATTTAGATGTGGTTTGATTGGCAACGAGACAACTATCTATCAGACACCAAATAACGCGGAGGGAAACAGGTATAGGTAAACGTACGGGAGTTAACGGGGCAGCACCGATATTCTGACACCACATTGGTCCAACACCCCATTAGTCTGACACCCCAATGGTCCGACACCACATTGGTCCTACGCCCCAATAGTCTGACGCCCTAATATTCCGACACCGAATAATTAAAAAAATAGTTAATGTATTGTTATATTAGACAGCCGACGTGTTTATTTAATATTACAATTGTGTTTAGAACCGAACACCTTGTCCATCGACTAATCCAAGTTATCAAGGTAGGTTGGTAGACAATATTGGAAAATATGCACCTATACAACACACAGAATGATCGAGACGCGGACCTCGTTGCCTTGCGTGAAATAAAAACGAAGTTAAGGCTCTAATGCCTTCCAAATAGAACTCTGTAACGTTTGACGCATTCTCCGTAAGGAATCTGCTTTGACTAGACGAGTTCACAGCAACAATATACGAGCTGGTTAATAGTAATAATGAAAACATCAATTAAACTGGGTAATCAAATTAATAATTTCATAATTTTCTAGACATTTAACAAACGGGAAGATCCGATTATGGAGTTTTGTATGAAATCTATGGAACGCCACAGCTGTCTTTTTATGTTGTTTTATTATTACTTGATGATATTTTGTCTTTACTTAATATGGTTTTGACATTACGTAATGATGTTTTGATATAACTCAATATGGAATAGTCATTACTTAATGATATTTCGATATTACACGATATGGTTTCGTATTGACTTGATATAGTTTTGTCATTACTCAATATGGTTTTGTCATTACTCGATGTGGTTTCACCATTATTTAATGTGGTTGTGTCATTAGTCAGTGTGGTTTTAACATTACTTGATGTGAATGTGACTTAACGTTATGTAGTTGTTTCATTACATGATGTGGTTTTGTTATTTTGTAATGATGATTTGCCTATTCTTTATATGGTTTTAACATTACGTAATGATGTTTCAAAATTTGACGATTTTACACTACATGATGTGTTTGTTTCATTATTTGATGTGGTCCTGTCATTCTTTGATGTGGTTATCCCATTACTTGATGAGGTAAAATCACGTGACCAATTCGGAAAAACCTGTTCTATTTTAGATAGATTTCCATGTTGTATGTGCCTTGGATGAGTGTGGCCATCCATCGAATTAGAGTTCAAATTGAAGTTCGGGTTACTGTTTGAGTTAAACTTTGAGTTAGTCTTCGATTTCGAATTCAAGTCATTATTAGAATTAAAGTTTTAGTTAGCATTGAGTTTCGAGTTGGACATCGAGTTTGAGTCACATTTAACTGAGGTAGAGTTCTAGTTACAACATTAAATTTGAGTCATTCTTTGAGGTAAAGTTTGAGTAAGATTCAATTTAAGTCTCATTTAGATTAATTAGGATTTGAGTTGAAATTCGAGCTATCTTATATGAGTTCGTAATTAAATTTTCTATCGCGGAACAAGGACTTTTGCTCGGACTTCCGAAAAGAGGGCTCCGGGGTATGCGTACAAAAGATAAACAATGTTACAGTATACAAAACGCAACATAGAAGTTGAAATAAAGTTAGATGTGGTGTGAATGACAATGAGACAACTATCCATCAGAGTTTAAATGCAGTGGATGTAAGAAATCATATATAGGCAACCGTACAGCCTTCAACACACCGTATAGTCAGCTACAAAAGGCCACCATGCAACATGTGAAAAATTCAAACGAAAAACAAACGGTCTTATTTAAAATAAACAATCTACAAAAAAGAAATGACACACATTTATACAACGACAACAATTAAACTTCATGCTCCTGACTTGGGGCAGGTACATAAAGAAAGTGCACGTGGCGGAGTTTAACATGTATGTGAGCGCTAAATCCTAACCTTACATCGGACTGTTACAGTTGTGTAACAGCACAACACGAGAAAAATGTAAACTAGACAAAGTGATGCCCCGCACTCAACTCATTTAACCGCTTATACCCCAAAATGACAAAAAATGTTCATTTATCTCCCAAAAGAGCAAATGATAATAAAAATAAAACCCTGACCACATGCACACCTTCAATATATGTACAAACAGACAGTAAAGAAAACTTCCTAGGATTCAAACTGTAGGAGGAGTTATGCGGAATAACTATATACCCATAATGGGACGGACAGATGGACGGACGGACGGACGGACAGGGGTAAAACAATATGCCCCCCGCTCCCCAACTTTCAGTTGCGGTGGCATACAAAACAGTTTCATTTGGCTGTTTCAATAGATCGGTATGACTGGGTAATATAAATCCATCGGGGTGATCTCGAATGCTCCAGAAAGGCACCCGTCGTGTTATTCGAGAAAGTACAAACCCAGTGATTTGGTTTTATTTGGTAGTTTACATTCAAGGAAAAGATGACGGTTTTATGGTTACGACCACTGGAACATGTCCGTCGTCACATATGAAACAGATATTCCAAAAAGTTTATTTTTCAATTAATGCGAGGTAGATCAGGGAATTCAATTGATTACAAATAAAAGATTGATATTCGTATAAGTTCAAATGTTCATTTACGCTAAAAAAAAATCGGAGAATTGTTTTATAGTATTGATGCTTTGTCGCTTAGTCCGAGCCCCCTTCCCCCCGTTTCCCTGTAACTTTAGTGTGAGTTGATTTGAAGTGTTTCATTTGTTAACAATAAAGTTCAAGTCTTTTGATTTGTGTCGAGCCTGCGACATCAATGTAGCGGCAGTGAGACACAACAAACCTATATTTCGTCGTCGATAGTGGCGTTTGCGTCTCCATCTCCATTTTTTTATTTCTATTGAGTTTATCCTTTCATTATACATGTTACTAAACATGGAGAGTTGCGACTATTGTATCTGTATTTATATTGTATGTTTCTTTGTAAACTTGTATTTAGTTTTTAGAGAATAAAGTATCTATCTATCTATCTATAGATCGTTAGGTTTCTAGTTTTTACATTTTCATTTCGGGACCTTTTATAGCTTACTATAGGGTATGGGTTTTGCTCATTGTTGAAAACCATACAGTTTTGTTTTAGTTAAATAAAACCGAATTACATGTAAACTGTTTTGACATGATAAATTTGTAAACCTCCATGAAGTGTTTTAAAACTTGTATAGGAGTTATTCCTCAATTTCAAGAAAAGCATCTACAGAAAATATTTTTTTTTTTTTTTTTACCGATAAATGTATAGATAAATGTACAGCCGATCAACATGACGCTTTTACACTTACAGCAGCAATATCAGGCGAGACACAGGGTTCCGTGGAATATTTTACAAATTTATTACAAAATACTGCTTCCGTTTGAGAACTTAGGATAAAACAACAGGACCAAGTGGTTTGGGGATATCCCAAATTTTGACAATTATGTCCAAAATACTATAAACTTTTAATACTTTTTTCTTATTATTATCTGCCGTTCCCTTTTTCATACCAAATAACTCTGAACAACCACTCGAACTTTAATTTGAACTTTAACTCAATGGATAGCGATACCCATTCAAAGCACATCAAACAAACGATATATTGAAATCTGTTTAAAATAGAACATATTTTTTCCGATTGGTCACGTGGTTTGACCTCATCAAGTAATGGGATAACCACATCAAAGAATGACAGGACCACATCAAATAATGAAACAAACACATCATGTAGTGTAAAATCGTCAAATTTTGAAACATCATTACGTAATGTTAAAACCATATAAAGAATAGGCAAATCATCATTAAAAGATAACAAAACCACATCATGTAATGAAACAACTACATAACGTTAAGTCACATTCACATCAAGTAATGTTAAAACCACATTGACTAATGACACAACCACATTAAATAATGGTGAAACCACATCGAGTAATGACAAAACCATATTGAGTAATGACAAAACTATATCAAGTCAATACGAAACCATATCGTGTAATATCGAAATATCATTAAGTAATGACTATTCCATATTGAGTTATATCAAAACATCATTACGTAATGTCAAAACCATATTAAGTAAAGACAAAATATCATCAAGTAATAATAAAACAACATAAAGTTATATCAGAGTTCCGCATAAGACAGCTGTGGCGTTCCATAGAAATCCGTATGTTGCTATGCAATAAACCACTTCTGATCCTAGTGGACCAACCTCTATGTATTTTTCTAGTGACTGTATATGTCATAAGAACATGTCAGTATGCCATATTTGATATTTATGAACCTATAGCAGAGTTCAGAACAAAAAACTAATAGAAACAAGGCAAAGGCTAACTCTTTTGTAGTATAGTCCCAGGTAAAATGCACTTTAATTAATACCCAACTAAGCGTGTCGGTCTGTTTAAGGAAGGATATCTTCTAGTCCGAGATTGCTCTGATATCTGACGGCCTTTTTAATTTGTTGGGCCATCAGACCAATCTAGGACCTTAAGGTGTCTTTGTGTCAATGTATTGTTGCCCTGAAATAGAGAATCAGTAAGAAATTAAGTCAGTTTCAAATTCAGAAAAAAACACTTACATCAACTAAAAGATAATATCGATAATGATTGTTAATAGACATTTTTGGGGAAAAAATGAAATTAATCAAATTAAAAGGACTGTTTTAAAAATATATATAAGGCAAAATTTATCAAAATTTGAAGTGATTTGTGCAGGACTGGACCCAAACGGGTCTGACACAAAAACAATCTTTTATCAAGAAATAAAACAAAATTTTCCTTATAATACGCTGGTCAAAGTTTTTTTTCAAATTTAACTTAGTGATAAAGCAAAGCACAGATACATGATAATCTTGTCGTATAGGTTGGCAAGAAAGGGTTCATGTTTTCCCACCTTTTATAAAAAGATTCATAATACGGTATCACCAGCCCAGTAGTCAGCACTTCTGTGTTGACATGAATTATCATTGATATGGTCATAATTATAAATTAGCTGTTTACAAAACTTTGAATATTTGAAGTACTAAGGGTTGTCTACCTCAGGAATAGATTACCTTAGCTGTATTTGGCAAAACTTTTAGGAATTTTTGGTCCTCAATGCTCTTCAACTTCGTACTTTATTTGGTCTTTTTACATTTTTTTATTCGAGCGTCACTGATGAGTCTTTTGTAGACGAAACGCGCGTCTGGCGCAAATATAAAATTTCAATCCTGGTATCTATGATGAGTTTATTGGTACATTAAAAATCTTGTTTTTGTTAAAATTTGTTATACCTGAGGTTTTCTTGCTTCCTAACACTCATTGCATTCCTGTGTCAATGTCTGAGAAGTGTGTGTGTATTGTTAGAGTTATTTTCACGTAACGTGTTTGCTTGTGCTGTGCAATCGATTATAAGGCGAAGTGTACGTAATTAACACCCATGATTCAGTACATCCAGTCACGTCTCAGTCATTACAGCTGAACGGACGTGCTGGGTCAGCTCTCTTTTACCCGCTATCTTCGATGAGGGTTTACTGTTAGATGGATCAACGACTTACTACTTTAGATGACAGAAACCAATCCAACGCTGTACAGTAAACGTTTGTTTTGTGCGTAAATTCCCGCGTCAACATGCACTCCAAAACCCATTGTGGATGGGGGAGTGTTATGCCGACTGACGTCCGAGGGCTGTATCCTAGGTGTTAGATGATTGACCTTCATTTCACTGTCTCACGACTTTGGTCCTGATAATGCTTCCTGTCATCTTTAATACTACGTCCGAGACTCATCTACCAGTGCTCCATCATCGAGGTTAGCGGGCTGCCAAGCTGACCAATCTGGCCCTGAAAGCAGCCGTTGTGAAGAATTAACACCAAAATAGTAAACAAAGAAAACCAAAACAACTTACAAAACCAAGATGGCAGCCTACCAAAATGGCGTCCTCCACCTGTTCCTGACCGATGGCACAAAATTATTTAAACGCTCAACAATCGCCTTCGGGCACCGAGCCGACCGTGCGAGGGCTTAATAGCCAGTCAAGGTCGTTAAACACCCCAGTAGTAGTTTTAAAACTACTCCACAGAATTTTTTAAATCTTACATGTGGATTCTGCTTGTAAAAATACATCAGAAAATAAAATAAAAAACGGGGTAATCGTTTTCGTTTTTCAGATACAAGCTGTTGAAATTAACAGCAAAATAAAACAGATCGGAGTTTTTGACATGACATCCCGTATTACAGATCATTCCCAGTGTGATGCCTTAGCATTGTGTATAGTAATGCTATAGCATTGTATAGTGTAATTCTAAAGCTTTGTGTATAGTGATATGCTATAAATGTACTGGTGTAATGCTATAAATGTACTAGTGTAATGCTATAAATGTACGGATGTATAGCATTACACTAGTACATTTATAGCACAAATGCTATAAGAATGTACCAAGGGCGATGGTATGAGAATGTATCCATCCAGTATGATGCTAAACAAATGTACTTAGTGTAATTCTATTAGTATGTACCTAGTGTAATGTAATGAAACTGTTCATAATGTAATGCTTTACGAGTTTATTTCGTGTATAGTGCCATACAAATTGTGCAAATTATAATGCAAATGAATTGTTTTTTTTAATATAATAAAAAAAATCGTGGTATCATTGCAAATGAGAAAACTATCTGCCACAGTTTAAGGTAGATCGGGTGTTTTGAGCGTCCGTTCTGGTCATGTTGCAAAAATACATTTTTGTTTTAAAAATATTTTACCAAGTACATGTATCATTCAATATACAACAAAATACCTAAAACATGAAATTTAAAGATTGAACTATCAACAAATTAAGTGTCGTAAAGTATATTTAAAATTTTTGGGTATTTTTTTTTTCAAGAAAATAAGGCCCGTGACCCCCTATTATTTTTTTTTTTTTTTTTTTGATATTTCAGAAGTATTAATGAAAAGCAATTCTCTCATCGAATTTTAGTCAATTCTATCGTTTATTGCTTCCTCAATAAGGAATACTTAAGTTTCCCCTATATAAACAAAATAAAATACCCCAAATTTCGTTAATTACAATGTATTATTACGAAAAAACAAGGTCCGTGATCCCCAGTTTTTATATTGAAATTTGAAATTGCAGTCTTTTACAGAAGTTTACGAATAATCTATCGTCGAACATTTTGACATCCCAACTACCTTACTGAATGAAGTGGATGTAAGCAATTATTATAGGCAACCATACTTGTTTGGATTCATGATAGACCGCACGAAGTCATTTCTCTTTCATGTGCCCATTTTTGCTTTCTTGGAGTAGGGGAGATAACTCGCGTAACTAATGACGCACTTTTTTTTATCCCAAATTCCGCTAGAGGCGAGCAATTACGTATACTTCGCCCGGTGATCGATTATTCGGCGGAAAGGACAACCGATTACTTTTTAAAGAGGAAAAATAAAACACGAATGGAAATAACAATGTACAAAAAAAATAGAAATTGTTTTTTTTTTTATGAATATGCAATTACAAATATAATCGATGATATAAAAAGTACATTTTCATGGCTATTCGTACATGATTGATTTTTGTGTGTGTAATGTCCACAGGCAAAGTTTCATGTATTTAATACAAGTTCATTCTGACAGCAAATTTCATCCCTTTTATCGAGGTTTCAATCTCAATAAAGTCTTCATATGTAGAACCAATTGTCATTGATTGAACAATCTTACTATCAATTTTTTTAACAAACTTTTAAAAACTAACCAATTTTTCGATTATATTATCAATTAACAACTCAGCAACTTTCAGTTTTGAAAGTTTTCGATCTATATGATCGTATACAGTGTAAATGAAAAGAAATAATCATTCTTTGAAAAAAATATTCCCTTGGTCTTGTCAGTTTCCTAAACTAAATTACGCGAACGATGAGAGACTGCATTACTCATGTTACTGTGGACTGTTCTTAACATTTTCTTTTTAGTGGGATCTACTTGCCCATAGAACACACCGTGTATTAGTTAACCAAAACTTGCATGGTTCTCGATTGCTTTATATGTATATGGTCAAGGTATTTCTTAAATACAAGATGGATGGTTTGGTATTATCTGTTTCGGTTTCTTTGACACTCTTATAAAAAAGAGTAGTTCAAATACCACGACAATAACGATTCTATGAAATAGATTTCTTTTACGGCAATAATATTCCTTCCTTTTTCGGACTATCGGGGTGTCGGATTAATGGGGCGTCGGACTAGTTGGGAGTCGAAATATCGGGGCGACACCGACTTTAACAATGAGCAAAACCAATACCGTATATTAAGCTGGAACCGACATGTTAGTGATAAAACAACAAACGAAAAACAAATAAGTCAGACAGCAACGGATAGCTATGAATCCACATGGTTACTCGCCTTGAGATGTGAGCTTTATGCAAATACTTAAATGCTTATGACGCAAACATAAGTTAGGGTGTGACGTGGAACCAACTATCGCAAAATGTCAATAGTTGATCAGCAATGTAGCGTTTAATCGTTTAATTATTTATAATTTGAATATACTATCGCATTGCTGCATTGTTTGTTTGTATAGGTAATCGTTTATGTGATATAGATACAATGAATAAGCGTTGATTCTTGAAAAAGAAACCATGAGCCCTCCGGGCTATACTATCGCATTGCTGCATTGTTTGTTTGTATAGGTAATCGTTTATTTTTATTTAGATGTTATGCTTCTGCAGTTTGTTTTGATTTTGTTGTACATGTATATCATTTTTTCTATGGTTCAATACAAAATCGGCATATTAATCCAGTTTGTGTAATTCTCATATCGTTAATTTTGTTATCAATATAAGTTTAAGTGTTTTTACAAGTAAAGAAATAAAAAGACTATTTCAGGATTACCACAGCGAATATTATCTTTTACTTAAACTTTTCAATGGCTATAAATCTAGAATTGATCTAAAGAATCAATATTATCCATTTATCTAATTACGTTCTTACTTAGCTTGTACTGCGTGATATATCATAGAATCCAAATTAAATTAAATGTTTTCATTTTGAGTATCTTTTTAGTGTTTACATCAATCTTGTTTATATCTGTGTGTGAAACAAAAATCGTTTGTTTTCGGTCTTTTTAAGAAATTTGTTAAAACATGTTGTATTTCTAATCTTGTAATTTGACCAAATTGTACATTATAAATAAACCTGATACAAAAGATAGATGACATTATTAATATATATCATGAAGATTTCTATTTGATCAATTAGACCAATATAATATTGCCAAACATAGAAGGGCCTGAATGGGAATTCATATAATAGAAAATAGTGGACAAAACATAGAAGGGCCAGGATGGGAGTTTATAGATTGGTAAATAGTGGACAAAACACAAAACAGAACAGAGAATAATGAATAGAAAAATGGCCTGAAAATTAAAGAAGCAATCCCCTCCCTAAATCCAAATCATCGTATTTTAATATTTTATAAGAAGCTTAAAATTTACACTTGTTTTGTTTATCTATCTTAGTCTCAACTTATACGTAATAACATCTTAAATTGTTTTGTGTAAATTATTTATTGTTTTACATGTATCAATAGACATTGGAATACTAGTTATCTTCACGTCAAATGTTCAGTTCCTTTTTTACTTATCCGTAAACATTCAGATGCGGATCCATGATTTTGAAAAAGGGGACACAGGGCCCTCAAACAAGACAAATTTGTAGTGGAACCGGTAAAAAGTCTTGATTAACCATAAATACAGCACCATAAGGGGTCCCGGCCCACCTCCCCCTTTCCCCCACCCACCTACATCCGCCTCTGACATTAACAATGGTTTTCTTATTCTATAAGTTTTAACCTTTACAGGGGTATACGTGAATATTGTTAAATTTGGATTATTCAATATTCGTTCATTTTAGTTCAAATAATGGATGTTCGATAAACTAAAATAACTGTTTAAATGTCATGAATGAAAAACATGGCCTAGGGAACAATGGGATTTTAAATGTCCACAAAAATTGTGTAACTATTTATAGTGAAATCATGACGGTTTAAAAAGTTATCGTAAATTGTTTACATAAAGAACACATCATTACAAAAAGTCTTTAATATGTGTCCAGTTGTTCAAAAGTGACGGGCTATGATCCTCCATTCTAATACAAAATATCACAATGAGATCACGAAAGTTCGCTTTGGTGAGTACTAAATTCGAATGATAAGTCTTCTTATTGTATATCATGCTTCCGTTCTATACACGTATCTAATAGTTTATGTGTATTTCTAAAGTATTTTGTATTTACAGTGTTATTTTAAACTATCTACTACTTCAATGAAATTTTACGTGTAATTTAAGCTTTTACTTAACGTACCGAACCATTATAAATGATGACAATAACCACGTAAGCTTTCAACATTATATAATGAGGATTTGTTCGTATGTTGACAATGAACATATATATACTGTAACAGTTGGGATATACTTCCGATGTTTACAGAAAACGTAACGTAGATAACCGATACATGTACCAAAGAGACACCACGGCCTTTGTATTTTAATCCTTGCATTGTAGAACAGTCACATATATATGCTTGAAATACTTACAATCGTATGTAAAGTAAACAACAAACAGACAGAACTTCGGAACAATATAAATAATAATCGCTGACATAATTGGAGGTTTATGCAACTAAATAATCACACAATTTTCTCTGCTGAATGTCTGATTAAATATAATCAAAGTACTGAAGTACTGAACATCGGATGACCGCAAGTTCTGGTGGATGGTCACAGGCACTTGTTTCAGAAAAAAAATCATATTTCTATACCTGAAAGTTAGGTTAAGGTACATAGATAAACAAAAATTCTGAGACAAGTTCCTGTGTGGATGATGAATAAATGACAGGGAATTCAACCTCACATTTTCGGAATTCATGATTAGATATAAAAAAGAAGATGTGGTATGATTGCCAATGAGACAACTGTCCACAAGAGACCAAAATGACACAGAAATTAACAACTATAGGTCACCGTACGGCCTTCAACAATGAGCAAAGCCCATACCGCATAGTCAGCTATAAAAGGCCCCGAAATGACAATGTAAAACAATTCAAACGAGAAAACTAACGGCCTTATTTATGTACAAAAATGAACGAAAAACAAATATGTAACACATAAACAAACGACAACCACTGAATTACAGGCTCCTGACTTGTGTTCATCCCAACAACAAAAGACATTAGGAACAGATCTGAGAGTACTCGCAGTTATCTGACAGCTAGTTCAAAGCCACTAACAACTAATAAAAAATCATGCATCTAAGACTGAATTATCAATCCGTACACATCCAACATCCAATGGATTTAGTGTAAAGACGTCATAAACAGTCAGAGAAAAACATGACCTTGTGCAATGCCAAGATACAGGTATCGACAGATTGTAGATCCATGAATGTGTATATGTATATAACATACTAGTAATATTTAGTTTGCTTTTAATTTACTGATAACAAAATCAATATTTATACCAATAAAACAATATTCAATGATCTTATTACAGTGTTGAATTGGTAACCTTTTAGAATAAGTTTATTTAAAGGAGCGATAAGTTTACAAGGATCATTTATAAATTTCCGGGCACGGTTAACAACATTTCCGTAAAATGAGGATGTGCTATCCTGTTTGAAATAAGTTTTCTACAGGTACAACCAAACTTCGAAACCAAATCTTTATATCTATGGAAAAATTTAGTAAAGGTTTTAAGTAATTTATGGTAACGATATCCCTGGTTTAATAATTTACCAGTAATACATAGATTACGTTCGTTAAAATCAAAACGTCACAACAGACACGGACATAGCGAACGAGCTGTGAAATATAAACACCGTAAGATGGTGCCAAAGGAACATCACCATCTAAAATGGAAAATTAACAATAGGGAACGAAAATCGTCCCTTTTGTCGTAAATTTTAGTGTGGAGTTTCCGTTTAAAACCGAAATATATAAATCTAGGAAAGGACAGTTATTACCGTTTAAATTTGATTTATTTAAAGTAAGTTCCTTGGGGTAAATTTCAGCAGTATATTGAGAAAATTCTTGATTATTTAACGAAAAATATCATCAAGATAACGGTAAGTGTTGTTGAATTTATCAATTAAATGCAATTTCGACGGGTCTTTACTGAGTTTAGTCATAAACTGTGATTCGTAACAGTGCCTGTATATATATTTCTCACGACAAAACATTTTCACATCATTTAAAATATTTTCATGAGTATTCATTGAAGAAATGAATTTATAACAAGCGATAAGGAATGTTATTTTGCATTCGATAATATCCGCGTATTTATACGAAATACGTTCGGTTATAAGTCAAAAGCGCAAGGAAATTTCTGCGGCAACATAACACCCGTATGACCTCTCAAGGTCACATCCAATGTAAAAAGAAGATGTGGTATGATTGCCAATGAGACAACTCTTCACAAGAGACCAAATGACCCAGAAATTAACAAATATAGGTCACCGTACGGCCTTCATCAATGAGAAAAGCCCATACCGCATAGTTAGCTATAAAAGGCTCCGAAATGACATTTGTAAAACAATTCAAACGAGAAAACTAACGGCCTAATTTATGTACAAAAATGAACGAAAAACAAATATGTACATTTTTGTAACACAGCAACAAACGACAACCACTGAATTAAAGGCTCCTGACTTGGAAGTCTGTTTTCAGTCAGTATGTGGTTGCATTTTCCCGATTTGCTTTTGCTTTTGTTTGTATTGACCCTAGAACTTTACATGTGATAACGATAGCTATGCTCACAAACCGTACTAGAAATGTATAGTTTTTTGCGGTTCTCTGTCAATATAAAAAGAAGCCAAGAAATTTAGATACGGTCCGGGTAAACTTATCAATCCTTTAAATAAACTTATTATAAAGGGTTACGATTTCAACACTGTAAGTAGATCTTTGAATATTGTTTCTATTAGTATAAATATTAATTTAGTTATCAGTAGATTAAAACCATACTAAATATGATTGTTTTACACATGAGCACATTCACGATGATACAATCGGTCAATACCTATATTTTGGCATTGCTCAAGGTCGTGTTCTTCTCTAACTGTTAATGGCGTCTTTACACCAAATTCATGTTATCCATTCGTTTGATGTGGTTGAGCTTTTGATTTTGCCATTTGATTAGGGACTTTCCGTTTTGAATTTTCCTCGGAGTTCGGTAGTTTTGTTCTTTACTATTTCCATTGATTTGTTGGATGTGTACTGATATATATTTTAGTCTTTGTGTCATTTCTGTTTTAAGTGATGCGTTTTCTTATTACTGTCTGAAATTTTACAAGATTTCCCAAGTCATAATTGATAGCTTGAATTAAACTGTTAAAAGGAAAATTAATAGATATTTCGACAAAGTTCAATTTAACACATAAAGATAAGATTAATAGTTATCATATAGATAATACGGTAGTGGAATTTAAATGGATAACGAAAGATGACAAGTGATTGTTTGATTTGATTTTTAATGGATTAAACTCAACCACTTACTTTTTGACATTATACCAAGCTCTTGTTCTAAATCAATTATCTTTCCGAGGTTTGACACACTAAGCTCAGATTTTATTCATATACTTAGAAGAAAATGTATTTATTTCTACAGACAATCTAATTAAAATATAGACCTCTGATTTCGTTATACGCCATAAGGATTGTTCTATTGATAAATAAGTGTATATGTCTTGTATCTGATGACGTCATATGCAAGGAACTTATCAAAATTATGCAGATTATTGAAATTTGATGATATTTGCCTCCATATAGGCAAACCAATATAACCCATAAAAGAAACAGATTCCATTGAATTTTCATGCGATACGGTATTTCTTCACCGTAGACAGTTACATTTTGATTTTTAAACACTCGCCAAGCCTCGTGTTTTTATTTTGAAAATCAAACTGTCTCGAGAGAAGAAGCGACCAACTCTATACAGTGTAGAATCTATAAATATGAAAAATGTATATAAACAGTTCTTTTAAATATAAATTAATTACCCCAGTTAAAAAAAAACATGCACTGCGTTGCGCAAACTTAATCATGTAAGGATGCATCATCAGTTTTATCTCCTACATTACTTAAATGATTAATTGATTAATACATATTTTTGCTTTATTTACAGGCTGAATTTTGTTTAAGACACACGATATCTACTAAATATGCCAGTTTTGTTTTACTGTGTTTTATTTTGGGGACTTTTGTTGTTAGATGGGAAACATTTGTGACGCGCATTCAAATATACAATTCACAAGAACCAGCAAGACCTGTTGAAATATTTGAACAACAAATAAAATATTTAAGTAATCAAACAAAAACAAGTTATGAAATTTCTGAAATCAGTTCAAATAAAGTGACAGAAAAAAATAAATATGCAAATGTTAAATTAAAGTTCAAGGAAAAAAAGAACATAACGGAGAAATACCAAGCAAAATACTACCAAGCTGCACCATGGGAGAGAATTCATGCCAAAATAGAAAATAAGGACGAGCCAGAAAACTATATTTTGTCAAAGAAAAGATTCGTCAAATCTGTTAGCTGTGCGAAAATCATCCGTGGAAGTAAAAGAGAAATTACGAAATCTGCTGACCTAGAGAATGACTACCTATCAGTTTTAAGTCCGACCTATTACATCCGAAAAACGGAAAATTGTGATGACTTTATAAATACCCGAGAATATATCACAGATCCTTTGTCCAAGGAAGAAAAAGAATTCCCTTTGGCATATAGTATCCTTGTTTATAAGTCTGTCTATCAGTTTGAACGTTTGTTGCGATCTATTTATAGACCTCAGAATTTTTACTGCATACATGCCGATATGAAGATGTCCGATGTCGACTATGATGCCGTTCGGTATATAATAAGCTGTTTCGACAATGTGTTTTTCTCATCCAAAGCTTATAATGTGGCATGGGGCACATTTTCAGTTCTTGCCGCTGATTTAACCTGCATGACTAATCTATTAAAGTACAAGTGGAAATACTTTATAAATTTGACCGGACAAGAGTTTCCATTGAAGACTAACCGGGAAATCGTCAAGATCTTAAAATCTTTTAACGGTGCTAACGATGTGCATATTGAAACAAAGTATGTATTGAATAGTATTTTTGTTTTGGTACTTGTAAGATAATATGATAAGTTTGTACAGGGCTAGTACTGATACCAAATATGTTGGTAGTCTCTATCAATTTACGATACAATGAGACAGCTACCCAACAAGACATTTAGCGGTCAACTTACGGTCTTTGACAGAAGACAAGTGTCTATACATTATAGTTCAAGCTCTTAATCACATCGAGACAGAACAAGTAGTGAACAGATTAAATAGTCATCGCAAAACCTGAACGTATAACATTTCTAAAAGTCAAATGATACATATATAACTAAAAATACTAACAAAGAAGCCAAAAGGAAATGCTAGACCATCAGTTGCAGAAAAAGATGACGAAACCAGAGAAATTACAGAACAAAAGTCCTTTGTTATTTCGTGTATAATTGTCAGTTTGCTTAGTTTCTTCTGTTACCTATTCTAAAATCGGACTCGGACTTCTTTTATAGGGGAGGGTTGAGATCTCACAAAACATGCTTAACCCGCTGCATTTTTGCGCCTGTCCCAAGTCAGGAGCCTCTGGCCTTTGTTAGTCTTGTATGTTTTTTTTTTTTTTTTTTCTGGTTCATTTATATATTTCGGAGTTTAGTGTGACGTCAATTTTCGCTGCACTAGGACACATTTTTGTTGAGGGGCCAGCTGAAACCTGACACCAGATGCGGAATTTTCTCGCTGTGTTGAAGACCCATTGGTGTTCTTTAGTTGTTTTTGCTCTTTAGTCGGGTTTTTTCCTCTTTGACACATTCCCTGTTTCCATTCTCAATTTTACTAAAAAACATAAAATTGAGCAACACTAATTATATCAAGCGAACATCAAACGCAAGGGTGAACACAGGTGTCCCGGAAGAGTAAACACTAGGGATGAACACAGGTGTCCCGGAAGAGTAAACACTAGGGGTCAACACATGTGTCCCGGAAGAGTAAACACTAGGGGTGAACACAGGTGTCCCGGAAGAGTAAACACTAGGGGTGAACACAGGTGTCCCGGAAGAGTAAACACTAGGGGTGAACACAGGTGTCCCGGAAGAGTAAACACTAGGGGTGAACACAGGTGTCCCGGAAGAGTAAACACTAGGGGTGAACACAGGTGTCCCGGAAGAGTAAACACTAGGTATGAACACAGGTGTCCCGGAAGAGTAAACACTAGGGGTGAACACAGGTGTCCCGGAAGAGTAAACACTAGGGGTGAACACAGGTGTCCCGGAAGAGTAAACACTAGGTGTGAACACAGGTGTCCCGGAAGAGTAAACACTAGGGGTGAACACAGGTGACCCGGAAGAGTAAACACTAGGGGTGAACACAGGTGTCCCGGAAGAGTAAACACTAGGGGTGAACACAGGTGTCCCGGAAGAGTAAACACTAGGGGTGAACACAGGTGACCCGGAAGAGTAAACACTAGGGGTGAACACAGGTGTTCCGGAAGAGTAAACACTAGGGGTGAACACAGGTGTCCCGGAAGAGTAAACACTAGGGGTGAACACAGGTGACCCGGAAGAGTAAACACTAGGGGTGAACACAGGTGTCCCGGAAGAGTAAACACTAGGGGTGAACACAGGTGTCCCGGAAGAGTAAACACTAGGTGTGAACACAGGTGTCCCGGAAGAGTAAACACTAGGGGTGAACACAGGTGTCCCGGAAGAGTAAACACTAGGGGTGAACACAGGTGACCCGGAAGAGTAAACACTAGGGGTGAACACAGGTGTCCCGGAAGAGTAAACACTAGGGGTGAACACAGGTGTCCCGGAAGAGTAAACACTAGGTGTGAACACAGGTGTCCCGGAAGAGTAAACACTAGGGGTGAACACAGGTGTCCCGGAAGAGTAAACACTAGGGGTGAACACAGGTGTCCCGGAAGAGTAAACACTAGGGGTGAACACAGGTGACCCGGAAGAGTAAACACTAGGGGTGAACACAGGTGACCCGGAAGAGTAAACACTAGGGGTGAACACAGGTGTCCCGGAAGAGTAAACACTAGGGGTGAACACAGGTGTCCCGGAAGAGTAAACACTAGGGGTGAACACAGGTGTCCCGGAAGAGTAAACACTAGGGATGAACACAGGTGTCCCGGAAGAGTAAACACTAGGGGTGAACACAGGTGACCCGGAAGAGTAAACACTAGGGGTGAACACAGGTGTCCCGGAAGAGTAAACACTAGGGGTGAACACAGGTGTCCCGGAAGAGTAAACAGTTGTTTGCTCCGTGATTGAGAACCGTTATGGTGCTTGTGTTAATTTGTTTTAACCTGCTTCTTATCCTTGGTAAATACACAATTTGCATATTTTTGAGTCTCATTTTATTTTTTACACTTAATGTCTACTGTACGATTGGTTGAATTATGGTGTTTAATCCAATTTCAGCACTATTGACAATATCATGGTGGTCAGTTTTTAATGTCAGAGGCAGTCCGAGCGCCAGAAAAGAACAACCGACATTCGGTAGGAAAACTGACAACCCTAGTGAATGAACGCATAGACAAAACCAATACCATATAGTACAGTACGCTATAAAAGGCTCAAGCATGATTAAATGTGAAATAATTCAAAAGAAAAGACCAACAGATTGATATATATGCTGGAATATCAAATGAAAACAATTAAGGCAGACGGAAACTAACGATGACCACTGTATTAAGGCTCCTGAATTTGGACAGAGACGGGGGTTAAACTTGTGAATATAAATTATAAAACGCGTCGTTCTCTTTCCAGTGGCGGATCCAGAGGGGGGGTTCCGGGGGTTGGCGTATCAATGCATTTAAATGGGGACATATAGTTGGAACCCCCCCCTTTTTATCCTGGGTTGGGAACCCCCTTTTAAAATGGCTGGATCCGCCCTGCTTTCGATGATATAAAATATCATTTCTGATTATTTTAGATTAAATTGGGAACAAAGATGGGAAAAGGCAGGACCTGTTCCGGACAAACTAACACCGTACAAAGGTTCTGTACATGTTGCAGTAAACAGAAATTTTGCAGAGTTCGTTATAAGAAACGCAACTTCATTGAGATTGATGAATTGGCTAAAACGCACAGATATTCCGGATGAAATATTTTTTACAACGTTAAATCACAACCCACAACTAGGTATTCCGGGATCATATACAGGTATGTACAAAGGTTTGAAATGGTTGAAAATTAATTATATTCATATAAACATTTTTGAAAATTCAAAAACTTTTTTTAAACGCACAACGCGTGAACGTATTCGATTTCCGATATTTACTTATATTATCTTCAGATCGTTATTATTAAAATGAATCCGGTTCTTTTCTTGCATTAATTTGAAAATGGTATTTCATTATCCATATAAAAAGTCTTGTTAATCAGTTTATATGAAATACAGGGTCAATAAATTTATTTGTTTTATGCATGAAACATAGATGATAAAAGCAAAGAAAAAAGACAATAAAAACAAGCTTAAGATTTCTAGTTTTCATTTCGGGACCTTTTATAGCTAGGCTTACTATGCAGTGTGGATTTTGCTCATTGTTAAAGGCTTTGCGGTGACCTATATTTGTAATGTCTACGTCATTTGGTCTCTGGTGAAGATTTTCTCATTGGCAATCATACCATATCTTCTCATCTATATATCAACAACATAACACTTTATACGATTATTTAAGGTGTATTTCACAAATGAATAAATTTGTTTGCACGACTATTACATAACAAAATAGGATGGTAAGCTCTGAGCCAACTAATTTTCAAAAGTTGAAAAATAAATCAAAACAGAAAGTCAAACAAAGTAAAAAAAGACAACGATGATTATTGAATGCAGGAAAAATTAAATCTTACCAAAGATGAAAATCTACAATTTTCGAGACACCTACACCAAAGGAGATATATCAGTTTTGATATAACAGTTCATAGTTTATGAATAAGAAACAATATTTGTTGAACGTATTCCGTATAGCAAGCCAGTATCGACACTTGTTTATTGACACATGGTTCTTCCGTGCTAAATAAAAATAAGAAGATGTGGTATAATTGCCAATGAGACAACTATCTGCAAACTATTAAGGACAAAGATATGGACAACTACAGGTCACCATACGGCTTTCAACAATGAGCAAAAACATAAACCGTATAATAATTCTTGGGGATGACAAAATGTGGAACCACTCAAAGGAGAAAAATTGTAAGTGCTCAACCCGTCCCTAATCTGGAACTTTAATGTAACAGTATACAACAATACATGAATAGAACAAACTACAAAAGTCAGATGAAAAGGTATTCGGATCATTAGATCTGTATAAAGTAAAGGAAAGCAACTAATATTACGACGAAAAAAAAATGCCGATTTAAGAGTACTAGTACTGGCAGTTTACCGAGAGCTTGTTGAAAGCCCAATTTTAACAAATAAAAACACCATAAGCAGAGCAGTCGTATACTGACCAAGAAATATTGTATTAAATAAAAAAAATGAATTAATATTTAATTTAGTTTAATTAAGACGAAATATACAGCAATCCAACGAGACAAATAGAAAACAGACAGCTAGAGGTCAACATACAGTCTTCAACATTCGACAGATGTTTAAACAATTGTATATGAATCTCGAAATCGCAAGGACCTGATATGTATTTCTTTACAAATTACTACATTTGTACTGGGACACTCGAATGTGACCTACCGAATTAGACTTTTCACCGGGTTTGTAATAACATGAGCAACACGACGAGTTTCACTTGTGGTGCAGTATCTGCTTACCATTACGGATTTTGTTGGTATTCGTGTTTCTCAATCTTTTATTCTATGTTGTGTCTTGTAAATAGTGGTTTGTCTTTTGTGCTGTTTTTTTTACCATCGCATTGTCATTTTTTTTTTTTTTTTTTTTTGACTTATGAGTTTGTATGTTCCTTTGGTATCTTTCCGACAGACATTCCCCTCACTCTTGGAGCTTGATAGAATTAAAATGAATCACTTTTTGTAATACTGTCATGTTCTACCATGTTAATCGTTTGTTTAATTAAATTATTTCAGGTGATTTAAAGAAGAAAAACAATTTAAAAAAAGGTGATGTAGCGCGGTATAAGAAGTGGTATTCCACAGGCTGTACTGGACAGGAACAACATGGAATATGTATAGCTAGTGTTAAAGACCTACAAGTTTTAGCGAGAAGGCCAGAAATGTTTGTAAACAAATTGATCTGGGATAATGATCACTATACCTTTGATTGTTTAGAAGAACTAATTTATAACAGAACTGTTGATGGTTATAATGAAAATACTCAATTTGATACTACAGAGTATTCTGATTTGTTCTTTGTTCGAAATGCCATAAGGCACGCAAAATAATTGATTTAGTTTTAATTTCAAAACTTGTTTTTTGTCAGTAAATTGGAATTGAATGGGAAATGTGTTCATTTTGTGTGTGTCATATGATAAATCATTGTGAAATGTTATCATGTTGCTATGAATCATAATTAAGTTCATTTTTCCATGTGTCAAATGATAAATGAATTGGAAATGTGTTCATCTCGGCATGTCTCATAATTATTAGAAATGACAGCAAAATTTGACCCATCAAACATTGTAAAACCGTCAGCTTTTTCAATTATTTTTACAACGATCACCAAACTATTAGTAGATCAGTTCAAGCACTATTTGACCAAAACAACCTATACGTTTTGTAAATATAGCTGACTCAAAAAAAAACAACTCTCTTTGATGATGGTGAAAGATGGCTGTGTAACGTCCTGTTGCAAATTAAATGCATATTCAGGACGGGAGATGTTCATATGTAGTAAATATTAACCCTGTCTTGTACTTAAACGACATGTTGAGCCGGATTTTAACGTGCTTGTTCACTGGGTAACATTCCACACGAAGACTTATCACCCTGCTCGGACACATTAATATTCTGACTCCGAGTCGACCAGTCTTTTACTCTTACTCGTAAATGTCGCTTGTTTAGCGGAAAAGCAGCAAATATCAACTTTTAGGTCATTGTTTAGACCCGGCATGGGATAGAACACTCGGCCTCATGCACGCTACTACATTTTTTGTAAGAGGCCAACGAGGAGGTTAACTTCTTTGGTGCGGTACCTATACATTTTGTAACTATACAATAATCAGCTGTCTTTGTCAACTTCTTCGTGGATTTACAAATGTACCTACACCCGTGGGTTATATTATTATGAGGAACCTGAGAAATTTGAATATAGTTAAAACATTCTGACAGTAGTCAAAATTAAATACCAAGAAGACTCAAGATAAAGTTAGCGTTGGTACATAATTGCAGTATTTAAAAACAATTTTAAAAACTAAACACATATGAATAGTGAAAAAAATGACAATCAAACACTTGTAATTAAGGCTTTCACCTAACTTTGTCAAACATTATGCACGTGATTTATTGTCCGAATATAAGATTTTCATTCTATACTCAAGATGAAAAGGGTTAATATTTTTCTGTAATGAGAATTTTAAAAGCAATATTGTATCCAGATAAGACTACTAGTTTTGACAGAAAAGAATCCTTTATTATTGATTTTTAGGCGTGTATTTCTTCGAAAACTACAACACATGAGAATGTTTAGTGCTATTGTCTGACGCATTTAATTACAGCAATTATAGATTGTTCCTTATGTTAGTTTAAAAGGTATTACAGGATGCAAAAAGTGCGGGAGGTCAAATGTTTAAAAAGTCGCAACGGAACAGGGAAAACTGCCCGAGATTAAACTTGCATAAGGTCTTTTCAGTCTCAGTTTAATTATCTTTGGACTAGAAATGTACGATTGAAATACACGATAGTACCAAAGTTCTGTCTACACGGAGGACGATACAGTAGAAGCAGTAAGAAATGTCGATAACATGTACTTATAGCATGACACTTGTTTCTAGAATGATCTCAACTGCCCCAGCAAGAGCATAAGCTCTACGAACTTTCCCGAAGTTCAGCGGACATTGTCGAGTTTATTGACTCTGATCCTTGTAAGAAGTTGAAATAACAAGCTCTGAAAGACAAACATATGAAACATAACAACCTTGAAATCTGTATGACGTTGACATTAATGCTTCCAATGTGATGACCCTTCAAATGTTTTAAAGTGCTCTTAGTACCAGAACAACTATTCTCTTTAATGGTACACATTATGCATCCAATTTAGAAATATTTCTAAAATTATATAATAAAACAATCGTATTAATAGATTGTTTGATGTCTAACAAACTTATTCTGACTGAAATAACGATTTTGATGATAATTATATTATGTAACTGTCTGTACTAAAACATCAACACCGTAGATGATTGAATTGACGACTAAACAGACTGACATTAGATCATTATATTACGACAAAACAAACAATACTGATACTTCAATCCGGGAATCTGTAATGAGATAGATACAATTATCTTTAAGTTTGTGTTCTACTGTTCTCTGATTACTGCCGGTATTGTCATCTTCTATCTCTAATTTACAGTGTTAGTATTGCTTTCACTTAGTGAAAATCCCTTTATTGATCTTTAACTTCGGATTTTGTTTGGCCTTTTTTTTCTTTTTTTTTGATTCGAGCGTCACTGGTGAGTCTTTGTTAGAAATGCGCGACTGACGTACAAAATGTTAAGCCTGGTATTTATGATGAGTTTACTTTATAATATATATACTACACGATGTAAAGATATATATTCAAATAAATTTAAATACGTTCATTGTATCCCAGGCAATCATTGCTAAATTGTCCAAATACCTAGAATTCTATATAAATTGGATGTTCGATACCAAATTATAAACACCGAATCCATACATGATCTCTCAATCAAACTTTATTGGCTTCAAAAATATTCAGTATTTCAGGCATCTTTGGTGGTACCTGCAACGTCCAGTGGCAACAATTACATTTACATCTAAGACAAGAACATGTTAATGCGATACGAGTACGAACATTGTTTTGTTCTAAACACAGAGCCGGATTTTAATATCATAATAATAGCTTCAGTGAAAATATAAACGTTTTCATATAAGATCGTATGTAGTCCACAAGTATTTTTAATTTGTACTGTGAAGTTCATGAGAATGTACTTTTGATTGACCGCTGTAAATAATTCTGGTTATTGGTATTCTTTAGTAGAATAATACTTCTCCGCTTGGAAATGACGAAATAAGATATTGTTCATTACGCGGTCGTATTTCTTCCCGATATTGACATGTAAAATGTATGTTATCAACAACATATATCTATTGATATATTTTTGAATAGGTATGACGTGTAAGGGCTTGAACATCTGCACGTCTGGCTAAGGATTTGTTCATTAAATGGCATCATTTTTTATACATTTATACGAAAACGATTTATAACATTCCTTTCTTGAATTCTCCGTTAATACATTTAGAAATTATTAGGAAACTAAGGCTCCAATACCCACAATCAAAGTGAACCTTAGGGTGAATTTGGCAGGTATTTACATGTCCCTTACATTCATATAGATTCTCAAGTATACCAGTATTTGTACAAACATGGTTTTCAAATCTATGGCTTTGAGTGTTCCTGGTGAATATAAATCCAGAAAAGCGTTCTAAATGCATCCAATTTATAAAATGTATTTTCTTCTGAAGTTTAGGCCTTTTGCTTTTCCATATGTGAACAACATCACTGATTATTGAAGAAAAATCTAACACTTGAAAATCTCGAATAAGATATTCTCGAATTACACTTGTCGCAAACGACTTTCGATCTTCATCTTGTTGGTGAGTAATATGTATATATAATAGATTCTACCACTGCATCTAGTGTGATGATACATTTTTCCACTAAAGACAGTTAAATTTTCCCGTGTGAATCGGGAGGCTTGCCTAGCAATAGCAATTTCAAAAGAAAGCAAGAAAATTAGACGTCATGACTGATGTTTTACTGACGAAGACCTTAGATCAAACGGACCACACGTTGAGTATAGACAAAATAATCAACAGGTCCGGAAAAGTATAAATCGGCTAAGTATTAAGGATGTTTGCTACTCTGTTTCAAAATAACAAGCTTTTAAAAGACTGTTATAAATTTATGGTACATAAATAACGGAACTGAAAAAGAAGAAAAAATATAGGTCTGTGTGCTTGTTTTTGAGATATAAGCCATTGAAAATTTGGCGGGAAATGATTCTCTCTAGATTTTTCATAAAGTTAACATTGGCAGCTTTTTTCTTTCAAAAACTATGAAAAAATAACAAGGATTTTATAAGATTTTCAAATATGTCCTTTGAACTTAGTTGTAATAAAATTATGAAAAGAAAAGTAGGGCTTAGTGGGCAAAAATGTTAATGGCAATACATGGATAAAACCAGAGGCTTCCGAATATCTGACAAAATTCAAAAACAAGAGCAGCGAATATTCTTAAAGAAAACAATATGTCTATTGACACCTTTTTATGCGAAAAAGATATGTACGAGCTTGCACATCTGACAAAAGCTTTGTACTTCTTTGACATCATATACTGTATATATTTATAAAATGTATAAAAATGTTATAATTGGAACAAAATCCAATCGGAATGCTACTAAATAACACAAATAAACAATATACAATATACATATGTAGCATTTACAAAAAAAAGTTTGTTCGTTTAGAGTTTCTTTCTCTCTCTTTTTCATACTTTTCTTAAATGCTAGAAAATATGTTATGATGATATCAAGAAAGGATAGCAGTTATATAAGAAGTTCGTATAATGGTAATACATTTTAAATGTGTCCTACGGTGACCTATAGTTCTAAACTTCTATGTCACTTGGTCTCTGGTGGAGAGTTGTCTCATTGGCAATTATACCGCATCTTCTTATTTTATATAACAATTTTCCATGCAATCATCTATATTCGCGGTTGTTGGATTTCGCCTAATAGTATTTAGATTGATGCTTTTATTGTTATTGCTTTACTTTAAATGATGAATTTTAAATGCATATTAAGGACGAGAACAAATGATCAAATAAATAAAATACGTTGGTTATGAAAAAAGGTATGTCTACCAGGATAAAGGGTGGAAAATGTCGAAGCCACCGCAAATGAAGGTATTTTGGTTACGGTAAGACATTTTGGCTTGCAACGCCTACATGGAATACTTGACCCTAACCTGTTGAAATGTTTACCACTTGAGCCCAAACAGACAACAATCAGACAATAAGTGGCCTTGAAACAGTGATCATACGTGATTGTTTCAAGAAAAAAATCATACTGATTGTGTTGCAGTCTTAAAGGGAAAAAAATAATACAATCAATATTTAATGTTATGTAATATAATAAATATTACGGAAAAAAGAACACAGACAAAACTTGTTGCTGCAAAAATACCCCTTATGGTGAATTTCAAAAGTACACACAACACTATAAACAACACAAGTATAACAACGATCCTTACATTGGGATATTATGGACAGGTTCCGAAAGGCCTGTAGTATAACAACGATCCTGACATTGGGATATTATGGACAGGTTCCGAAAGGCCTGTAGTATAACAACGATCCTGACATTGGGATATTATGGACAGGTTCCGAAAGGCCTGTAGTATAACAACGATCCTGACATTGGGATATTATGGACAGGTTCCGAAAGGCCTGTAGTATAACAAAGATCCTTACATTGGGATATTATGGACAGGTTCCGAAAGGCCTGTAGTATAACAACGATCCTTACATTGGGATATTACGGACAGGTTCCGAAAGGCCTGTAGTATAACAACGATCCTTACATTGGGATATTATGGATAAGTCCCGAAAGGCCTGTAGTATAACAACGATCCTTACATTGGGATATTATGGACAAGTTCCGAAAGGCCTGTAGTATAACAACGATCCTTACATTGGGATATAATTATGGACAAGTTCCGAAAGGCCTGTAGTATAACAAACCTTCAATTATGTGATTGTACTGACATTATCTGAAAGATTCACAAGTTAACTCCAAACCCATGATATTAAATAACTGACGTTTATGAACGTTGCCGAATCAACGACTTGTTCTCTGCCCCTTGATAATTGTGGTTTATGGTATGCAGACTTCTTGCGTAATATGAATGGTTTATTTAGTATGATCTAGTGTGACACAAAGTAGATTAAATCTGTTAACTCATCCACAGGGGAGGATATGATAATAAAATATGGAATTAATGCATCTATCCTTTAAGGTAATAGTTGTGTATTTCTGTGTTGGGTTACCGCTAGCTGATGGATTTTATTTGTGGTCTGGACTTTAAAAAACAAACTTTAAACGAGTATTACAGAAAATTAAGATATTTAGATTTTTAATGGAAAACTTGAATTTAAGTCAGCTGTTTATATCGTTAGTTACTATTTGGTTCAGAACAATAGCTTTTAATGCTGATGTGAGGTTAGAAAGATTCTGAAGGTAATGAAATGCCTCAAAATGAATATAATGTCGTTTGTTATAATTAAGAAATAATTTATTCATGCCATGCTTTATGCTCATTTAACATGGGTAGGCATTATATTTGTCAATATCTTTATACCGAGCGTGAGCGAGGTGTAAAATATTGACAAATATAATGCCTACCCATGTTAAAATTAGCATAAAACATGGCATGATAGAATTATTTCGATTCTGATAGGAATATTTAGAACTTTTGTACTTCGAAGCGGACCTATAATACATATTCAAAAGGCAGCCATTTTGATTTGATGAACCAAAAAACGTTATAGAAAATCAACAGTTGAACGATAAAAAAATTAACATATATACATAAACTTACTTTTAGAATGATTTTATTCAATTTCCTAGCGAGCAACACCGACAAAACTGTCTATTTTGACCTCCGCCGTTGTTCAAAATACAACTGACGTTTCAATTTCAATTGTGACGTCAATCACGTGCAACCATGCTTTATTGTAATTAGAACATGGCTTTGTTTAATTCCAAAGCGAAAGAATCGTCATATTAGAATTGCTATTTTATTTATTTGTGTTCTATTCTTAGCTGCTTGCTTGTTTTGACAATTTAATTCGGTGTACAAATAAATGAAAGAAACATACATGGCCTAATGTCCTTAATCATGATTTTCATAAACACCAAATGGCCTTTCTACTATTATGATTCTGCAGTTTCATTTTAGACTTGTTCATCTCGATTTTAAGCTTTTTGTTCGTTTGACTGATTGCCTTAGGAAACACCGAACGGGAAAGGAAAAAAAAAAAGAAAACGATTTTGAAAGGTTGATTACTAGTATTCAGTACTACATTAACATTGCCTCTCATAGGATAACAAATATAATATTATAAGACATGTACACTGTTAAAATTTTTTTTAAAGAATATAAATTAAATTTAACAGAAGGTGTGTGATTTTAAGTTTCTTCGCTATAGTTTTTATTAATACTGACTGATAGAAGATAGAGATTTATTTAAAAAATGTTTACAATACTTTGTTGCCGTTCTTTCTTCGAACATGGGCTTCGCCGGCAAGTAGTCTAAATAGTTCACCTACAGTTGTCACTAGCCTGTCAATACTGAGATTGTTCGTTCCATCTCCTCTGATCTAAATTGACTAGAATTGCCAGTTTTCCTGCTAAAGATCGTGGTTCTCTTCGGGCACTCGAATTCCTCCAACAATCCATAATGGCCGCCATGATACAGACAAGAGCGTTGAAAGAAGCGCTAAACACCAACAATCAATCAATCAATTTACTGCAAACACTTCCTGTAGATTTTGTAGAAGTTTTAGACATTTACTTTCTTCTAAAAATTGGGATTTCTTTTTTCGCTCACCTGGCCCAAAGGGCCAAGTGTGATTTTCTCATCACTTGGCGTCCGTCGTCCGTCGTCCGTTAACTTTTACAAAATCTTCTCCTCTGAAACTACTGGGCCAAATTAAACCAAACTTGGCCACAATCATCATTAGGGTATCTAGTTTAAAAAATGTATCCGATGACCCCGCCTGCCAACCCTTTATTTTTGTCAATTATCTTGAAAACTATAATAGATAGAGAGAAACTTTGAATTGGAAAAATGATCAACAAGACAAGTTCTATAAATAAGTTCACAAAAAAGTCAAAATCGTCAGTCAACTCCTTATAGAGTTATTGCCCACTGATGACGATTTTTACCATTTTTTGTGTTTTGCCTTATCTTAAAAATTAAAATAGATAGATAGAAACTTAAATAAGCAAAATGATCAGCAAGACAAAAATCTACAACTAAGACAAGATGGAGGAAGTCGTCCGACATCTCCTTATTGGAGTTATTGCCTTTTTTTACATTTTTTTTTTTTTGCGTTTTGCCTTATATGATAAAAATTATGATGTATAAATAGACACTTTTAATCACAAAAATAATCAGCAAGGCAAGATCTACTAACAAGTCAAATTTGGCCGATAAAGTTAGTAGACTGTAACTCTTTATAGGAGCGATTGCCCTTTTAAAAAATGGTGATTTTTGTGTTTACCTCTTTTGTATTTTGAGCAAAAACTAAAGAAGATAGAGAGAAACTAAACAGACTAAATTATCAGCAATACAAGATCAACAAAACAGAGATTTTTGTCATGAATTCTATTCTCGTCTACAATGTTGGATAGTGTCCTTTGTTGGATATGCACATAGACCAAGGTGAGCGGCACAGGCTCTTTAGAACCTCTAGTTTTACTCACACTCGATACTTTGAACATATATCATGTTTTATGATCTTTATGAATTTCCTAAACCTATATTTAGAATACATACAATGTACAAGTATTTACACATTTGAAGACGACACTGATTTTGTGGTGCATTGTCAAATCGATATGCCTCGTGATTTATAAAGATTTAACTTTGATACTTACATGTGCCACATTTAGAGCAGGATTTGCCTATCCTTCCGGAGCACTTGGTAGGAGTAATATTAGAAATATACTTATATATAGTAAATAAAGTAACTTGTAAAAGAGAGGCGGAAGATACCAAAGGGATATTCAAATTCATAAGTCGAAGACAAACTGACAACGCCATGACAAAAATACATCAGACTCAAGCTGGCGAACAATAAGCCAGCGAACAATAAGATGCATCAAGCTAGCGAACAATAAGCCAGCGAACAATAAAAATACGCGCCAAACTGATCACGCCTAAAAACCGAAGACTTGCAATAACACAAAACGTCCTTTTAAATCTAATGACAATAATTTCCAGTAGGAAGACGAAATGCAATTCCATTTTAACACAGACAAAGTTAATTAGTTATTCGTGTATTTAATACAACTTTTTTTTTAACCGGACATCTAAAATTCCTAATAGGTAATCCTTGCTCTCTGATTAGAGATGGGTTTGTTGTTTTTATAATAATGAAACAATTAATAACAATAGTTCACACTAAACTAGTGTAACGATACAATAAAATCTTCTAGCTTATATATGCGTTTGAAAAGAAAAGAAAAATAAATAGACTGATTTTGGAACTTCAAGTATTTTTTGTTAGATTTTCTTTAGAAATAAAAACGGATAACCATTATATGCAGTTTTCTTCTTTTTCAAAGAACTAGTTCATTTTTCTAATTATTCTAAGTATGTCGTCACTCTGGTAATGTATTTACTATATTTCGATAGGAAGAGTGATAATTGTAAGAGTGGCACCCTAATAGAACGAGAAACGAATTGACATAAAGATTTTGGTTAATCTAAAAGACAATTTTTTTGAATCTGAGTCTATGTAAAATCTTGACCCACCCCCTCTCAACTTTCATCCATTAAAACTTCCCTACGACAAAGCTTTTGTCCACACTAGGTACAAATGATAGGCAAGTGCATAAGGTTGCCTGGACCCAAAGACCCAGGTGGGTAAAGTTACGGAACCTTTTTAATTGAGGTCCAAAGTTGGGGTAGGGTGACCCTACCACCACCCAATTTTTATTCATAAAAAAGTCCCTACGGCAAAACTTTTGTCCACACTAGGTACAAAATTAATGATAGGCAATTGCCTAAGGTTGCCTGGACCCAAAGACAAAGGTGGGTAAAGTTACGGAACTTTTTTAATTGAGGTCCAAAGTTGGGGGTATGTTACCTTTCTATTTTAATTCATAAAAAAGATGCGCGCCTTACATTGATACATAATGTAGTTCTCAAGCCTTTAACAAAAAGAAGAACGAAATCCGCTTGTTTAAAAAAATCAATTTACTCAAACGCCTTTGTTTTGAAAGGTTATCATTTAAATAGTTTATACATTGTCTATACGTTTATTCTACAAAAAAAAAAAAAAAAAAAAAAGATTTTAAGAACTATTTGACATTTCGGAAAGCCATTTCACACAACACATAATTTCTAGTTGAAAAGTTGAACAGGGAATGCTGTTTACACTTCAGATTATTTAACGAAATATAGAAATTTATCTGCAAAAACCAACAAAATATATACAGTCAACTGACCACAATAACTTATATGTAGATCTTAATGAGCGGATCATATTTTTTAGGAAAATCTTTTTTAAAAGTAAACGGATGATGATGGTGAATGACTACGGACTACAAACTGTCTTACAAACGCCACATATTGGAAAAAGCTGACACTGACCCTTTAATAGGTCAGGTTACATATAATAGTTAATGCGAATTTATTAATACACAATATTTCAAGTTAAAACACTAAGCTGGACTAATAACCCTGCATCTTGGATTGACTGCGAATTTAGTTACTGAAAAACATGTCGTTAAAGAAGCAAATAATAATAATTTGGTCTTTTTTCTAGTATGGTACTGTAGATTCATGTTATATATTTTTTTTCTGTGATTTCGTCGAAAAAGGTGAACCACGAAAATAAAGAGGTAAGGTCATCGAAGCCCGGTTTTGGCCCAATAAAAATTAAATGTTTGAAAACATTTCCAAATTGGCACAAAATGTTTTGCAATGCATAGAGTCAAGAAATATAAAGAAAAAACATAAGATTATTCAGCGGTTGACCAGGGCCATCTGGTCTGGGCATAAGACAAAAGTTTTGCCATAGGAATATATAAAGAATTAAAATTGGGAGGTGAGGGGTCTCCATATCCTAATTTTGGACCCCAGTTGAAGAACTTCAGTGAATTTACCCAACTCACCTATCTGCTATCTGGTCCTTGCAACCTCAAGGAGTTACCTATCATTTGTTCATAGTATGGATAAAGGCTTTGTCGTAGTAAATTTTCTAACAATAAAAGTTTGGAGGGGTAGGAACTCCTTACCCCAAATTTTAACCTCGGTTGCAGTAGTTCCATGACTCATTATGAATTAATTCACCTGGGTCATCTAATGCGGGCACCTTTATGCCATTGACTTTTATCTGTACCTGGTGTGGTAAAAGCTTTGCCGCGTAGTGAATTTACCTACCTGGGTCTTTTGGTCCAGGCAACCTTAGGCAATTGCCGATCATTTGTTCCTGGTGTGGACAAAAGCTTAGCCATGCGGATTTTTTATGAATTAAAGTAGGGAGGTGGTTAGGTCACACGACCCTAACTTTGATCCTCAATTGTAGACGATCCGTTACTTTACCCACCTGGGTCTTTTGTTCCAGGCAACCTTAGGCAATTATCTATCATTTGTACCTAGTGTTGAGATAAGCTTTGCCGTACGGACTTTTTAATGAATTAAAGTAGGGAGGTGGTAGGGTCACCATACCCCAACTTTGGACCTCAATTTAGACGATCCTTAAATTTACCTACCTGGGTCTTTGGGTCCAGGCAACCTTAGGCAATTGCCTATCATTTGTACCTAGTGTGGACAAAAGCTTTGCCGTAGGAACTGTTTTTAATGAATAAAAGTTGGGAGATGGTAGGTTCACCCTACCCCAACTATGGACATCAATTGTTAACGTTCCGCAACTTTATCCATCCGGGTCTTTTAGTCCAGGCAACCATAGGCAATTGTCTATCCTTTGCACCTAGTGTGGACAAAAGCTTTGCCGTAGGGACCTTTTTTAAGAATTAAAGTAGGGAGGTGGTAGGTTCACCCGACCCCAACTTTGGAACTCAATAGTAGACGTTCCGTAACATTACCTACCTGGGTCTTTGGGTCCAAGCAATCTTAGGCAATTGCCTTTCATTTGTATCTAGTGTGGACAAAAGCTTTGCCGAAGGGACTTTTTCATGAATTACAGAAGGGTGGTTGTAGGATCACCCGACCCAACTACGAACCTCAATAGTAGACGATCCGTTACTTCACCCACCTGGGTCTTTGGTCCAGGCAATCTCAGACATTTGCCTATCATTTGTACCTAGTGTGGACAAAATTTTAGCCGTACGGACTTGTTTATGAATTAAAGTAGGATGGTGGTAGGATCACCCAACCCCAACTTTGGACCTCAATAGTAGACGATCCGTAACTTTAACTACCAGTGTCTTTTGGTCCAGGCAACCTTAGACAAATGCCTATCATTTGTACCTAGTGTTGACAAAAGCTTTGCCGTAAGGACTATTTTTTATGAATAGTAGTAGGGACCCCAACTTAAAGTCTTTGGACCTCAATAGTAGACGATCCGTAACTTTACCCACCTGGGTCTTTTGGTCATGGCAATCTTAGACAATTGCCTATCATTTGTTCTTAGTGCGCACAAAAGCTTTGCCGTACGAACTTTTTTGTGAATTGATGTAAGGAAGTGGTACGGTCAAACGAACTTAAATTTGGACCTCTATTGTAGACGATCTGTAACTTTACCCACCTGGGTCTTTTGGTCCAGGCAACCTGAGGCAATTGCCTATCATTGGTATATAGCGTTAACAAAAGCTTTGCCGTAGGGACTTTTTTATGAATCATAGAAAGGAGGGGTTGGGTCACCATACCCCAACTTTGGACTTCAATTGTAGACGATCCATAACTTTACCCACATGGGTCTCTTGGTCTAGGCAATCTTAGGCAATTGCCTATCATTTGTTCTTAGTGCGCACAAAAGATTTGCCATACGGACTTTTTTGTGAATTAAAGTAGGGAAGTGGTAGAGTCTCTTGACCCCAACTTTAAACCTTTCCCCGATTTTCGTTCTAATGTATAACTGAAATACAAAAAATTTAGTTCGTATTGTTGTGATTTCACCCTCTTCTTGTAAATTCGAATCAGTACAAGCTTTAAAGGACTTGCTGTTTTGAAAAGCAGCTGTAATAATTTTGGAATCGAACATTTTGTCGGTTAAATTAGCCAAAATCTTCATTTTAATTCATATCTCATGCTACTTGTTTGTCACTGTCACATACAACACATTTCTTTTTAAAATGTAATAAACAAATTGCAAGTTTTCAATCGTACCAAAACGTTAACTGTGGATATTTATTAGCTTTTAATTCAACTTATAATTCTGAAGGCAAAATTCTGTAGTTGAAGGTTCAAAAACGGTATGGATATAGTTACGATACTGTTGTCAAGTCATTAAGGATTGCATATTTTGGTATTAATATTAATTCACTCATAGGGTCTTTGCATCGGAAATAAACACATTTATTCTTAAACCAGTTGTTGGCATGATACGGGTTATGTTCTTTTCATATATTTTATGATGGTATGATACTAAACCCCTAACGGGAGGGATTGTACTTGATTTTCATATGATGAAGACATAATCTTTCAATCAGTTTAATTGAGGTTTGGAGCTGGCATGTCAGTAACTGCTAGTAGTCCTTTGTTTATTTATGTATCATTGTCATTTTGCTTAGTTTCTTTTGTAAGCTATTCTAACATCTGACTCGGAATTCTTTTAAACTGAGTTTTACTGTGCGTATTGCTATGTGTTTCTTTATTCCACATTGGCTAGAGGTATAGGGGGAGGGTTGAGATCTCACAAAACATGTTTAACCCCGCCGCATTTTAGCGCCTGTTCCAAGTCAGGAGCCTCTGGCCTTTGTTAGTCTAGTATGTTTTTTTTAATTTTAGTTCATTTATATGTTTTGGAGTTTAGTGTGACGTCCATTTTCACTGAACTAGCACACAATTTTAGTTAGGGGCCAGCTGAGGACCACCTCCGGGTGCGGGATTTTCTCGCTGCATTGAAGACCCATTGGTGGCCTTCGGCTGTTGTCTGCTCTTTGGTCGGGTTGTTGTCTCTTTGACATATTCCCCATTTCCATTCTCAATTTTATGTATCAGCACGTTTATTTTTTCATCTTTACACTTGATATTTTTTCACTTTTATAAAGACAAACCGTTTTTAATAAAAAATAATCAAAAGAGGAGTAGCTAAAATTATTTTTGAATATCCTATAAAAGATGCTCGGCTATCAAGAAAAATTATGCTGTTTTAAATTTATATATATAAATATAAAATCGATTTTGTCTTCGTGAAAATGTATAGCATGATAGAAATGATTGTCATCAGATTACAAAGGACGTTTCATGTTTATATAAGTCTTCGGTTTTTAGGCGTGATCAGTTTGGCGCGTATTTCTTATTGTTCGCTGGCTTATTGTTCGTTAGCTTGATACACCTTATTGTTCGCTGGCTTATTGTTCGTTAGCTTGAGTCTGGTAAAAAATACGACCACAAGACAAATTATACCAAAACATAGAAAACTGAAGACTGAGCAACACGAACCCTTCCAAAAAGCGGATTGATCTTACTAATATGTGCTCAGGAAGGGTAAGCAGATCTTATATAGATATAGGAAGATGTGGTATGAGTGCCAATGAGACAACTCTCCATCCAAGTAACAATTTGTAAAAGTAAACATGACATATAGAACGTGGTAACATTATTTTTACCCATTTGTCATCGGGATATTTAATTGAAACAGTAAAACTTATATGTCGTTTTTTATTTCCTGAAAAGTTTTCATTCCAGTCTCGTGCTCCTATGGTAGTCGTTACCTCGATGACCGAGTGATCTAAGTGAACACTAGAGACTGTCAACTGTTGGGTTGTGAGTTCAACTGATCTTACACTGTTGTGTTGTGAGTTCGACTGATCTGACACTGTTGGGTTGTGAGTTCGACTGATCTTACACTGTTGGGTTGTGAGTTCGACTGATCTTACACTGTTGGGTTGTGAGTTCGACTGATCTTACACTGTTGGGTTGTGAGTTCGACTGATCTCAAGTAAAAAGGATTGCCAGTTTTGTTTGTTTATAAAAAAGAAGATGTGGTATGATTGCCAATGAGACAACTGTCTACAAGAGACTAAAATGACACAGTAATTAACAACTATAGGTCACCGTACGGCCTTCAACAATGAGCAAAGCCCATACCGCATAGTCAGCTATAAAAGGCCCCGAAATGACAATGTAAAACAATTCAAACGAGACAACTAACGGCCTTATTTATGTACAAAAAATGAACGAAAAACAAATATGTAACACATAAACAAACGACAACAACTGAACTACAGGCTCCTGACTTGGGACAGGCACATACATACATAATGTGGCGGGGTTAAACATGTTAGCGGGATCCCAACCCTCCCCCTAACCTGGGACAGTGATATAACAGTACAACATAAGAACGAACTAAAAAAATCAGTTGAAAAAGGCTTAACTCATCTGATGGACAAAAATACAAGTGGACGTGGCAGGGTACTTGTACATCCAAACAACAAAAAGACACTAGGAACAGATCTGAGAGTACTCGCAGTTATCTGACAGCTAGTTCAAAGCCACTAACAACTAATAAAAAAATCATGCATCTAAAACTGTTTGTTTGTTTGTCTCCTCTGTTTTGGCCTATGTATATACATATGATTTTATTTTAGATTGGCTCTATTACATCTTCTTCATTGGTGAATACATAAATCGATATCAATGTAACAAAATGTTCAACCAAAAGCAGGATTCCAATTTTTTCAAGTTTATCTTATTTTGCGTATAGTTATGACTTGAAAGCTAAAAACGCCATATTCTAGAAAGTCATATACACAAATTATTTCCTTGTTCGGCAATTTCTTTATCATTGTTCACGCATCTGTATGAATGGATTTGTGGATAGTTGTTTCTCGTATTTGTTATTTTGATCAATGGTGGTGTTCGACTGTTATTGATTATCCTCCTTTGTATTTTCTTCATTGCTGAATAAAAAGTCTTATTGACAATAATATATCAGAACGTTACTTATTAAACTTTGACCTAAAGAATGTGATTTTTGAATATTTGTTTTTTTATTTGTTGGCTATGGTCTTTTTTGTCGGTCACTGATTTTGCTTTTGTTGTTGCTCTTATACCCTCTTTCATATTTTCATCTTTTGTAATTAAAAAGTCGAATTAACAACAATATAACAAATCGTTGCTTATTTAACTTTAATTTAACCATGTGATTTAAAGATCAACCTAAGCAGGATACCAATTTGTATCATATTTAGGCTAATTAATAGCACCTGAGAACATCCGAAAGCTTAGAAGCGCCATATATCAGCGTGTCCTTTATAAACAATACTTCCTTATTCGGCAATTTTCCATTTGAAAGATCTGATGATACGTGTTCAATTATAATACCCTGGACAAGACTACTTTATTTAATAGAAGATTGGTGTTCTTAATTTCCTCCTTATTCGATAGAAAGGTTTTTGAGGATTTAAACAACACTTAAAAGGCATCTTTTGATTATATCTCCGTAGCCAGCAGCAAATTTCCACTAAGTATTCGTCAAACTAATTATAAAATGGTATTGACATTAATGATATCACCCAGCTTGTGGAAAGATGTCTACTTGATAAGACCTCGATACTGGGATTAAAAAGTAAGACATTATTGATTGGAGTTCAGAAGTACCAAGTTCTGGTGTCAGTTGCTCTCCCATCATTCGTAAATGTCCGTTCTCTGGAATTCTAGTGCGTACTATTTTTCACAATATGTCGCATTCATTACACTGACGACCAACTGCATGTATTATTTACAGATGCAAATGTAAGCGTGATCATAAAAGTTATTATAACTCATGTTAAAATGCCAGTTTGTATTGGGCGATACGATGGTGACATTCTACAATAATACATGACCTTTTAACTGTTATCCTCTCCTTTGCAGCAGTCAATAATCAACGATTTAAAAAAAATAATTTTAATTTTAAATCAAAAATTTTAAAATGATAAAAAAGCATTCAGTTTAATACATTAACTAAGGTTGAAAGAACAGATCGCGACCCTGAATAAAACACTGAAAACCTTGGCTTCGCATCGGTTGGTAATGTTTTTCTCGGGTTAACAATCTACTCTATCCATCTATCAAATATGTGTTATTTATATAGTACACTACGTTTGTATTTCGAAAGAACTTCCCAAAAATATACTTCATTTCGACTCTAGCGTCCTCAATTGTTGTGTTTACTCATATATCTGTGAGAATATTATATATGCCGGTTAGTTTGGATCTTACCACAATACATAATTTATTTCAAAGTAAATGAGGTGGATACTGTGACATTAGAGGTCGAAATGGTTTAAATTTTCCTTCATATCAAACTTCTACCTTGGATCACGTATAAGAAAGGTTTTACCAATTCCACTGTGTTTTTGAAAAGAAATACGAAAGATACCAAAGGGACATTCAAACTCGTAAGTCTAAAATAAACTGACAACGTCATGACTACTAAAGAAAAAAGACCACCAGATAAACAATATTACACAAAACACAACATAGAAAATCAAAGACTGAGCAACACGAACCCCACCAACAAACTGGGGTGATCTCAGGTGCTGCGGAAGGGTAAGCAGATCCTGCTTCACATATGGCACCCGTCGTGTTGCTCATGTAAGTACAAACCCGGTGATAAGTCTGATTTGGTATGTCACATTCGGGAAATGCGCATTTGACTTGTTTTCTTATTATTATTATCAAAGATTCTGTTGATGTCTCTGGTTAGATCTAGTGAAGGTTTTATTCACCCAAGTGGTAATTTCTAAGCAGCAAAGACTGAAGCCAATTAGACTAATGATTGATTGTGTTAATACTGAAACCCGATACCAAATGTAAAGCACATATATTAAGAAATAATTCTTTAATGCAATGGTCTATGCCCATTTTAACATGGATAGACCTAATATTTGTCTATGTTAAAACTTGGTATGAACCACATACACATTTCATGTGTTTTGTTTCGAACCTTTTAGTGAGCGTACCTGACCATGTGGTATACGTTTGTATGTCTTAGCATTACATAGCTAATTCAGAAATAGAGTTGATAAATATTGCTAATGTTCTGTGGTTTCTATTTATTGCAAAGTTGCATAAGTCTATGCATTATATGTATTAACTATTGTAAGATAATCGATATACAAGCTGATAACTAGATAAGTAGTACATTAAACTTATAGACAGTACTAAGTACTTAGAATGTCCAATTCAGTAAGACCAAATCGACGAATGAGTATTAACTGACATGAAGTTCATAACATTGAAGTACTCATAAGTAACATTAAATCTGAATAGCATGATTACTAAGCTTGCAATCACTGAACTACAAGTATTCTATAACTGTAACTTATAAGTAATAGAATTCACAATTATCTAAAGTTACTATCTATCATAGCATGACATTATCGAATTAGATAATATGAAATGATAATATATCTAAATCTGATAAATAGATAACACTTGTCATTATACTAACTATGATTATATGTATGTACTAAATTAACTGCTATGATCATACTGAACATACATTATACTTATTTAAATCGTATAATTTCTAATTGCTATTTATATATAGTAATACTAATGATGACTTTAGTTATGTACCATATCTATTATATTATCATGTCATATATATATAATCTATTTTATGATTTCTTACTATGAGTTCATTACTATGAACATGTTTAATACATTTATTACATATAGTATTATTAGATATTGAATATATGTAATCGATATTTATTAGATCAATCTATCAGAAATAGTAAATATATGATAATACTTAGAAAATTATGTATCTATGATCAATTAATATTGTATAATTATATACATCTGTATACTTATCTATATTAATCTAGTAAGATGTATTAGAAGCATATGTAATTTATAACATAAATTCTTGAATTATATTACGATTATCATAATACTTAATAATTCATATGTACTAGATATTAATGATAATTCGATGTTATGCAATAGATAATTTATCATATAATATATTTCTAATTTACGATTATTTAATTACGTTATAATGATTGTACTAGTCAAATTTCATATACTATGATCTATGCTAATTGTCTGTATTTTTAATTAACATTAATCTCTTAAATTATTCTTAAAATCTGATAATAGCTCAATATTCATGTATATATGTCATTCTTAGACATTACACATTATTACAATGATCATGATTTAATGTATTACTGATTATAATTCTTATGTACAATTAAATATGAATGTTTAAATCAGTTAATACTTGAATTACTATTTCTAAAGTCTAATTTATACTATTACATTGAACTGAAGTTATGAATATTCATAAATAACAATCGATATCTGAATATTAATAATTCAGATATTATCTCATTTCATTACGAATTCATAATTGTTAACATTATGCATAAATAGATACTATATGAATTCAACTGTCAAGCAATTATAATAATACGTAGAACGCTAATACGTAATCTGATTGTAAATATCTAAATCATAATTATAAACTATTAGATTTAAATTCTTGTAGTTCAAATATGAGCAGTTATGTATGAAATAGATAAATGAATGAATATAATTAGTATTTCTTAGATATCAATGAGCTTTTCATGATCTAGTATTAATTATTAATGTGTTCTAAATCTATGAACTATTATAGATAATATCAATAATCTTATAATATGTAATGAATAATTAATCAGGATTAGTCTAATCATATAGAATATACGAATAAGTAATAAATTTCGTAACTTGTTATATAATTAATATGACAAATGATTTTAAGTATTTAATGAAAAGTATATAATAAATATACAATATGATCTACATAATAGTTATCATTGATAGTTTATCAAGTTTACTATATGCAATAAAATATGTTAGAATAACTAATATTAATATCTATGTACATTTGTATCCTGAAGACATTATTGATTAACTAATAAATTATCGATATAATAGATCGATGAATAATTAGTGATATTATAATACAGATATATACATCATATTACAAAATTAATATAAGTAAGACTACGTATATACAAGTATAAGGATATGAATCGAATGAATATAAGATTGACATGATTAACTATAGAATACTACTTAAGACTAAAGTCTATTCATTAATCAATATTATAATCATATTACAATTAGTTATAAATAAATACTATGAAAATATAATGTAGCTATTATGCAGTAAATTATATAAAGATACATATTGATTAATACGCATACTTAATTCAAAACATATCTACTGTATCATGAAGTCTACATGATATGAATTCTAAGTAGTTATAGACGTCTAATAGCATTAATATCAGTTCATGATAGAATCTGGAATTAATTATACATCCAAATGTATATACCAAGTCATAGCTGTATAATGACTTATTGAATATAATATCAAACTGATAAACACGATCATTGATATTAGATCAGTTATGAACAGTCTATAATAAGTAATGTTAGTTATCATGTATTAACTATAATTAGGATATATTGTATAAACTAGTATCTACATTGTATGTTAAATCATAGTTAAACTACATTAGTGAATTATGACATTATTAAATCATATAATCAACTATGATTAAATTAATGCATGTTACTTTGATATTTTAATTACTTGATATGTATTGTAGTTAAATTTTCTATAATGAATTATTGAATCTATGTAACAAGTATTTAATGTATTCATAGGAAGGTAATTGAACTATGCATAAGAATGTAATATTAATGGTAATGATTATTATATGTACTATATAGATTTACATGATCATTGATACTTAATACTAAGATCGACTTGAATAATCATAAGTACTAAATCTTATCTGAATTGTAATAATTTGATATATAGAATAAGTGTTAATGAATTCAATAATTATTGATCATTAAATATATGAAGCTAATAAGTAACATATTACTAAATTCTTATGAATTATTAATTAACATACTATAAATGCATATAATAACTAATCCGATTACATATTACAACATTTGATAGATATAAATTCTAGACATTAATACTAATAAGTCTACTAATATAATCTGAATGCGAAATTTACTTATACGTATTTAAATCGATGTAATATTCTATTCGAACTATGCAATCATATCGCTTAATGCAATATTAAAATATAATGAATGCTATTTATCATATGTATTATGCTTGTTACAGTATTCTGTAAACTATGATTAATGTATCTGTATTAATTATGTACATATAAGAACATTAATTCTATAGATTCATAACTAATCTGTAAGGTATATTACATGATCAATTTGAATTCATAGTTGATTAAATTCTAGATCAGAATATAATGCTACTAGATACTGAATTGACATCTCTAAATATTAATTAAAGTATTATTCAAACTTTATTTACATTTTGAATTTCAATTCTTTAGTCATAATATATGATTTGTAAGTTATACATTTATTGTCTTGACTCGATAGCTAAATAAATGTAACATGTATACGATTTTCAACTGTTTGATATTATTTAATGTAAATTTATCTAGGATCTGAACATATAGCATACGAATCATACATGACTATCAAATTCACAATGACAAACCATAACATTAAATTACGAGTTCTTTATGCATTAATATTTATGTAATCTAATTGTGCAACTATGTCATAGAAGCTATATCAGATATCTTACTAGATTAGAATTGAATTAATGATAATTGTATATATATTATATATAGTATAATAGCTTGCTAATAACTTAATTAATTGTAAAATTAAAGATACATATTGTAGTTGAAAAGTAAAATACATTATAGTAATTCATTCATCTAGTTTTTCCTGAATATATTGATTGTAATTTAATGACGATAATAATAGATAATGAATTCTAAGATAACTAACTGAAATTGTCTAGACTAATTTTAGAACTGTAAGTATAAATATTTAGGAAGCATATTATAACAATCAAAGTAGATTAATCTAACTACTTGCAAATTATACATTATTTACAATACTAATGTATTTAGAACATGTTTGTAATGTACAACTTATTCAGATATAAGTGAAAAAGATATAATACATCAATTTATAAGTCATGAATATTAATTCGAATAGCTGATTAAAACGATCAGTTAATGACTAACGTCATACATGCTGTTATATACATTATAATATGTTAGATATATCATACATTATTTAACTTAAACACTAATTTAGAATTCAATAGCTGTTAATTAAGAATTTATGATCAACATTCAAATATAGCATTTAGATCATTCGACTTGATGATTACAATTAATTATATAATAGTATAAGACAAATTATAAGAGTACAATTATAGTACAATACTGATAATATTATGACATTAATAATGCTAATAAAATTACGAATATAAATTGTACATATAGAATAATATGTCAATAGAATTAAAATAATGTACATATACATAATCAATGTAATACTATTCATAAAATCTTAAGAATTGTAATGATAGTAAATGATAAGCATATCAGAATCTGCCTTATGTAGTTGTAGTTAATGATACTATATTCAAACAGTATCATTTAGACTATATTGTAATGAAATATTGTAATTTACTGTTAAATTATAAATTATGAACTTACTAAGTCAATGTAACTTATCATTTGTCATAGATGCTAAATTATGCTAGTTAACTCTGAATACATTGAATATTAATGCACTTACGTAGAACTTTGTAAAGTTACATAATCTTGAAATAACTTGCAATTAACTTAAAATACAAAGCTTTGCAACTAAACTTAAAAAGTTTGCATATACTTACAAGTGAATCAATAAAGTTAGTCAAGATTCATAATTTTAAACTTTAAAAGTAGTGAAGACATATTAGAAAATTATTCATAACATATAAATTATTTAATGTTTAATAATGTTTAATGTATTACTTTATAAATAATTTAAATATTAGATAATTAAATATGTGTTAATATAATACAATAATGGTCTATTATATCTGATAAAAATTTAAGACATTAAAACTGAAAATATTAATATAGAAAATTGTCTAAGAACTAATGTTTATTAAAAATAATTACTTAAACTAGTAATAGTACATGAATTAATTATTAAGCCTTAAAAAAAATTAAAAATTGCAAAGAAAATTTTAACAAGTATGAACATGAAATCAAAATTAGTCACGATGAAGTTATGAATTACACTGATTAAGCAAGATACACAAGTTTTAGCATATATAGACCTAATTGAAAATCCAATGATATCAGATAACTTAGATAAATTAGAAACTTAGAATTGTAAAAGTAGATAAAATATTAACATTTACAAATCAGAATATGAAAATGATAGGTCATAATTCTACCAATGATTAAATGAATAACCTATGTTTGACTAATAATTTCACTTAATATTAATGTCATTAATATTGATATTTTATTTATATAAACTGTATCTAATTATAATTGTGTATAAAAACTGATTATGACTAAAACTTTATTAACTTGAAGTATTTGAAATAATGGGACTAAATTAATTATTACAGTTATTAGTATATTGAATATTAAAGTTATAAATTCGCATATACAACATATATTATTCAGTTAGTATATTCAGATATGAGTAATTTAATACTTAGAAATTTACATAATACATGTTAATATTACTAAATATTGTTTATTGAAGAATGTAATTATGATATAAATTCATATCGATTAATTAGATTAATTGATCTGAATAATTTTAATTTGAACAATTACAACGTTTGTAATTATAACTTTAAAACTCATAATTAGTAAAATTTACATATAAAATGACTCGTTCAAATTTATAATTTTGAAATATAAATGTTTATGAATATTCCAGTTTAAATACATTATCAATTGTATCGTACAATGTTACAATTGTCATCACATTAGAGTTAGCTATTAATCTTCTAAGTTATTACTTGAAGAATAAATGTCCAATCAAATTTAATCTTAAACTGAATCTTAAAAGGATTCCAACTTTCGGCATTAATTCTAACTTTGACTTGAATTTAATATAGCCTAAGCACTTTGATATCAAATAAATTGCATATTAAAGTTATAATAAAAGTACTTACCAAATTATACAATTATCTCCACATGAAAATTATTAATTCAATGAATTAGACAATCTTAAAATTACTTATTAATTGATAAATTTATAGCAACTTTAATAAGTTACCAACTTAATAAGTATTAATATATCATCAGACTAACGTTATTAATATGTAGTAGGTATATCTACAATTTTACTATCTAAAATTGAAATACATTCAAATTCACTATTTTGTATAAATTATCTATAAAATCTTATCACCTAGCAATTTACTAATTGATAATTATACAATAACTAAATGATCACTTTACAAATAATCAATATGATAAGACAACAGATAATACGTAATGCAAATATGAACTCAAAACTTTACACAATAGATTGAATCATTAATTTATAATTGTAATTAAAATTTTATTTCCAATTTTTTAAATAATATTTGAAGCATTACACTTAATTGAATAAATACAAATCTTAATAATCATAATTTGATGTTAAATAAAATAATTAGGTTCTTAGAATTAAATTGAAATAATTAACTAGTACCAATTTAACTGAAGTTCCCAACTTTACAAACCTTTAGTCAATCACGAATTCTAGCTGTAAGTGATATATGACAATTAACACCATTTATAGTAACTATCCTAGAATTAAAATCTTGACCATAGATTTAATGATTGGTTAAATTTAATAAGATCTATATTAAAGAGATTTAAAGTCTTAGTACTAAAAATTTATATTTTAAAACCAAATTTACATAAATTGATTCACAATAATAGTTCGATAGCAAATTTAAATTACTGGACATATGATAAACATTACAAACTTTATAAGTCACAATAGTGTACTGACAAATTAGACTTATTGATGCAAATCTATTAACGATCTTATAAAATTTATTAAGTATTTCATTATAATATCTTATTAGTCAAATAGTTATGTAAATTATAATTTAATAAATTTCATAACAATTAAAGTAAGGACTTCTAACTTAATTCACATAAAATATTATGCATTAACAGTTTATATACATGATGTGATATAATTGCTCATTGAATACTTATATTACAATGTTCTAACTGAATAATTAGTAAGTTGAGGTACTATACTTTGAATCTTCTGTACGTCATATTTGTTGTCGAATGCTTATATTTGAAAATGGTAATTATTATGATTGATGTAATTTCCTTCTCTTAGAAAATAAATATTTAAGACATATTAAAAAGCTTAGTAGCTAATTGATATCACTTGTCAATAAAATTTCTACTATTAAAATAATTGTAAAAAACAAATTATTTTAATCATAAATTTGCAAACTTATCTAATGAATCTTCAATTTGACTATGAACAAAGTCTAGGTTTCAAAATGGAATTTTACTCAATTTCGAAATTATCAAATTAATTAAACTTCAACATGAAATTTGGAAGCTCAATTAATTAAACTTTAACTATGACTATAAAAAATGTTAGTAAAATTCTAGAATTTGATTTAATTTAATTAGTTAAATGAAGTATTAGCAAAAAAATAACAATAATTACACACTAATTGGAAATTTGAATACAGTTAAAACATTCTGACAGTAGTCAAAATTAAATACCAAGAAGACTCAATGCAAAGTTTGCGTTGATACATAACTGCAGTATTTACAATTTTAAAACTAAACGCATATGAACAGTGAAAAAAATGACATTCAAACACTTGTAATTAGAGCTTTCGCCTCTCTTTGTCAAACATTATGCACGTGATTTATTGTCCGAATATAAGATTTTCATTCTATACTTTAAGATGAAAAGGGTTAATATTTTTCTGTAATGAGAATTTTAAAAGCAATATTGTATCCAGATAAGACTACCAGTATTTGACAGTAAAGAATCCTTTATTGTTGATTTTCAGGCATGTATTTCTTCGAAAACTACTGTTTAGTGCTATTGTTTGATGCAATTAATTACAGCAATAATAGATTGTTCCTTATGTTAGTTTGAAAGGTATTACAGGATGCAAAAGTGTTTAAAAAGTCGCAACGGAACAGGGAAAACTGCCCAAGATTAAACTTACTTAAGGTCGTTTCAGTCTCAGTTTAATTATCTTTGTACTAAAAATTTACGATTAAAATCCACGATAGTACCGAAGTTCTGTCTACACGGAGGACGGTACAGTAGAAGCAGTAAGAAATGTCGATAACATGTACTTACAGAATGACACTTGTTTCTAGAATGATCTCAACTGCCTTAGCAAGAACATAAGCTCTACGAACTTTCCCGAAGTTCAGCGGACATTGCCGAGTTTATTGACTTTGATCCTTGTAAGAAGTTGAAATAACAAGCTCTGAAAGACAAACATATGAAACATAACAACCTTAAAATCTGTATGACGTTGACATTAATGTAGACAATGCTTCCAATGTGATGACCCTTCAAATGTTTTAAAGTGCTCTTAGTACCAGAACAACTATTTACTTTAATGGTACACATTTTCATTGTATAAATATTTCTAAACTTATATAATAAAACAATCGTATTAATAGATTGTTTGATGTCTAACAGACTTATTCTGACTGAAATAACGATTTTGATGATAATTATATTATGTAACTGTCTCTACTAAAACGTCTACACCGTAGATGATTGAATTGAAGACTAAACAGACTGACATTAGATCATTATTTTACGACAAAACAAACAAAAGTGATACTTCAATCCGGGAATCTAGCTGTAATGAGATAGATACAATCCTCTTTAAGTTTGTGTTCTACTGTTCTCTGATTACTGCTGGTATTGTCATCTTCTATCTCTAATTTACAGTGTTAGTATTGCTTCAACTTAGTGAAAATCCCTTTATTGATCTTTAACTTCGGATTTTGTCTGGCCTTTTTTATTCACTTTTTTTATTCCAGCGTCACTGGTGAGTCTTTGGTAGAAATGCGCGACTGACGTACAAAATGTTAAGCCTGGTATCTATGATGAGTTTACTTTATAGCATATATATACTACACGATGTAAAGATATATATTCAAATAAATTTTAACACGTTTTATTGTATCCCAGGCAATCATTGATATGCTAAATTGTCCAAATACCTAGAACTCCATATAAATTGGATGTTCGATACCAAATAATAAACACTGAATCAGTACATGTATCTCTCAATTAAACTTTATTTGCTTCAAAAATATTCAGTACTTCATGCATCCTTTAGTGATAGCTGCAACGTCCAGTGGCAAATATTACATTTACATCTAAGACAAGAACTTGTTAATGCGATAAGAGTACGAACAATGCTTTGTTCTAAACACACAGAGCCGCATTTTAATATAGTATTAACAGATTCAGTGAAAATATAAACTTGTTCATACAAGATCGTAATATGTAGTCCACGAGTATTATCAATTTGTAAAGTGAAGTTTATGAGAATTTACTTTTGATTGACCGCTGTAAATAATTCTGGTTATTGGTATTCTCTATTAGAAAAATACTTTTCCGCCTGGAAATGACGAAATAAGATATTGTTCATTACGCGGTCGTATTTTATCCCGATATTGACATGTAAAATGTAAGTTATTGACAGCATACATGTATATCTCTTGATATATTTTTGAATAGGTATGACGTGTAAGGGCCTAAACATCTGCACGTCTGGCTAAGGATTTGTTCCTTAAATGGCATAATTTTTTATACATTTATACGAACACGATTTATAACATTCCTTTCTTGAATTCTCCGTTGATACATTTAGAAATTAATAAGAAACTAAGGATCCAATACCCACAGTCAAAGTGAATTTGGCAAATATTCATATGTCCCTTATGTTGTACAAGCATGGTTTTCAAATCTATGGCTATGAGTGTTCCTTGTGAATATAAATCGTTTTAAATGCATTCAATTTATAAAATGTATTTTCTTCTGAAGTTTATGCACTTTAACTTTTCCATATGTGAACAACATCACTGATTATTGAAGAAAAAACTAACACTTGAAAATCATGAATAAGATATTCTCGAATTACACTTCTCGCAAACGACTTTCTTCACCTTGTTGATGAGTAAAATGTATGTTAGATTCTACCACTGCATGTAGTGTGATGATACATTTTCCACTTAAGACAGTTAAACTTTCCCGTTTGAATCGCTAATCTGTTGAAATATTTACCACTTGAGCCCAAACAGAACAATTAGACAATTAGTGGCCTTGAAACAGTGATCATACGTGATTGTTTCAAGAAAAAATCATACAGATTATGTTGCAGTCTTAAAGGGGAAACAAATAATACAATCAATATTTAATGTTATGTAATATATTAAATATTACGGAAAACCTGTTGCTGGAAAAATACCCTTATGGTGAATTTCAAAAGTACACACAACACTATAAACAATACAGGTATGACAACGACCCTTACATTGGGATATTATGGACAGGTTCCGAAAGGCCTGTAGTATAACAAACCTTCAATTATGTGACTGTACTGACATAATCTGATAGATTCATTGGTTAATTCCAAGCCCATGTTATTAAATAACTGACGTTTATGAACGTTTCCATAAAAGACTTTACGATGTCCCTTGATACTTGTGGTTTATGGTATGCAGACTTGTTGCATAATACTTTACTGTGAACGGTTTATTTAGTTTGATCTAGTATGACACAAAGTAGATTAAATATGTTAACCCATCCACGTGGGAGGATATCATAATAAAATATGGAACTAATGCATCTATCCTTTAAGGTAATAGTTGTGGATTTCTGTGTTGTGTTACCGCTAGCTGATAGCTTTAATTTGCGGTTTGGACTTAAAAACAAACTCTAAACAAGTATTTGAGAAAAATCAAGATATTTAGATTTATAAGGGAAAACTTGAATTCAAATCAGATGTATATCGTTAGTTGTTATTTGGTTCAGAACAATAGCGTTTAATGCTGCTGTGCGGTTAGAAAGATTTTGAAGGTAATGAAATGCCTCAAAATGATTGGGATGTAGTTATCTATGACTGTTATATCTTTGTATTCTATTCTACTAATGAGTGTGAATAATCTTAGAGAGCTATGTAATTTGGGTAAATTCATATTTCGTGCCCAAAAGTTAAGATCTTACATGCTGTAATATGTTTCACACTATCTTCTGCTATCTATGTATACTGTGTGTAGTTTATTTGTTGTATGCCTATAGTTGTTTTGACTTTGGTAAATATGGGAAAAATGAATAATTGATGTACTTCAGCGCGGTCTTAAAATACAGATTAATATTAAGTCTAATAAAAGATTAATCTATTCTTAGCTGCTCGATTGTTCTGACAATTTAACTTGGTGTTAAATAAATGAAAGAAACAGACAAGGCTTAATCATGATTTGTAAACAAACAAACATAATAGGTAAAAATGTCAAAAATAAGGGTACAGCAGTCAACATTGTGTTAAAATCTCAATCACTATAAAAACAAACAAATATGTCAACAAAGAAAAACAAAATGGCATATAGACAAAGCACATACGCAAAAATGAAACACAATACAAAAAACGACCACAGCACAACAACACAATGGTGGGATGTATAAATACCGAGCCACGCCAAAAGGATATTACCATAAATGGACCAAACAGTAAACGTTATTATTTTACAAAGACTAATAAAAGAAAACTATGACACGTAATTAAGATGATAAACAACGTCAGTACCTAGAATCTATATATCAAGACCATCATGTATTATTTGTGAAGTTGATACGGAATATTTATCAGCAAGGTCTTGGTATCTTCCGATGACGTTCTTTGGCATAAACCTGGTTCATCAACTTTCTGCTTAGACACTGGTGACGTTTTACAAAGTCTGAGTAGAAGCTGCAAGCTCTTGAATACCGAATGAGTTGGGAAATATATATCCCATATGCAGGTGAAGTTGGTTATATTGCTACTAAGGTGAGAGAAATTGATAAGTTCAATATTAAAATCGGCTCGTTTGTCACAGATTCTGGTACTGAGATGACCGCTTATGTCAAATTTGAGGTATAAGTCTAAAAATGAGGCAGAGGAAGCCGTGTCTGTTGTTTTCTTAATTTCTAGTTCTAAAGGATATATTAATGGAACCCAATCAGAAAGGTTGGATTGTTTATGGAAAGAACATCATCAATATATCTGAATGTGAAATTAAATGATCTGGCTTCTTTGATCTTCTTGTTTTTGACAAGAAATCGACCTTATTTCAAATCAATATCAATACATCTGTTAACCTATTTCGGGTTGAAAAAATCTCTACGGAAAGTCCGTTAGAAAATTAAGTTGTTATAAGAACCTTACAAGACAGACCAAAGTATATCTTTCATTACGTATTTGAATGTTCTAAAATCAATCAAAGTTTTATACATGTACATGTATACGTGCATGTCCGTCGGATGGGGACGTTAAATCCAAGGTCCCGTATTCAGGGAGTACCACGCTCTTTGCACGTTAAAGATCCTTCTCAACAAGCTCTTTTTGAGTTGTCCATAAGTGACCGGTTGTTTGGCAAAATTATTTCATACTGGTTTTGGCTTTGGTATATTTTTTGTGGTTTATAATTTAACTATTTGGTAATTTGGTTTTCATGGTTTAACTTTTGTCTAAAATCTGTTAGTATGCATACTTTGTTGAGTTGAGCCTTTTTCAATTAATGTTTTATAGTGTGTCCTTTTATGTCGTATTGTTACACCACTGTCTCAGGTAAGGGTGAAGGTTGTCGCCAGATAAAACGTTCAAACCCGTTGCATTTGTTTGCACCTGCCCTAAGTCAGGAACCTGATGTTCAGTGGTTGTCGTTTGTTGATGTGGTTCATAAGTGTTTCTCGTTTCTCGTTTTTTATATAGATTAGACCGTTGGTTTTCCTGTTTGAATGGTTTTACACTAGTCATTTTGGGGCCCTTTATAGCTTGCTGTTCGGTGTGAGCCAAGGCCCCCGTGTTGAAGGCCGTACTTTGACCTATAATGGTTTACTTTCACAAATTGTGACTTGGATGGATAGTTGTCTCATTGGCACTCATACCACATCTTCTTATATCTATTTGCATTAGGTCGCTTTCTATTCGACTCAGATCATATGTTATATTGTGTGTATTATCATCTTTGTAACTATGTAATTTAGTTAATGACAATAAAGATCTATCTATCAGAATGTTGCTTAGTTAACCTTAACTAAAGAATGTGATTTTAAGATCATACAACACAACCTTTTCATCATTGTTCATTCATATTTGTGAGGTAATTTTTGAATATTTGTTTCTTGTATTTGTTGGTTATGGTCTTGTTTGTCTGTCATTAATTGTGTTTTGTTTTTTGTTGTTGTTTTTATACCCTCTTTCGTATTTTCATCATTTATAATTAAAAAGTCGAATTAACAACAATATAACAAATCGTTCCTAATTTTAACTTTAATTTAACAATGTGATTTTAAAAACAACCTAAGCAGGATACCAATTTGTATCATATTTAGGCTAATTAATAGCATCTGAAAGCTTAGAAGCGCTATATATTAGCGTGTCTTTTATAAATAATACTTCCTTATTCAGCAATTTTCCACCTGAAATATCTGATGATACGTGTTCAATTATATTTCCTTGGACAAGACTACTTTATTTAATAAAAGATTGGTGTTCTTAATTTTCTCCTTATTAAAAAGAAAGGTCTTTGAGGATTTAAACAACACTTAAAAGGCATCTTTTGATTATATATATGTATCCAGCAGCAAATTTCCACTAAGCATTCGTCAAACTAATTATAAAATGGTATTGACATTAATGACATCATTCAGCTTGTGGAAAGATATTCTACTTGATAAGACCTCGATACTGGGGTTAAAAAGTAAGAAAATGTATTGGAGTTCAGAAGTACCAAGTTCTGGTATCAGTAAGCTTCAATACCTTTGTAAATGTCCGTTACTGCGTTTTATTTTTCCCAATATGTCGCATTCATTACTCTAACGACCAACTATTATATAAAGATGCAAATGTAAGTGTGATCATAAAAGTTATTATAATTCATGTTAAAATACCAGTTTGCATTGTATTGGGTAATACGAGGGTGACATTCTACAATAATACATGACCTTTTTAAATGTTATTCTCTCCTTCGCAACAATCAATAATCAATAATTTAAAAGAAAACGTTTTTAATTTTAAATCAATAATTTCAAAATGATAACAAAGCATTCAGTAGAATGAGTTAATTAAGGTTGATAGAACAGATTGGTACCCTGTTAATAAAACAGTAAAAACCTTGGCTTCGTCTCGGTTGAAAATATTTTTCTCAGAGTAACAATCTGCTCAATCCACCTCTCAAATATGTGTTATTTATAAAGTACACTACGTTTGTATTTCAAAAGAACTTTCCCGAAAAGTACTACCTTTTAACTCTAGCGTCCTCATTTGTCGGATCAATTATTGTGAGTACACATATATCTGTGATACTAGTTATACTATGTATACCGGATAGTTTGAATCTTACCACAATACATCATTTATTACGAAATAACTGAGGCGGATATTGTGACATAAGAGGTCGAAATAGTTTAAATTTTCATTCGTATTAAACTGATACCTTTGATCACGTGTAAGAAATGTTTTACGAATTACACTGTGTTTTGGAGATGCGCATTTGCCTTGTTTTCTTATTCAACGATTCTGTTGATTTCTCGTGTTAGATCTAGTGACGTTTTTATTCAAACAACCGGTAGTTTGTCCTCGGTCGAATTTTTAAACAGCAAAGGCTGAAACCGATTAGACTTACGATTGGTCGTGTTGATACTTAAACCCGATGCCAAATGTAAAGCATAAATATTAAGAAATAATTCTTTCATGCAATGGTCTATGTCCAGTTTAACATGGATAGGCATTATATTTGTTAATATCTTTAAACTTTGTATGAACCTCATACACATTTCATGTGTTTTTTTCGAAACCTTTTAGCGAGCGTACCTGACCATGTTTGTATGTCTTAGCATTATATAGCTAATTCAGAAATAGCGTTGATATATTGCTAATGTTCTGTGGTTTCTATTGATTGCTAGTTCCTTTAACTGCCGATAAATGTCATGTCCTGTCAAGTTAACAGAACAACCGACATTTAATTAACAAATAATACAGGACCATCGGAAGAAATCCTTCAATCGACAATCGATGTGTCTACTGTGTCACATATAACTCAAAGGAAGTGGGACAAACACTAATCACTTTTCTTCACATTGAGGCATTTTGGAAATAGGTTAAGACATTGTGACATTTCTGTTCCCTTAACATACTATGCAATCGCTACTGTATGTGTATAGACGATTTCAGAACCTCCATAAAGTATATTTATTTCATTTGAATGAAATTTTTTAAAACTAAAACTAAAATGAAAATCTACGATCAAATCAAACACCAATAAGCTAAACATATGACTGTTTGTAAATATAAACAGTCATATTTGTTAAATTAAAAAGCTGATGTTGAAAACTTGTGAATACAAACACACGCACATAATAAATTTTGTAAAGAAGGATTGATCGATGGCTGTTTAACATCCAGTGGTAAGTCAAATGCATATTTAGAACGAGAACATGAGGACGAGAACATGATAATGCGACATGAGTGTAAGCCCTGCTTTGTACAGAACTAGCCTAACACGCTGATCCGGATTTTTAATGTGTTAGTAAACAAGGTTACAGTCAGCAGGAAAATATGTCTCCCTACCCAGACACATTATTCTTTCTTCGAGTCGACTCTTCTTTTTCTTTGTTCTTCATCCTTAATTCGTCGTTCTTAGCCGAGGAGCAGCAAATTGTTTGGTTTGACTTGGCCCGGATTCGAACTCACGACCTACCGCAAGTAGAGGCGAACAGGCTAACACGAGACCACCGATGCGGTGTATGTAAAGAAGGGAAGAAAGATCACTTTAGTTTTGTTTAACATACGTGATCATACGTATTTGACTTAGGCAGATCTTACAATGTATTTGTATTAAATGGTCAATTTGTAACTTTTTGTAGTTATCTCCTGTTTACCAGACAATTTATCCGTACGAAAAATAAATTCTATAAGAAAACATGTCCCATCGACAATCCAAAATGCTAAGGGCAGGGGCATAGCTGCCGTTAGGCACTTTAGGCACGTGCCTACACATAATTGTTTCACAAATATTTTTTCATTAAAAAAAATAATAAACAACGTTATTTATAGATGCACGCCAGTGAAGTCGTCAAAACTCTTTAATTATCAAATGTCATGTGTACACTAGTTTATCATCCTTAGTGAATGGAGTATTGGATAGAATTGAATGTCATTATATTCCCCTTATATAGAAACTATAAACTAGAACTTTGGGTCAGATCATTTCATTTCTATCAACAAATACTTGAATGAACCTCAACTTAGACACATGATTTTTTTTAATTAGTTGTTGCTGGCTTTCAACTAGCTTTCCACTTAGTCTTCATCCTACCTACATTAAAACCCTTGCCAAAGTTGTGCGTTCGTTTGGGCAGGATGTATAAATACGCAGTCAAGTCAGGTCAGAATGGGGACGTTAAATCCGATGCCTAGTGTAGAGAGAATGCCACTCTCTGCACGTTAAGAACTTGCAACAACTCTTTGATGGGTTCGTAGGTGGTCTACTATAAGGCAAAATGTCTGTTCCTATCTAATAAAACCTCATTTTCCAATGCATGGCATTTCCAAATTTCCAGACCTTCGTCCTGGGCGACCCCTATCACAGGACCTAGCTACCTGTTATATTTATTGTATATTTGATTTTGAACATGCATGAACTATTTGCCACTGGACGTTTAACAATCAATCAATCAATCAACTAACTTTCAGTAACTTCGAGTACTCTCAGATCTACGTGTAATGACCATAATTATTTAAATCCATAAGCAGGTAGGGATTTTACAGTACAGGATATAAGGAAATATGAATTTCTTGAATTTTGTTGGATAGTATGAACAGAACAGAACTTCTGCATGAGGCATCAACTGTGTATGTATGTGTTTGTGTAGCCAGGGGACGGTGAATGTTTTTTTAATGTAGGATCGTCAATATGTACTATCAATTGACGTATATATAAATTATCCTCAATCAGAAAGGAATAGATATGAAAATACTAAACAGGTTGTGCTGCTTAATAAAGGGCTAAGTTGATCCACGCTGGGCAATGCATATTGTAAATATTTTTTTATATATATATTTCCGATTGTACTGCCGGTTAATTCATCAGTCAGATGTAATTGTAAAATTATGTCTTCGAAATTTTTTTCATGTATATTATCATGATAAAATGACCAGTTTTTTTTTTGTACACAAAATTTTGCAACTAAAATGCTGAAACCCGTTTTCCGCCTACATTTTATTGGATACCTAGCTTCGCCCCTGAAAGGTCAACGTACGGGCTTCAACAATGAGCAAAACCCATACCGCATAGCAAGCAATAAATGGGCCTCACATGACAAATGTAAAACAATTCAGAAGAGAAAACTAAAGGCCTGATTTGTGAAAAACAAATATGATATATAGCAACAAACGACAACAACTGAATTACTGGCTCTTGACTTGGGACATTGTTAGCATCGTGCGAAAAACAAAAATAATTGAGACAGTAACCAAACGACGCACACAACAATAATGCTGTAAACTTATACATGCAGTCTCCAACATTGGAAAACTATTTATATGCAAAATTGGATCACTGTATATATATCGTTTGGACATGGTACGGACGATCTGATTCCTTACATATCACCAAAAGACAAAAATTCCATTTTTGTTCTCTTAATTTTTAATTCACGATCAGATTATCAACAAAGGTAGAAACCTAACTTTTCAAAAACCTTATTATTGAAAAATGTATATGAAAAATAACCTGACGATTGTATCTTCAGAAAGTAGGAGGTGAATGATAAAATATGCAAACGTGTTGTGTTAAACGTCAGACTAAAAGGGTGTTCAGAGGGTGGACGCCGCCCTGATTGGAAAATAAATATTTCGTATCGCTCCACTCGGCAATATATATTTAGTTTTATAGTTTTATGCAGTTATGCCCCCTCCTCTTTTAAAAATTCTATATCCTCAACTTCCATCATAATTTCTTAGAACTGATATAGTGTATTACACGTACACCTTGTATGATAAAATTGAGTCAGTATGATTCAAATTATACTAATTTTATACGTACGTCTGTCATGAATAACTGTTTATTGCGGTGTCATTCCTTGCGAATTTCCTGAGACTGTAACTATAGATGTGATTTGTTCTTTTATATTGACATTTAATTTCCTGTCCTAGAAACGCCATTACGAAGTGTGTCATATATTTAAACACTAGTAGAGTATTGACCTTCATGAGTGCACTTTGGCTGACCAAATCAATATCCGACAAAATTCAACGGACAAAGAGTTACAAGAACAAAATTCCGTTTTGAGAAATTTTTATTTCAAAGACTTTTTAATTTATTTAACTATTAAATATGTTTGGAGAAATCCATTTGAGACAAAAGATCGTCATTTTCGCCACAACTCATTTGCGCCAATGTTAGTTTTGTGTCATTAATATTTTCACCACGAACACTGCTAATTTCACCCTTTGTATGATGTTCGCTTCAAACAATCCTGTTAAGGTAGAGACAGTGTACTTCGACATCTTTCACAGACAAATATTTTATTTTAAGAATAAGTTTACAAATTCTTTGAATGTAAAGCAGGAAACATGAAATAATGATGTTACTTATAATGTGACGAGTCTCAAAACCTCATTTTTTTAAGTCGTCAGATGTAAAGAAAATATAAGAAACTAAGGTTTCAACTCCCTCAGGCAAAGTTGATACTAGATGGATTTGACTATTTTTAGTGCTTTTCTCATCACTTTGAGACCGTCGTCCGTCGTCGTCCTCGTCCGTTAACTTTTACAAAATCTTCTCTGAAACCACTTGGCCAAATTTAACCAAACTTGGCCACAACCATCATTGGGGTATCTGGTTTAAGAAATGTGTCCGATGACTCCGCTCCCCAACCAAGATGGCAGACACGACTAAAAATAGTATATGGGGTATAATCCAAGTTTTGCCTATTATTGTGAAAACCGCTATAAATAGAGAAACTCTGGCAGGAACAAAAACGTTCAGAATGTTGAGCTCCTACTATTGTCCATTTATGTCAAAACTATCAGACGACTTATAGGAGTTATTGCCTTTGGATGCCGAATATGGGATATCCATCCATGACACAAAGTCAGTACATGCACAGCAGAGAAAATCAAAAAGCAACGGAACGGCGCTTTTATTGCTGTTCTTCGTCTAAAAGTGAGGTTTTCAACACGCATCTCACTGCATGTTTAGGATGACCCCTAGCAACGACTTGAGAGGAATTCTTTGCAAAAATATTTTGAATAGATTTTATAAGATGTAACACCACTAAATCGTCCCCGGTCAAAAAGAACTGGAAATCAGTACGTATTTAAAACAAAATAGTTCCTACGCATAGGTGTAAATATCAAACTATGTAGAACATATTGTGCTTATTTAGATATGAAATGAAAGGTGAAGGACTGGTGATCCTGATATATCACATTTTGACTGATAAATTTGAATAATACTAAAATGTATGAATTAATTTCTAAAATTGAGGACATAAATTGCATGTTTCTAATATATGAAGCATCCAAAGTTTCGGTAAACCAGGTTTAAATAACGGTATATTGACCCCCCTCCCCGAACATAAATCTTTGAAAGTGAAACATTTAACGTGGGTAGGAATGGGGACCATGAATAGGTGGTGTGTGTCTTATTAGAATTTAGCCTCAAATTAAGAGAATGATGTGGCACAAATAAGAGAAGTACATGGTCTCTTTAAATGTAAAATCACACAATTCAATAGATATATAGAAAGCATTTTATATGATTTCGTTTGATTAACTTTCCTTTTCTTCCTTTTAGATAACAATCATTCTCACTTTCTGTCAAGCTACCAGAATCTTTTGACAGTTAATGAAAATAAAATATGAATTAATTTAAAGAAAATAAAGCCAGTTTTAATCCGAAAAGCCATATGGCTTACTGAAGTTTATGACATTTTGCCTACAGAATCCGACGGACATCACTGACTTGTATTGTCATAAATATTTCCAATGGATATAGAACAGATAGGGAAACCTATCAATACATTGACAATCATATATTCGGAATGAAATCAGAAGATAGCCCACGATAAAGACAAATCTATATCGGTCAGAAGACGGAAACTTTGTGAACACCTAACACTTTAAGAATAAAAAGGAGGGAGATATCTTAAGGGGTGAAATGAAAAATAGAGAGTCAAAGGAATACAGACAACACTATGACCCTTCTATAAAAAACGACAAAGAGGCAAACACACAAAAATAAAAGATTGAGCAATACGAATATTGTAATAGAAAAACGCACTGTGATATAGGTGAGTCATGATGTTAAAATAATCAAGATTTAAAGTAGAACATAAAAATCAAAATCACGGAAAAGTAACACACCATCAAATAACATTTTACTAAAATTATTTCCGTTAAGCTCAGAGTACTGCATCTGTGGATTTCAAAGCCCTCCTTTATTTGTTTACTTTATTAATGACCACTGTATTTCTTAGTGGATTCCAATCAACAGCATCGTGATGAATGCAGAAACGTCTTGAACAATACCAAAATAAAATGAACTGATTGGTTAAATGAGTATTGTGATGCATTTACCAGTTCAGGGAACGTAAATGTTTAATTGGTTCAGCGTAATTTAAAAAGACGAAAGATGACTTTCTGATTTGGTGTGTTGGTATTTTAAAGGAAAAAGACTGAAACATTTAAGTTCATCAACAAATCAAAGCAGATACATCCACTTCATTTGAACTCTGGTGGATAGTTGTCTCATTGGTAATCATACCACATCTCCTTATTTTTATAACGAAATACAAGACGAACAAACACTGCCGCATAATGATAAGTTAAACGATAAATTTCTTCAAACAGTTTTGTTAATCACAAAGAACAATTTGCATGTTTTTTTTTTTTTTGTATTTTTTTTTTTACTTTATAAACAGTATAACCTTAAAAAAATCAAGGATATTAAACTTCAACTTTAATACGACAAATGCGCATTTCGTCATCTTAAGACTCATCAATAACACCAATTACAAAGTGTTCTCAATTTTGACTAAGGCTATTTATGTCTGGGTGTAGAAGAAACATCGGATGACATAGGATAACATTTGTATGATATTAACCTCATTATTAGTATAGTGATTTCGGAGGGATTGGCGGGCGAGCTATCCGGAAAAGTAGGTACCTATTAACTTGTTGTTGAATTAACGTCTGCTTCCGTTTTTAACCCACATTCCTGGAACCCCACAGAAAAACGCCACACGTTGAAGATAAAACCCTGTTATGATAAATTTCGTTCTTTTTTCAGACTCGGAAACTTCGTTATTATGCAGCAAAATTTAAAAGAGATTGCACCAGTTTTCTGTAATCTTCTCCTCTTAAGGTTTTCAAACCAAACCCTTGAAATTTCAAACCAATTGCATACATATCGAAGTTGAGCATTGGCTATTATCATGATAATGGAATTGTTTTGGGACTTTTCGCATTTTCTCAAGACATTGGAACTTAGTCATTTTTCAGCAAATTTACAAAAGACAGATCTTATCATAACAATCGGGTATTGTTTTTATGATATTTGATCCCAACATTACTTAATATGTTTTGTAATGGTCCAAAAGCAAAATGACATTGGATAACCTTTTAAACGTTTTACATACAAGTGGCACTTGAATGTTGATAAACTGTAAACACTTTATTTCTTCAAAAATAGTATCAATTTTGTTTGTAAATATTAGTGTCATTGAACTCCTTTTACAGGTTGTTTATCTTATTCAAAACGAAACATCGTGTATTTCGAAAACGCCAGTTTTATCATTAGCCACAGTAAATTAATGTAAAAGAACTTTCAAAAGTCTATCATTTCCGTCAATTTATAAATAAATTTACAGCATTTGCTGTCTTCTGATTGGTTAAAAGTATTACTTTTATTTTCAATGTTGTCAATATTTATGGCGACACGCCCACTTTTACCGGAACTACTTTTTTATTTTTCATACGCCAACATGTGTGTACGTTGTTATTGTTAATATAAATAATATAAAAAGTTCTTTGAGCCTTTTTTTTTGATAGAAATTTATTTATAATGAATGGCAATAATTTATTTTGAATTTATTGAACCATAAAATTAATTTTGACTCTTCACAGTTTACATAATCCGCTTCGCGGATTATTCAATGTGAAGAGTCAAAAATTAATTTTATGGTTCAATAAATTCAAAATAAATAATAGCCATTCATTAATTAAATAGTAAACCTAGTTTGTCAAAGTTTGGAATCTTAAAATGGAAGTTGTTTGTTGCTTAAAATTCATTAATTCTTTAAAGAAGTATTAACCTGAGTTCTTTTTTTTAGAGGAGGACATATATAGAGCTATACACCGGTTCAAGCCGAAGAAGTTTAGAATTAAACGAATATCATTTATGCAGTGGCAAATATAACTTACATCTTCTAGAGTTTTTCGTAGTTATGAAATTGTTTGCATCGTGCTTAGTATTACATCGGATCGAGGGCAGCATTAACATGTCTTTAGTTTTACTGTACTTACATAGCAGTTTGGTTGAACTGAAGTAATTTTATTCTGAGTTTTAATTCCAAGTTGTGGTTCACGTTGTAATATTTTTCATTAATCATGTATTTTTCAAGAAATCATTAAAAACAAATATGAAAAAATAAAGAAAGATGTCAGTACATGTTATTTTATTCTCTAAAGAAATACTCTTCACAAATAAGAATATTCGACAGAATATTTAAGATCAGACATTCTTCAGCCTAACCCTATAAAAAAAGCACTTTTGTATGGGGTTGCAAATTAATTAGGCAATTTAAAAACTTTTTTTTTATCATTTAAAATCTAATAAAACTAATAAACTTGCGATATTTGATCGTATGTTATAGCACTTGAAAAACACCCACCTACACTGGAAAAAACATAATTCCAAAAGGAAACTATGGAACGTCAAAACTGTCTTTCTCAGTTGAATTATTTCATATTTTTTTTGTTGTGGCCATTTTCAAGCCGAACATACCTTATGGGTTTTCTCATTGTTGAATGCCGTACGGTTGCCTATATTAGCTTACATGCACTTCAATTGAACTTAGGTGGATAGTCGTCTCATTGGCAATTGTACCACATTTCCTTATTTTTACATTATTATGTCCATTTCCATTATATAATGTGCATTTGCAATTGCATGATGTGATTATTACCTTTATATGATGTTCAATTGTCTTTATAAGATGTGCAAACACCTTTATATGGTGTCCAGTTGACATTATTTGATGTGCAAAGATTCTTATATGATGTTCAAATATACTTATATGATGTGCAAATATTCTTATATAATGTGCAAATACCCTTATATGATGTGTAAATATACTTATATGATGTGCAAATGAACTGATATGATGGCAAACATCATTATAGGATGTGCATTTTCCTTTATATTATGTGCGAATAACTTTATATGATGTGCATTTTCCTTTATATTATGTGCGAATAACTTTATATGATGTGCATTTTCCTTTATATTATGTGCGAATAACTTTATATGATGTGGTTGTGTCATTATATAATGTGCTTGTAACATTGTATGATGTGGTTCGATTTATTTCTTTATATGATTTCAAAACGTCCTTATATGATGTGCTTTCATGCTCTTCAGCCTTTTACTTGTTTGGCTTTCTCACTATTTTGATCTGAGCGTCACTGATGAGTTATATGTAGACGAAACGCGCGTCTGGCGTATCAAATTATAAGCCTGGTACTTTGATAACTTTCATCGTTGTTATAATCAACGAACATGGTTACAATTAGAACGATTACTGTCTAATTCATAACTGATTCCAATCAACTTCTCAAGAATTACTATAAGTCTATCCTGGTTCCCGGTACTACGTTCTAGGTATTAGCTGATATTGGTATATGTGTAACATACTGAATATTGCGATCGGGAACCAGTCTACTATAAGTCCAGTTCAAATCTGTAATTTTTGTTTGGAAAATGGATGAGATTCAAACCTTGGCATGTTGGTTCCTCGTTTTAAAGATGAAAAGAATCTTACCTGATATTGTTGAATAAATATCAAAACATAAATTGCAAAGTATAGATTTATTTGATGAGTGAACAATATATATACCTACGCTTAATGTGATTAAAATTATGAGTCCTCGTCTATGTGCGTAATAAGCACCTGCAGTTCAATTATTTGATCTACCAGAGGCTATTCTGCAATAGTTTTTAATGCAAGTTTATTGTTCTGATATAGCAGCTCGAAATTTGAATCAGCTTCCAAAAGTGCAATTTATAGACAAGTATGAGACAGTGCAATTTGACTAGAGTCAATGTTTCAAATATTTTGGAAGAAGATTTAGATCCATCAATATAGGAGCTAGTTGACGAATTTACCCGCTGCGGTGAAAACATAATTAGAGAACTTTTATTATCATCTTTTTTTTTTGTGCTTTGTATCTATCTGATGAGGTAAGCCCTTTTCAACTGATTTTTATATTTTGTTCTTATGTTGTGATGTAACACAACTGTCACAGATTAGGGTAAAATGTGAAATAACAAAAATACTGAACTCCGAGGAAAATTCGAAACGGAAAGTCCCTAAGCAAATGGCAAAATCAGAAGCTCAAACACATAAAACGAATAGATAACAACTGTTGGAGGGTTGAGCGCTCCCAAACATGTTTAACCCGGTCTCATTCCATATGTACCTGTCCCAATTCAGGAGCCAATAGTTGTCGCTGGTTTATTTCTCGTAAAATGTTTTGTTATAAATTAGGTCTTTATAGTTTTCTCAATTGAATTGTTACATATTTTACGAGACATTTTAAAGCCGACTATACGGTATGTGTTTTTCTCATGGACGAAGGCCGTACGGTTTTATATATGATTGCTTACATCCAGTTTATTTGAAATTTGATAAATAGTTGTCTCATTGTCAATCATACTGCATCTTCTTATTTTTTTTATATTTTAGTGCAAAAGACAGCTATTCCAATATATCTTTCTCTCTATTTAAATTACCGCTTTATCTTAATTCATTCTCTATACCAATTTTAAGATCAAAGTCATTTTTATCAGTGTTTCAAAACAATAGCTACACAATGTTCTACTCATGCATAGTTATGCCTTGTATGGATATGGAATGAACTTCAACTCGGTACATTACGTTTGCGCGCAGCATTTTATTACGTTTACGCGCATTAATTTTAAAGCTTCAACTAGACAGTAAACCGCAACATAAAAGGTTTCGTGGGAAGCCACTTATATATACATTTCCACACTCAAGGCTTCGAACAGTTACTGTAACAGACTAAGGTACCTATTATTCGTTTTTTTTTTTATTTTGAGGGGGGCATGTTTTTTAAATGTTTATTTTAAATTTTCTTGAAAAAGACATTTATATATTCATTAGGGAAAAAAGAAAATACTTTGTTTCCATTGAAAATGTCTTTCCTATTTAGAGGCAGTAACTTCTAAAAAGTTGATACGCAAATTTAAGGGACCGGTCATTTGTAACCTGAAAGGAAGGGATAGGAGGAATTATGATGAAAAAAAATTGTGAATGGAAAGGGGATGTCCAACGTTTTAATAATTGAAATAGGGGGACATCAAAATTTGTTTACAAAATTTGATTTATTTTGTATTTCAAACATGCAAATATTATAGCTAATTTGATGAATACGCTAAATCATTATCTGATTATTTAGCAGAAGTGTCTAACACTCGATTCAGATGTCATATATGTATCTCTCATTTCATCATTTTTGGCTTCAATCTTCATTTTAATATTTGTTTCATGTAGGTCATGACCATCTTCTGTTTGCTTATTGGACACGTAGAAGGCAATATCGGAGATTAATGGTTTGGTCTCTAAGTTTTTGCAGGTTTTCTCGTCACTTTTCTGATTATACTCCTTTCCTATAAAAACGCTTATAATACTAAAAGCTGTGTCTTTACTTGATGTATCGTAAAACACATGATTGAGCATATATAGCAATGGTTTAAGATAATATATGAGAGTAAAGTTTTGCAACTTTAACATGTCCTCACATGTGTAACCAGGGGACCCATACACTACGTTTCCTCCTACATTAAAATAGTATAATGTTTTGGCTCGAAGTAATTCAATTGTTTTTGTCTAGCTCCGCTCGCCTCACATCCTCAACATGTTCTCCTGAGAGAGTATCTTTTTATCTGATGCTACAATTGAATGAAGGTGTGGTAAATATCAATGAGATTTTATCCAAATAAAGTTCTCTGAAGTCACAAACAACTTCTCCACTTGAAGCTCTAGATCCACTACTGATGCAATAGTTTATACTTATAATATCAATAGAAATTGTATGCATGTATTGTTTGTTATAAAGAACAAACATATTGAGAAATAAGTGTGTGTAAGGGGATATTCGTTATGTTTTTGGAAGAGGCTCTCGAATTCATTTTCCTTCGTCAAGAAGGAGACTGGACAAAATATATTATTACGAAAAATTCCAATGTTTCCTACCAGGTCCCTCAATGAAAGAGAATGACCAGTTCCTAAGTAGTTGATTAATAATTTCAGTCATATTGAATAATTTATTTGTAGATCTGTCATTGCGCACTATTTGGCAAGAGAGGTTTCTTTATAAATAGGCAATACAACAACAAAACTCATAAGCATTCAAATTGCCAAAATGAGAACCTTACTGAAAAACATATTCAGATTGTTTTCATTACACTTTAATTTTTTAAAATCTATTGTAGTTTCCAATTTTTTTTTGAGTTTTGCTTTATATGATAAAAAATATACAAGATAAATAGACAATTTAAATCACATAAAATGATCAGCAAATCAAGATCTACTAAAAAGTCACATGTTGCAGATATAGTTAGTGGACTGTCACTCTTTAGAGGAGCGATTGCCCTTAAATGGGATTTTGTTTTACCCTTTTCTTTGTTTTGAGGAAAACTAAAAAAAGATACAGAGAAACTAAACAGACTAAATGATCAGCAATACAAGATCAACAAAAGGGAGATTTTTGCCATGAATTTTATTTTAGTCTACTGTGTAACAATGGTGGAGAGTGTCCTTTCTTCAATGTGCATATATACCAAGGTGAGTGACACCTTCTCTTTGAAGCCTCTAGTTTCTATAAATTGCACTTTTGGAAGCTGATACAATGCTTGGAGCTGCTATATCAGGAACAGTAAACCGACATTGAAAAAACGTTTTGACATCATTCAATGAACCAAACCGAACCACATCATATAATGTTACATGTACATAATAAAATGACACAACCACATCATATACAGATGTTTGCACATAATATAAGGAAAATATGTATTATATAAGGATATTTCCACATCACAAAAGTATAATTGCACATGATATAAGTATATTTTCACATTATAAAATACAACTGCACATCATATATGTATATAAGCACATCCTATAAGTATTTTTGCACATTAAAGAATACATTTGCACATCATATTACTATACTTGCACATCATATAAGGATGTTTGCACATCATATAAGTATATTTGCACATCTTATAAGTATATTTGCACATTCTATAAGGATATTATCATAATTATCATATAAAGTCAACCATAAACGGTGTTTGCACATCATATAAAGGTAAGATCACCATAAAATGGCAAATGCGCATCAAAGTTATAATGAAAATGGTCATAATAAGACAGTGTTGATGTTCCATAGGAAACTACACCTACCGTGCCATGCTTTCTACCTGTCCTTTGTGTTGATTGTCAAGGAATATCTTTTATTTTATATTGTCCTCCAAACCATTACAAAAGTTTTATAGATTTTTCTTAATTAATAAAAGTTGGTCATCTCGAAAACATTACATATGTGAACATGGACATTTTATCTTACCTTTACGATGGCCTCAGTGGCCGAGTGGTCTAAGTAGTTACTACTGTAATCACTAGCCATGCAGTCAACACTGAGGTTGTGAGTTCGAACATCGCTCGTGCGGGTGCACTCGACTCCAATCTTAATTGATTAGGATTGTCAGTTTTCCTATCGAAGGTCGGTGGTTTTCTCCGGGCACTCCGGCTTTCCTCCACCAATAAAAACTGGCCGCCACGAAATAGCCCAAAAGCGGTGCTTTGAAATGGCGTTAAAACGCCAAAAATCAAAATCAATCTTACCTTTACGGCTTTAGCAGTCATCGTCAAAACTTAAATCACAGCTCATTAATGTCATGAAATCGTTACTTAACTATTTTTATTTTTCCGATATTCCGATTGTTCTTTATCGATTTAAGACAGGTTATGAAAACAAGTTTTAATTTGTTAATGGCAAGCGACCTACAGATGAAAACATCGAATGCAACTTATAAATTTTCGATACTGTTCAATCTTTTGCACGAGTTTTATGGTAAAATATACTTAACAGCACAAATAACGCACCGCGTCTATCCATGCATAGTTTATTTTTCACAATAATTTGAATTTGCTTCACATTTGACATTTGGCTTGGCATTTTTGCAACAAAAATAATATCACTAAATTAGAAAAAAAATCAGGAAAGGGCTTTACGATTTATATATGAAGACTATGCTAGCTCATATGATGAATTACTTATACGTTCAAAGGTTTTATAACTGAAAATTAGACGTATGCGTAACATGGCTATTGAATATTGAATATAAATTGTCACCACCATGTTTACACGATTTATATTGTAGATATACCATGGGTTTGAACATCAACCTATATTAATAACTCTTTTAAATATACAGCTTCTGTTTTATGGAATGATCTATCTGATGATTTTAGAACAAATGCTAATTTTAGTCAGTTTAAAATGTTTTAAAGTCATCGAATGGAAATGACTGTAAGTGCACAGTTTGTGCAGATTATTAATTAATATATATTGTTAAGTTTTTGCCATTTATTTCATACCCTTTTTTAATATTTTATTTTATGCATTTTACCAGCTTTCTAATCATGCTTAGTTTACATTTGATATGCTTTTAGCGTTAATACCTAGTATGCTTTTAGCTTTAATACCTAGCTTATGATGCTTATATTCTGCTTATTACCGCCATGCTTTTAGTGCTTCATTTTGTACTGTGTAAATAAATGTATAGCATGTGTATTATGTGTTGTTTTGTTATGTCTTGTATTTTCGGTAAAAAGCTCATTACGGCTTATGTTATGTCCTAGTTCGTATACTATGTCGACTCTAAATAAAGCTTATTTATTATTTATTTATTTATTCAATATTATTTATTATTTATTTATCAATTATTTGACCCATTTCAATCACTTTAACGTAAAAATCTTTCTTCTTAAGAAATTAACGGAGGTGGTGCCAGAAGAAGAAAACATAATGAGATTAACATTTGCCTTTGAATATGAGTTTGAAACGCTTCTCTATTTAATAAAGTGAATTTTAATTTGATTGTGTAATTCATAATTATGAAATCACATTATATTGATATAATATTTTATCCGATTTTCGTAAAAGTTTACTTTGATTAACAAAAAATCAGGTATGTTATCAATCAACAAAACTAAAATACCGAAAAGAAATAGAGAAGTCCTGCACATATCCGTGGTTATCTGCAACAGAGATGTCCTGCAAATCTTCGTAGTCATATTCAACGGAGATGTTCTGCACATATCCGTGGTCATATGCAGCACAGATGTCCTGCACAAATCCGTGGTCATCTGCAACAGAGATGTCCAGAACATATATCTTTGGTCATATGTAACAGAGATGTCCTGCTCATATCCGTGGTCATATGCAACACAGATGGGTTTTTTAACCGATAAAGTTGTCATAAAAGCAAATATGTATAAAAGAATGTTTTAAAGGGCAACAATTTATATAAGGATTCAACTTATTTTGGCCGTTTCATTTATTTTTGAAGATTAAGCTAACCTTCGTTGTTATTCTTGAAAGATTTCAATCATTTAACTTGTGCGTAGATCGTATTTCCTCCTCAAAGAGTTATTCAAATGGTTCTTAAATGTATAGATAACGTAAAACACCCACTACAAGAGGCATCGGAGGTAAACGACATTTCTTTTTCGACCAGAAGTAGCTGCGTATTTCTACATCCGCACAGCCAAATGAATGCGCCCCTTTCGAAAGAGTTTACTGTAGGACAGTAGAAGAGCAGAGATGTTAATATTTCTATACCCAAGTCAATCTTTTGGTTTTGAATAAAATGAGATAAAGGTAAACACTATTGCGACAGTAACCCAACGACACAGATAAATCAAAATATTAAGAGTCAACATACAGACATTTGCAATAAAAAGATGCCTATGCAGAATAATAAGCCCAAAACTGCCCCAAGACCAAAAAATAAGTTTATTTAGTAATATTTGCCGTAAAAGGTATCTCAAAAGGCACATTTAATTTAATATTATTTACCTTAAAAATATCCCAACAGACACAAGTGTGTGAATGAAAAATAATACCTGCCCTTTTTTAACTTCAATCAGAAGAGATTAAAGAAGGTGTAATATATACCAGTAGAAGAAAAACGCTTTTCTATATAGTAACGGTAAGATAAATGATGATAATGGATGGCAGCTTAACGTCAAGCGGCGAATTAAATACATACTCAGGACGACAAAATGTAAATATAATATGAATATTAACCCTGCTTTGTAGTAGACCAACACGCTAAGTCGGATTTTTAACGTTTAAGTTTACAAGGTAACAGTTCGCAGGAAGAAAAATCACCCTACCCGGGCACATTTCTGACTCCGAGCTGACAAGTCTTTGCTCGTGCTCTTAAATGCCGCGTGTTTAGCGTTGCATTTAGCAAATAACCAATTTTAACGTCTTTGTTTTACCCGGCTAGGGTACGAACCAACGACTTCCCGCTCTCGAGGCGAACTCGCTTCTATGAGACCAAACAGGAGATCAGTAGTATAGAATATCATACCAAAAACTCACGTACAACAAACACTACAATTTCACAGCGCTCACGCAGTTACAAAAGCGAGCTAAAGTATCTAACCTAAATTAGATACATTATAAAAGATACTGGAAACTACACGTAAATATCGATGGCCGACTTCAGAGTAGATTTCATGGATCAACGCTCTCTGCAAATTAAAAACCTTTGCACCAATTATATGAGAGGTCCAGATGTGGCCAGCTGTTGCAAGGCTAAATTTCTGCCCTTATCAGTTATACCCTCACTTTCCAGTGGTATTCCAAGTTTCACGTCCGACCTCCTATTGCAATACCTATCTATTGAATTTAAATTTACGTGTTCTCGTCATGAACATGCATGAAATATTTGCCACAGAACGTAAAGCAAACAACAATCAATCAATTTCATACCTACTTCATAAATTGTTCAAGGTACATATTACACGAAGACAAGATCTTGTACAATGCTATAATGTAAAAGAGGGGCGAAAGATACCAGAGGGACAGTCAAACTCATAGATGGAAGATAAACTGACAACGTCATGGCTAAAAACGTAAAAGACAAACAGACAAATAATAGTACAGATGACACAACACAGAAAACTAAAGACTAAGCAACACGAACCCATCCAAAAACTGGGGGTGATCTTAGGTGCTCCGGAAGGGTAAAATCTCAAATAAAAATTACTCAATATTAGTGCAAAACGTTAAGTTTTTACGTACATATGTTGATAAATATATCATGAGAAGGCATATGTTTCAAAACAACAAAGGGAGTTGTATATTCCTATTGTGTATTTATAAATGATTATATTCTACATAAACGTCTGAAAAAGTCATCATTTCATCTTTGGTGTTAGAGCTCAGCAGCATTCGCTATTTCTGAAAGTAGTGAAAGCACAAATTTAACAAATGTCGTTAAAACAATGACCGGTTTTTTTATGTGAAAAACGTTTTTTTTATAATATACACAAAATCAGGCACGCTTTTGGTAAATATTTGTTCTTTTTGTAACATACTTAATTTGTTGGTTTTTGTTTTTTTAATTCTATATATTTTTTATTTGAATACTTGTGAATTGATTTTTTCATAAGTCTGATTTAGAAGTAGTTTAAATATAAGTAAATGTATCAAACGAAGTGCATTTTAACCAGATATTTAACTTTTATGTAAGCAAACATATGCTAATAATTATCAGTTATTTGAAAGGAATCTGTTTTTTTTTTTCCTCTCTCAAATATTTGTAAATAGTTTTGATTTGTAATAAATGTGTAGCAGCTATGTTAACAAGAAAGCTATTGAACATAGAGTTCCAAGTAGTGAAGTTGAAATCATCCCTTAGAAAATTTTACGGACGACATGACGAGTTGGTTGACCACTATGGAATATCTGTTTCACATATGAAGATGGATATGTTCCAATTGTCGTAACCACAATCTCTTCCTCTTTTCCCCGAATGTGACTCACCGAATTAGACTTATCACTGGATTATTACTTACATGAGAAACACGACGGGTGCAACATGTGGAGCAGGATCTGCTTACCTTTCGGAGCACCTGAGATCACCCCGGTGGGGGGTGTTTCTCAGTGTTTAGTGTTCTATGTTGTGTTTTGTATACTGTTCTCAGTGTTTAGTGTTCTATGTTGTGTTTTGTATACTGTTCTCAGTGTTTAGTGTTCTATAAAAAAAGAAGAAGATCTGGTATGATTGCCAATGAGACAACTGTCCACAAGAGACCAAAATGACACAGAAATTAACAACTATAGGTCACCGTACGTATGTTGTGTTTTGTATACTGTTGTTTGTCTTTTAGTCTTTTTACTTCGTGATGACAAAATCGAACGTTAGCATCCAACGGAACGAATGGAAAACAACTGTCATAAATCGAACTTGGTACAAGCATTTTCTTAAGAAAATGGCAGTCTAAAACTGGTTTTATAGCTAGTTTAACATTGCACTTGTTTGACAGTTGATTATGACAGTTGTTCATTGTTTCGTTTAATTGACAGAAATGGGTGAACAGCACAAACAGACTGATTATAAATTAAGAAGACAGTTCAAATAAATAAGATTTCTATCAGAAACAAAACCTGGTATTATTGATGGATTTTCATGATTTGTGCGCAATAGAGTGGATATTATGCACAGGATTTACTAAAACGCAACACCATATATGTTGTTACCGCATTGTGAGTGCATAATCCACAGAACTTATAACAATTTTCTTCAATTTTGCAGACAATTTTGTTACAAATCCGGTAAATAGTCTAATTCGGTTAGTCACATTCGTGAAAAGGGAAGGGTATTGTAGTTACGACATAAGGAACATATCCGATATCATCTGTGAAACGGTTATTCCATAACGGTCAACCAACTCGTGATGGCGTCCGTAAAATTTACGAAGGATGACTTCAACTTCACCATTTGGAACTCTTGGTTTAATAGCTTCCTTGTGAGCAGCAATCCTCTTTCAAGGAAATCATGATAGGAAACACAAGCCCGGGAATATCGTATCAATTGGGAGATATATACTCCGTATGCAGGCGCTGCTGGAATGTTGCTACATAGAAATGGAAAGTTCACAATTGGGAAGCTGAAATCATCTCTTTTGTCGTAAAGTTTTGTTTTCAACCGACCCTCATTGTCAATTTCTAGATGTAAGTCAAGATATGAGGCAGACTTAACTGTATCTGTAGTATCCTTTATCTCTAGTTCGATGGGATAGATTCGTTCAACATAGTCACCAAATTTTGTATTATTTAGTGAGAGAACATCATCTATATAGCGGAACGTAGAGTTAAAGGATATTGCTAACTTCTTATCTTTCTTCCTAAGAAGTTCATGTATGAAGTCAGCCTCATAATAATAAAGAAACAAGTCGGCAAGAAGAGGGCACAATTGGTTCCCATTGGAATTCAGACAGTCTGTTGAAAACACGTCCTCCAAACGTAACAAATATGTTGTCAATCAAGAAATCAAGCATCTTGATAATGTCAGTTTCAGAGAATTTTTGTTTGAATCAGAGTGATTCTTTACAAAGTAGGATTTATCCTCCCAAGACAAGATACTTGTATCTACGTTCGCCATTCTTTTAATGAAACAAAGTAATACCAACTCTTTCAATTTGTCTTTTAGTTTGGAATGGGAATACTTGTGTAAAGTGTAGAAAAGTCAAATGTTTTAATACTATTGCAAGATGAGAGAGTCTTAGATTGTATGTACTCTAAAAGATCTTTGGAATTTTTAGTATCCACATCTGATTCACGCCACCTCTAGAATAGGCAGTTTCACAATAACTTTGGAGCCCGGCTTTGATTGCTGATAAAATAGATGTTAATAATTTAGAAAGAGGTTTCGTGGAGCACTTGGAAGACCCAGCAATATCATAACTTAATAATAGTTAATTATATTGTGTGTTTTGTTTTACTTACGATGACAAATCCGCAGTAGGTTAAGCACTTCATAACAGCCCAATGATAGTAGGGGCTAGTTGGGTTGCAAATCCTTTCCTTAGGATACAATTTATTTGATCCTCACACCTTCAAAAAGAAGTATTACACACGACAGTAAATCAATAAATCACGATTGAATTTGGACAAAAAAGTTAAACTCTCCCAGTTACATAAGGTAAATAAAACTCATCAAAGATAACCAGAACGAGGTAATTCACAAGTATTGTTATAATACAAAAGGATTAATAAAAAATATTTATTTTATATCAAAATCATCCTTCAAGGCCGAAGTTTTCAAAGACATGCTTTGAAGATAAGACGAGACCACATCATACATTGGTTTAAAATTCAAACATAAGGATTGCTACCTATATCACCAATACTTCAAAAATATAGTAACTACATAATTAATACACATTATTTTGTGTCATAGTTAGTTTTTTTGTTTCATTCACACAGTTCATCTCCTTATAGTATTTTCAATTTTATCAATCAAAATTACATTGGAAAACAAACTACAGTTATTGATCAATTGTTTTAGTGTTTCTTTTTCGATTTAAATATAAAGCTGTTCCTACTTTATTTGGCCTTTTAATATTTTTGGATTTGAGCGTCACTGATGAGTCTTTTGTAGACGAAACGCGTCTGGCTTAAATACAAAATTGAATCCTGGTATCTATGATGAGTTTACCTACACAGAGCTAGTACAAAGTATTATACTTTATGTGTGTTTAGATACCTGTTACCATGCAAATGAATAAATCACCTGTGTTTTTTAATGATCTTCAACTTTGTATTTGATTGGCCTCTCTTTCATGTGAAAATTCGAAATGCTGCTTAACATTTCAAACGTTTCGCCTACTAGATCCCATATTGTTACATTAACATATTTTTTTTTGTTTGGGTTGCTCATCTAATTGCCTCGATATAACAGACCTATGAACAAATGTCATATAATTCACCTTCTCAAAATCTAAAGGACTATGGGTAATCTAATTGTTTGTACACCAAAATGACAATAACGTTACGTCATTGGTTGAATTTTCCTTATTTTGAACGTTTTAAACTAATCATAACGTTTTGGTGTACGCTTTTGAAAATATTACCCAGAATGCTTTAGATTCTAAAACGGCAAATTAGGAGTATTTAAAGAACGATGGACGAGGAGCATTGGGTATGGGATAATCTAAAAAGACGTTGTTTTGATAACTAGATAAACATAGATAAATTACAATAGATAAATATAGTTTACCTTCATAAGATAAAGTGGTAGTTTTGTCAACAACACCAGTATAAATAATACATAGATAAATTACAATAGATAAGTATAGTTTACCTTCATAAGAAAAAGTTGTAGTTTCTTCAGCAACACCAGTATATCCAGGGCTGATAGAAGTTTCACCTATCAAAATGTTACAAGTATAATATAATAGTATACAATCTCACAATGAAATTACTATATATACAGAAAATACAAACCACCAAAAACAGAAGGCTTAAACATCATGATAGGAAATGCAAGCTCTGGGAACATTGTATTAACTGGGAGATATACGCCATATGAAGGCGCTGCTGCAAAATATAAATGAAAAGTTCACAATTGACAAGTTAAAATTATATCTTTTGTCGTAACGTTTTGTTCTCAACCGACTCTCATTGTCAATTTGTATATATCAGACAACTTATGTAGCAGACTTAACTGTATAAGTTGTTTTTTTTTTTTTTAATTTGATAGGAACATAGTCACTAAATTTTAAATAAATAAGCTGTAGGACATTGTATTTTACGTAAAACGATAATTCTAGCTTCCATTCAATCGTCCAAGAAAACTCCTGTAGGCCATTCATTTTTATGCAACAGGCACGACAATTCTTTCAATTTGAACTTATGTTTGGAATGGGGAACAATGTGTAAAGGGTATTAAATTCAAATGTTTTAATACTATTACAAGAGGAAAAAGACTTAGATTGCTTGTACTCTTATTGGAATTACGACGGCAAACCAAGAGCGTTATATAAGAATAAGTTTGTTTCCTCCCCAAATACATATGGCGCATCATATAGTCAAACTGGATAAAATGTTTGAGATACATTTCAAAAGATACCGACATTTCGCCTTAATTTCAGTATATTGATAGCTGCTGTGATCTTGACCTTGGCCTATTGACCACCAAAATTAAGAAAAAAGAGTCCTTTATATATCGCACTTCTTCGCAATTCAACCAGACCAGACGTTTTAATCATTCTGCTCCATTTTTGGTTTATCTGTCACCAAAAATCCGCAGCAAACTTACAGAAAAATGAGAAGCAATAATCAAAATTTCATTGTTAAAACCATTACACCTTAATAGATTCCCTTCCTCCAAGTTGGACTAAACGTTATTCTTATCATTTGTGTTATTGATTAATAAAATACTTGTACTTAATTCTTATAATTTGTGTACTGGACACACTGTTTTCGGACTTCCTCATTACATGATAGTACGGAATTCTTATCATTTATGTACTGGACACACTGTTTTCGGACTTCCTCATTACATGATAGTAAGTAATTCTTATCATTTGCGTACTAGACACAATGTCTTCGGACTTCCTCAGACACGCGGCATTTGTGAACATACTTACTTTTCATAAGCCCCGCCCACCCATAGTAATATGTAATAATACTAGCAACGGATGTTAATGCCTAAAATTAACACCCGCCCTAGCCCGAAACTCGCCGATTCGGAACAATTAACGGCCGCTTCGGCCAAAGTTTTACGTTTCTTATTTCTTCATCATTTCCGTTTTTTTTTCGTTTTGTTGTTGTTAATAATAAACTTTCTTAATTTATGACATATTTTTTTTTTTACAATTGTCCATCTAACAACATAATACACACTTAAATCATAATGCATTTAGTATGATAAAACACATACTGCCCTTGAATAAAGGTCTTAATCGTATGAAAAAATTATCAACCGCGACTTCTGTCTTGGGTGTTGATTTTTTCCCTCGTGTGTTAATCTACCCTAACACCTTCATTCAAGGGCAGTATGTTTATAATATTTCATATAATTCGAACAAATTTAGCTATTTTTAATTGGTTATATGATTAATGCCATCTGAAGGTATACATAAAGTAGATTACAACCAAAAGAGCGTTTCTTACTAGTTATCTTATAACTTTCCTCCAACTAAACTCCTGGTTGTAGTGCAAATGCTAATCATTTAATGCGAGAAACGATATTATTAATAAACATTTAAATGTGAAGAAAGAACACCATTTATGAGGATAAACCAATTCCAACTTAAAATCATATTCAATGGTACTTATTTAGGAAAATTCAAAGGCTAATAGTTTTTGGTCAAGTTCAATAGAAAAATTTCAAAGATTTAGATAATAATTTAAATGCTATTTTAAGTTCTATTCAAAGATTGCATACTTGTTTAATAGACCATAATCAAAGAATATTATTATAGTTGAAAAACATTGTAGGTGAACAAGTTAGACTTAATTAAATAGTTTTCTTGTCTAAATAGTATTATAGAACAACCAGACGAATATGAATTTGATTTTACTAAAAGTACCAGAACTATCAATCGTACTGTTTTGTAAATTAGTGCACAATCCACATAACATTGGACAATTGTCTTTTCTAAATAGTCTATATAATGAGTTTGTACACAGATCCGCATCGTATTCATTACAATTTGATATTTTGTCTATACATGGTGTAGGGGCTGCAATACAAAATTTCAGATATACATTGTGGTAATATAAATCACAAAATCATTAGTATTTCTGTTATGGAGAGTTGTGGTCAAGCTCCAATCTGAATTGACAAGAATTACCAATTTTAATTCAAGAACTGTGGTTTTCTGAAGTTACTTTTTCTAATTTAAAAAAAAAGTAAGTTGGCCGCAATGATATAGACAATGTTGCTAATAGACCCGTTAAATATGCATAAACTGTTGTCAAAATTTAAAATATATTGTCATGCGCGGTAATCGACACTTATTAAGTAAATACTTCAAAAAACGCCAATTTAAAACATGACAATTCACAAACCTTATGAAACTGTATAAAAAATCGGCAAGAATTAAACCTACCTTTTTTATTGGGCAATAAAGATCAATAACAAACTGACAGAAAAATGCAAGACACTAAACAAATCTTCATATTTAAGACAATATCGCCAAAACTACTGACCGTCCTTGAAGGTAAAGAAAGGCAGAATCACAACAAATGTGCGATAAGTTACCTATATACAATCCTTGACGTAATTCTTATCTTTTGTGTACTAGAAACATTTCTTCGGACTACCATATTGATGATGTAAAAAAAAGAACATGTGGTATAACGGCCAGTGAGACAACTCTCCACCGGAAACCAAATGACGTAGACGTAAACAACTATAGCTCACCGTTCGGCCTTCAACAGTGAACACATCCCATACCGCATAGTCACATATAAAAGGTGCCAAAATTACAAAAGTAAAACAATTCAAGCAAGAAAACTACCAGTCTGATTTATGCAAAATATATTGAACGAAATACAAATATGATATACAGCAACAAACGAAAACCAGTATCTGTTTACTAGAAGCACTGTCTTGGGACTTCAACTTTACATGGTAGTACGTATTTCGTATCATTTGTGTACTAGAAACACTGTCCTAGGACTTTTTCGTTACATTATAGTTGAATCAAGGTATGAACGTTACAACTTACAGCTTTCCAAGAGCATATCAACATTTACATAGAAACGCTTAAAGTAATTTAAAAGACAAAGTTGTATTTATACATTGGTAACTACAATGCCGAAAGTGAATAAGAGATTTATATATAAATTTGCAAGTACACACGTCATATCAACACTAATTTTCTTTAATTGTGAAAGGGCTCTCTTTACGTGTTCAATAAATAGACGAGTTGTACTAGGGTTATATGGTTGTTGCCACGTGCAGTTGTATATCACTCTAAAATAATACGTTTGTAAGCATAAGGATTGACAAACATAGGTTAGCTAAAATATTAAAATGCATAAACAAGTATTACAGACAATGATTATAATTATGAATAACAATATATAGCTTATTGTAACACCTCATACTCAATGTACTAGTAAACCTCCACTGGCAATTTTTCCTCCATTCGTATAGTAAAATGTTTATTCGTGACATGAGGGTATCACCAGTTAAGCTGTCTGTACTTTTGTCTTGACTATTAATTATACGTTTATGTAATCTATCATGTCTCTAGGTAGAAAGCGTTTAATGGTTTAATCTAGGAAAACGTGATTATTTTATAGGTCGTAATTGGCCTTGAATGAAGTCTGCAGTAGTTTACCGATGTATAATCTCATAAATTGATTAGGAAAAGACAAATGAATGTAATTAACAAAATCTCAGGGAATTGCAAAAGGAGCGAGACTTGTTGCGTCGATATGTACGCGTTTTCTGCTATGCATGCACCACTCGCCAGGTGAATTCAGACTAAGTCAAAATGTCACAATCCGGAATAGGACACAACCGGTAAAAGTACATTCAGACAACTGTACTGGTATCTACGATCTAAGACTGCAAAAACATGTCGCTAGAGAGTAGAGACACTATCACATCATATCGCTCAATCAATTCGTAATGGTGATCGTAACACATATGTAGTGACAATTTCAGTCGTTCTTCCTCATAACTCTGTCATGTATTAAGTAATGGACACACCTCTACTTATGAAGTACGTATACTGTGACCATGCACGAGCGTAACGTATTTTCTGAGATATGTAAAGAAGTTTGAATGAGCTGCATTAAGTGGGCCAAAAGAGAGGCGGAAGAAACCAAAGTAACAAGTCGAAACAAACTGACATCGTCATGGCAAAAGAAGATAAAGACAAAAAGACAATCAACAGTATACAAACACAACATAGAAAAACTAAAGACTGAGCAACACGAATCACACCAAAAACCGGGGGAGAAAAGCAACACAGGTAAGTCACATTAAATGTTACGTGTATTCTTGTAATGTAAATCTATACATTAAACATGTTCTTGTAACGTAGATATATATATTGAACATGTTCTTGTGACGTAGATCTATATATTGAACATGTTCTTATAATGTAGATCTATATATTAAAATCTTCTTGTAACCTAGATCTATATATTTAACATATTATTGTAACGTAGAACTGTATATTAAACATCTTCTTGTAACGTAGATCTATATATTTAACATATTCTTGTAACGTACATCTATATATTAGAATAAAACATGGTCTTGTAGCGTTGATCACTGTATCAAATATATTCTTGTAACGTAGATCTATATATTAAACATCTTCTTGTAGTGTAGATCTATATATTGAAATTAAACATATTCTTGTAACGTAGATCTATATATTAGAATAAAACATGGTCTTGTAGCGTAGATCAATATATTAAACATATTTTTGTAATGTAGATCTATATATTAAACATGCTCTTATTACGTAGATCTATAATGTTTAATATATATATATAACGTAGATCAGTATATTGAAATTAAACATATTCTTAATGTACGTTGATCTATATTTAAAATTAAACGTATTCTTGTAACGTGTTCTGTAACGTAGATCTATATATCAAAAATAATTATATTCTTGCACCGTAGATCTATATAATAAACATATTCTTGTAACGTATATCTATATATTAAACATGTTCTTGTAACGTAGATCTACATATTGAACATGTTCTTGTAACGTAGATCTATATATTAAACATGTTCTTGTAATGTAGATCTATATATTGAACATGTTCTTGTAAAGTAGATCTATATATTAAACATATTCTTGTAAACGTAGATCTATATATTGAACATATTCTTGTAAAGTAGATCTATATATTAAACATGTTCTTGTAACGTAGATCTATATATTAAACGCTATGTTTACATAAATATGTAGATTTTACTATATCTTTTAAATAATTAATTGTGTCAATAAAGTCAATTGAACAATTGAACCTTACGTAAACGACAGGTTTAAATAATACACTTTACGGGATATCCTTAGTAAGCAGCTGGTCTTCCTGGTCAAATAAATAAAAAGTGTCCTGGTGTAGTACTATCACGATTGATAAACAACGTTAAAGTAAATACAGGCTTCACATCACATTCTTTACTTACAATGAAATCTACCCTCAACTCTCCTCATTCTCTATTTTATATCCTATCGGCATGTCCTTTCTAGTCCTAATATAACATGTATTATTATGGAAAATATTTGAAAAGAAAGAATGAATGCTGATATGAACTATCATTTATTAATTACTGGTAATGAATTTTGATTTTTTTTGTCGAACACACGGTCACCATAATATAAAATCTATGAAGGGCTCATTTGCAAAAGAAATATGACCAATAGTTTGGTGTCATATCTAATGAACTGAGTTCCTGTTATAAAAAAAACCCGTTAAAATCCACTACACTTTATTATTTCAAATTGTACTTTGTTTAATAGTAAAATTGAGAATGAAAACGGGGAATGTGTCAAAGAGCCAACAACCCGACCAAAGAGCAGAAAACAGCCCAAGTCCACCAATGGGTCTTCAACAAAGATAGAAAATCCTGCACCCGGAGGCGGGATTAAGCTGCCCCCTAAACAAAATGTGTACTAGTTCAGCGAAAATGGACGTCCGAAACATATACATGAACCAAAATATAAAAAACATACTAGACTAACAAAGGCCAGAGCCCCCGACTTGGGACAGGCGCAAAAATGCGGCGGGGTTAAACATGTTTTGTGAGATCCCAACCCTCCCCCTATACCTCTAGCCAATGTAGAATAAACAAAAACACAGCAGTACGCACAGTTTAACTCAGTTTAAAAGTACATACATGTGTACGGTTGCTTTATCGTTGTTGTTTCAGGATAACTAGAAAGGAAACATTTAATAATGTCACCCTTTCCAGACATTTTTATACCTAGCTTAAATGCAGTATGCTTAATTGAGAATTAAGTATTCTCTATAGAACATGAAATGGTGCAATATTGTACCACAGTTATGTTGGAGTTTCCTAGACAATTCTTTTTTCTTCAGATTTTAACAGTTGTTCAGATGATGGATTAAAATTCCATATCAATATTAGAACCTCCATCTGCTATCAGTAAGCCTGCTGATTTTGGGACTTTTGTTTTTTTTTTAGATTACATACGAACGTTTAACCCCGCCACATTTTATATGTACCTGTTCCAAGCCAGGAGCCTGTAATTCAGTGGTCGTCATTTGTTGCTGTTAGTCATATTTGTTTGATTAGGCAGTTAGTTTTCTTGTTTGAATTGTTTTATATGTGTGATGTAGGGTCCGTTTATAGCTTGATATGCGATATGGGTTTGTTCATTGTTGAAGGACGACAGAATGTTGATGTGATATGTATATGAACACTTGTTTAATTTCTAACACAACCCAATAAGCCAGGTATTAACATGCTTGTTTACAAGTGACAATTCACAGGAAACCATGTCACCCTTTCCAGACATTTTACTTCGACTCCAAGCTGACCCGTCTTTGTTCTAACTCTTAAATGCAGTATGCTTAATTGAGAATAAGCATATACCAATTTTCAAGTCTTTGGTTTCACCCAGCCAGGACTACCCAAAACCTTCCAAACTGAAGGCGACCACACTTCCATAAGACCATCGAGAGTTATTGGAAAATGAAAATGGGGTTTCACCCGGCCAGGGCTACCCAAAACCTTCCAAACTCAAGGCGACCACACTACCACAAGACCACTGAGAGAGTTATTGGAGAATGCAAATAGGGTTTCGCCCGGCCAGGGCTACCCAAAACCTTCCAAACTCAAGGCGACCACACTACCACAAGACCACCGAGACAATTATTGGAGAATGAAAATAGGGTTTCACCCGGCCAGGGCTACCCAAAACCTTCCAAACTCAAGGCGACCACACTACCACAAGACCACGGAGACAGTTATTGGAGAATGAAAATAGGGGTTTCACCCGGCCAGGGCTACCCAAAACCTTCCAAACTCAAGGCAACTACACTACCACAAGACCACCAAGACAATTATCGGAGAATAGGGTCAGGTGACAATGAACAAAACGCCACAAAATGTTTTATTCATGGTGAAAGTCAAATGATACCCCACTAAGTTATATCACCACCAACAATCTATATCGTAAATAGAGTAAATTTATTGTATAAATGATAAACAATAGAGACAGCTGTACAAACAAGTGTATAAATATCTCTGTTTATGTGCTTTATATAGTACTACAAATCCACACTGTGAAACTGTATCATTTGAGTCGACGTCCAAATTAATTCTCTAGTATTTCTGGCTTTAATTATACCATGCCAATAATCTCACTATCACAGTTTTCACTGACCCAACTGTTTATCCTCTAAACTGTTTCTTTACAAATTACCTGGATAAAGGCTTCCATTTCAAATAGGTAAAATCCACTAAGCAAATGAATATAGAACTGAAAGTTAAAATATATGCAGCGAATCCATAGACAATTGGAATTTACCATTACCTTAGGGTGTCAACTCAAATCATACTCGTAATACAGTGTGAAATCATTATCAAACTAATTAAAATATACATTTGATATATTTATATCATTAGGAAAAGCCCTTTCCATGGCTATATTGTTTTTAGTTTGAGACAGGAGTTATCTACAGCTTTTTATATTATAAAAAAGCAAGCAAAAAAAAAACATCAACGTGGTACATGAAAATAATTAAGCTTTATAGCTATCTAAATCACTTCGATGTCAAATTACATATATTATAAATTATATCATATCTGTTTTCAAATCATTTAAACTTCATAGGAATGTATAAATAGTATCTATCTGTATTAATTTTGCAATGATTTCTAGATAAATCTAGATCATTGTAACCTTACAATGAAAGTTGTAATAACAACTTTTTATGTTATCTCCATGGTGTATTTTTGGCAAGTTTTGGATGCTAGAAGCTAGGTGATTCTTCAAAATACTAGTAGATCTAAAATACTTCACAATTCATAATGGAAAATGTTTGGTTTAAAACACAGATCATTTACAAAGTTTACCTCGTCCCTAAATGTTATGGATAATTTCAAAGATTATTATCAATCATATAAATATACAATATTAGGTCAATGTCAGAAAAATATAAACTTTTTTGTATGAGGCTGAGAAACTGGGGAAGGGCGAGGTTTTACCGAGCCCTTCCACAGTTTTGTGCCGAATACAAAAAAGTTTATATTTTTATGACATTGACCTAATATTGTTTTTATACTGCAACTTAAATTAATATATTGATAGCTATCTAAATTGTAAAACAAATTTCAAACTTGTTATCCCTTAATGAACCCCTGATTGTAGAAAAAGTGTTCCATGATGAAATTGACATTGCACAACATATAGCTGTGTTACTATATTTAGAAAATAAACACAACTAGTTGCAGTATAAATACTCAACACTACACATATTTTCACCAAACTATATGATTGTAAGTCATTTCATAATTGAGATATGTACTCCAACAAACATTTTAATAAAAAAATAAAATGTAGATCAGAGTAAGCTTTTTGGGGAGGTTAATTATTTACCCTACAGAATGTATCCTTACACCAACTTTTATGAATGTAGATTACTTATCATCTGAGATCAAAACTTTGGAGTCAAACTTAATTTAGGTCAATCAAGCATATAACACAGGGCAAAGTGACCTACTTTTTTGTGGATGCTGCTATATTCCACAGATAAATCCTTACTTCAAGTTGTATGATTGTACACCATCTTGATTTTTATACAAATCCAGGAAGAATAAAATGATTGTTAGAGTGACCAACATTTTGTGGGAGTATATCATGTTTTACTTGACGCAGCCTGACACCAACTATGATTATAGACTTATTTATGAAAACTGAACTTAAAATTGGAAAATAATCTTATAAAATGAATAATACCTCTGAGCCTTGAATATTGGTCTTGTGTACTTCATTGTATTGCATATGGTCAGTCTCTCCAATATGCATTTCCACATCAAATTATATGGCTCTATATCTATTAGTATCAGATAACTGGATGAGGATTTGCATTCCATAGTGTTTCAATAGTCAACCAAAAGTTTCAAAATTACTGTTTCAGATCCAATAAAGTACTTTCAAATATTAGTGTACAAAGTAAGGCAATATGTCAAAAACACAAACAAAAAAACTAACAAATAACATTACTTCAGTGTAGCAATAAGTCTAATATCTCATTTGGCATATACATGTATATAATTCCTATTAGCTTAGGGTAAATACATATTCCTTAAAAAAATAAGACTATTTCTAATAATAAAAAAAACTTCTTTATAGGCCAATCCAAATGTCAACACAATGTAAAGATCCATGATTTTGAAAAGAGAGGGGGCCCAAACTAAGCAAAGTTAGGATTGGTACAAGTAAAAAGTATATACATTAATGAAATTTAAAAAAAACTGTTATGTACTTCAACAAAACTTGTTACAATATGCCTTATAGCAGCAGTATATTGGAAGTTAAAATATTCTCTAAGTAAACAGACAGCCACTTTCCCTAATTTGACTCATGTAAACTCTGAAGATTCCTTTAGTGGAATTGAATATGAAGATTGTGTAGATTATAAGCATCAGCAATTTGACAAGGAAAATACAAAATACGAAATAATATTAAAATTAATTCTTAGGCTATTTATCTATAATCAATGAATAGTCATGAATTAAAAATATAACTATGAAAGCACTATTATCTACTTAACATGCTTAAGGAGTGGATTTGTACCTTTAAACAGAAACATATATAATATCCGAGATTGGAAACATTACATTACAGCCATACATAAATCTGCCATGGTCAAGCATGTACCATTACAAAAGATTTCACAAAACTTCTTCCCCATTAAAATTGTTTGTAAACAAATGCGTTATGAATCAAAATTTAATATCAATATACGAGCTGGGTCTGATAGAAATCGACCTTATGCAAATGAATATCAATAGATCTGTTAACATATTTCGGGTTGAAATAATCTCTATGCAAAGTCTGAAACTGTTTGAAAATTGAGTTGCCATAAGAACCCTACAAAACAAACCAAAATTCATCTTTTATTTAGTATTTGAATGTTTGAAAAAAAAAATCAAAGTCTTATACATGTACATGTATACTTGCACTTGCATAAGGTCAATTTCTATCCGACACAGCTAATATAAATTTGAGATCACCGTAAGTGAATACACTTGAATAAGGTAAACAAGGGTTTTGCAGCTGATTGTTTACAAAGAATAATGGGTGAAAAAACCTTGGAATTAAGGATTCTTCCAATATCATACTGAATCTGCAGTTTCATATCTCGGGTATTATACAAGTCGCTAATGAAAACAGAAAACTAAAATGATAACAAACAAAATGTATAAACATCAAATTTAAAGTTACAGTATATAAGGAATGATTTGTTCAATTCTTAGCCCTGAACCAAGAACAGTTATGATTAGGAATGAAAATGTGTATATAATTGCAAGGGCACTATTTGTGCATAAAAAATACATTTTTATCACTTATCATTAATATACAGAACTTTAATTATACACCCTGTAATAATGGGAAAAAACCCTGGAATGTTAATTACATAGTAAAATAACTAAACACAACAAAAGTCTCAATCAGCTATCAAATAGTGGTCATTATTAATAGGTCAAGGAAAAAACTTAATTCAAACTCAACTGAAATATTACTGAGTATTTGTTTTTCTTTCATCTTGCAAAAGCTGAAATAAGACAATCGTTGGACAAATATTAGTTAAAAATGTATACAAGTTTACTGGCATGCATTAAAAAGCACTAAACTCTTATCAATAAATGACAGAAAAAATAATTTTTATCAATACTTTGCAAAAAAAGCATTAAACTTTATTTGAAAAAGTTGCATTTTACCTAGCAATTCATCAGTAAGCCTTGTTTTAGACGAGTAATATTTCAAAAAATAGATATCAGATATATGCCCATTGAAATATCATATCACAAAAATATTTTTTTATCACAGAAACATTGCAATCATGTTGGTTAGGGAAAGACAATTTTATTTTTCACATTCAATATATTTAGATTTCTGAATTTTTGTCTTTACAATTTTAAAGAAAGTAGGAGAAACAATTTGATTCACATTAGATATCGTAGAAAAAAACCTGTCAAAAATCTTGAAAATATTTACCTTATTTATTGAAAATATAAATACACTAAGCCTGATCCAGGCATATTTTTCAAATTTGATATTCATAAAATACCTGAACTAAACAATATAGCAAAGACAAATAAAAAAAAATGCAAAAAGAAACAGAAGTGGTATTTTTTTAACTACATCTGTATGTCAAAAAACTAACACTTTATTTTGTTTTACCTTAAACAAAAGTGAAATTGTACCTTTTATGAGAATATACTGTTCCCATCTGCATATATCCATAACTAAAAATTAACAAAAAAAGTAAATAAACAATATAAAACATAGTTACTTTTTGGACATTACATGTCCATTTAAACCACAATGGAATAGATGTATTGTTGATAATGTATGATATTTTATAGATACATGTTGCCCTGATCAGGATCATAGTAAACTAAAATGTTGCTATGCAGGAAGTAAAAAAACTATCACTTGGCTGTTTTTCTTGATGCTAATAGTCCAGAATCTGAAACATGAAAAAAATAATAAAAATGCATGAAAATAGTCTGGTTTTTTGTTGTTTTATTCTTTTTAATCTTCTGCTACTTTTTTAAAAGACACCATGATAGACTCTGGAATGCATTATGTCTTCCAACAAAAATAATAACCATTTTCAATCATATCTGTTTAGCTTTATTTTCTTTTTAAATGCATTTTGTTCAAACCAGATGAAAATTAACCAAATGCCATTGTTAACAGCAATTCTGACTGGACAACTAGCCTGAACAAGAATGGGTAATTAATTCATAGTTAACCTACCAATTACTTAAAAGAATTTCATTTACAAATATTTCAATTTTTCTAAGAATTGCTCTATTGGCCAAAATAAGGTGTTTTTTAATTTAAAAAGCTGTGTTGTATTTATTTTTTTTTTAATTGGTATTTTTTCAGACCTGGAAGTCACAGACAATTGGTTTTTTTAGAGGCATTTCTAGCATTTAAAAAAAAATGTTCAAATATTCAAATACAATACAGTTATTTCTAACTCAATTTTTAAATATAAAAATAAGGAGATGTGGTAGGAAAATTGAAAACCTTTATGAAACTGAAACAAAACACACCAAATTTCATAGACATCTAGATGATTGCATACAGTCTATAAAAAAAGATGTGTGTCCACACAATATGTCAAGCTCACTAAATTCTGTCTAGTTTAGAACAACTATAAAATATTTAACATATGCTATCAAATATCTGTAATCAACATCCAATTCCCTGTAGAGGAAAATAAATTAACATAAAGTATGGGCTCTAGTAGGGTATCTTCCCTTTTAGGTCACAGTGATCACATTTAAAATTCACCTCAGAGCAACAAGTCACTTTTATGCAAAAAAACAAAAACAAAACTTAAAACTCACAGTATCGGTTTTGAACATTTTTAGAGGTCAAAGGTCTTTTTAAATGAGATGTCAGGTTGCAAGGTTGCCAAGCCAAAGCCCTAAAGGTGGCAGTTCCGATCTCACCATGTTAGAGCCTTTCACATAAATTAACCAGTAACCAGGTTCCTGTCATGGGGTAGGCAAATGAAGATGCTGGGATTTATACTGGTTTTTCAAGCCCTCAACCTGCCAGTTTTTATTTTCATCAGTGGAATAACACACTTTCAAAACATGAGCAGATCAGAAATTAAAGTATTTGTATTATTTGTGTTCCAAAACTGAAAAAAGTGAAGTCTACTTGTTGAACTAAGTTTACTATTTAGGGCTCTAATTCCTGATTTTCATATATATCTTTATTTTAGAAAATGGTTAAAACAATTGTCAAGACTGAAATAAACAGCACACTAGATTATGTTGACAGTATAAATTTTTAATAATTACTTTCAGATTTAACAATTAATCAAATAACACAGCACTTAAAAAATTTCAAAATATAAAAGACTTGATTAAAAAAAATGAATTAAAGCATTTTGTTGACTCAGATCAGATGAAATTGCAACAACATTTCCATATCACATTATCAATTGTTAATAAAATCCAATAAACACAACTTGACCGACAAAGGAAAAGAAATACGACCTTCAAATATGAAGAAAACAAATAACCTTGATTAACAATTTATCACATCTGACATTTCTCAGATTACGTATAGCTATTGCAGAAGGTCAAAACTTCTGAATTTCAATTTTCAATAAATCCCACATCTTGGCTTAAATATTAACAATAACAATATAATCGTATATTAAATTTTGTTTCTCATTTTCTGAATCAATTTCATTAATTGAATTAATTTCCTTGTTGAAATTGTAAAGCGGCAGTGGTGTCTTTTTCAACCTCATTGACCCAACATCACTTTTTGTACACATAGAGTGTATTTCAAAAGATTTTTTCCAAAACTCAAAACAAGACTAAAACCCATAATGTAAGAGATATTTTAAAATATTTTCAAATAAACTGCATGCTTAGTAATATACTATACGGCATGGGTTTTTCTCTTTGTTGAAGGCCGTACAATTGCCTATAATTGCTTACATCCACTTCATTTGATCTTGGGTTGATAATTGTCTCATTGGCAATCATACCACATCTCCTTATTTTTATATTGCATGCTTAGTATATGTATATTATAATTAAATACAATTTTATTGACTCTCTTATTCATTTGGAATTAAGCATTCATTGAAAATTTTCAAGTTTCAAACAAATTTTCAATATAATCTATATACATGAAGAAAGGATAAAATTAATTAATTGTTGTTAGTTTTAGAACATACCGGGAAAATTAGGTCTGGGAACACAGTTATCGTCCTTTGATTTTCGTTGTCTACAAATATAGTCCCTACTGTGAACAGTGTATTAGTTGGAATTTTTGTCATACCTCTTCCAAATTTATTTCTTCATGTTTTATGCCTCAAAAAGCAAGTAGGGGGATGAAATTACACTGTAAAAAAATTTGGGTCATGAATTTTACAGTAAAGTAGTGATTTGGTCCAGCTGAAAAAGGTTAAAAATTAGTATGTCTGAAGCTGTCAAAAGAATTCAAGACCCCCTTAACATAAAGTTGTCCATATTTTGAGTTAGAGCTGATGAAGTTTTCTATAATTTTGATATAATTTGTCCCAAAAGTAGTACACCACATTGTAAAAATATTATTGAGAAAGTGCAGGTGGGATTTTTTTAATTTTCATTTATTGTCTAAAAGAAATGCACTTCGAAATAACTGAGCCATTTATATAAGCTTATTGTGTAGTTGGTGCATAAAATACCATCAGTAATTTAACAATCATAAGAAAATGATATGTCAGTGTGAATTTCGTCTTTCATGAACAAAAATTGTAACATCTACCAAATTTAATTTGAGCGGAATCCTAAAACTGGCCTAATTATCTCCCTTTGGGATGACACAATTAATAACCTTTCCATCATAAATGACACAATTTTCCAACTGAGACCTTTTTACAGCTACAGGCTCTTACATCACTGTCATAGAATTTCTTCCCTTATATAAAAGATCATGCAATATTTCATGGATTACTTTATTGTTTATTACTATTTTGATGTAATAAGAAGCCGCCTAATACCTCCAATGTCTATAATAACTATAATTTCACACAAAAATGGAGCAGTAATTTCGTCTTTCTTTTGTTTTATTACTATAATGAAGACTTATTTAGTATTTCCAAATTAATTTCTGTATTACATTTATTTCTTTTAATGTGTTTTAATGTCAAGTTCTGAATCTACTTATTTTCTGATCTAATTTCTGATCACGAATAAACAGAAATCATGTGGGAACTATGTGATCAAAACCATCAAACTGACAAACCTCAAATCATTTAATTCTCTTATAATCAGTGTAAAAAAATCATCTGTACTTTTAAAAGCCATTAAACTTTTTTTATATGCCTCAATCTTTTGTCTAAATGCACCACAGGGCATGCTGAAAATGAATTTTCTTAACAAAAATAATTTTCAAATTACACAATATGTCATTAAAAAGTTACCATTTTTCTTTTTACCAGTTTGTTTTTTTAACTTATTTGCATGATTATTCTTTCTTGACAAGTCTTTTATTAATTTGTTAGATTTTCTTTTTCTATAACAGCACAAATAACTGCCTATCCCCTTGACAATACTTGAATAACCAAATAATTCCAAACAAACAAAAATATAAAATGTTCATGTAAACAACTAACTCATTTTTATGAATGAATATTGAAAATGTTTTATAGTTCCATAAATAAAATGAAAAGGACTATATTTCAAGAAATATTAATTATTCTAATAATGGGTGCAGTGCATTGTAATATAACAACAGATGTTTTAACTATTCAATAAGTCACAGAAGACGCAAATAAATAATAATCAGCCTACGTTAAAAAATAATAATAATTTCTAAAAAATTTCTTTCTATGATTCAGAAGGCAATAACTCAGATAAAAAGTCAATTATCAATTTCAATGATTTGATTTCTTTGTGGATTTTATCTTGCTGATAATTGGTTTGCTATTTACATTTTCTCTATAGTTTTCAAGACAATAGTCAACAAGAATGTGTCCAGAGTACAGGGATGCCCCACTCCTACTATCATTTTCTATGTTCAGTGGACCGTGAAATTTGGGTCAAAACCATTATTTGGCATTAAAATTAGAAAGATCATATCATAGGGAACATGTGTACTAAGTTTCAAGTTGATTATACTTCAACTTCATCAAAAACTACCTTGACCAAAAACTTTAACCTGAAAAACTTTAACCTGAAGCGGGACAGACTGGCGGATGAACAAACGGACGCACAGACCAAAAATATAATGCCCATAGGTGGGGCATAAAAACATAAAATATTGGTTATACTTTAAGTGCAATAAGTCCTAAAGGAAGTCAATTAAAAATTTTGAGGGCAATAGCTCATAAATGGAGTCAAATGACAATTTTGTAATGTTGACTTTTTTAAAGATTTTATTTGCTGATTATTTCTCTTGTTTATGATTTCTCTATGTTTCAAGATAACTGCCAAAAATGCAAGAAAATTAGAAAAAACATGTCATTTAAGAGCAATTACTCTTTAAAGGAATCATCTAATAACTTTGGTAAAAATGGAAAGTCTTGATGTTCTGACCACTTTTACCCTTGGAAAGTCTTGATGTTCTGACCATTTTTTACCCTTGGAAAGTCTTGATGTTCTGACCACTTTTTACCCTTGGAAAGTCTTGATGTTCTGACTACTTTTTACCCTTGGAAAGTCTTGATGTTCTGACCATTTTTTACCCTTGGAAAGTCTTGATGTTCTGACCACTTTTTACCCTTGGAAAGTCTTGATGTTCTGACCATTTTTTACCCTTTAAATTTACAATCTATTTATTGAAGTTTTCAGTATGTTAGACAATTACTTGCATGTTATGATTATGTTCTAATACAGCAAATCTTTTGGATAAAAATAAAACTATGAAAAAAATAATGGTATTCATCAGTTTGCTGAAGGTATAATGCTAGAAATGAAAACAGATGTACTCTTCAAAACCAGTTCTAATATTTATGCCAAGTTCAAATAACCACTGCAAAGGATGAAAGCATGGTTGTGAACCCCTCAACATTCTGTATGTGCCTGTCCTAAGTCAGAAGGCAAAATTTAGGGGTTGTCGATGTTTGTTTTCTGTCATATTTTTTCTTTTTGTTTATTGTTTTATCATAAATCAGGCTCTTGGTTTTCTCGTTTGAATTGTATAATTAGTCATATCTGGGCCTTTCATACCTTTCTATACAGATCAATTGCAAATTTTTACTTCATTTGGTCTCTGGTGGGTAGTTGTCTCATGGTAATCATACCAATTTTTGTCATTTTTATAATATTAAACTTTGTCCAGAGTGATGGGCAGAAAAACATATTGCTATATACCTTCAAACTTAATTACAATGATATTAAATAAAATCAAGTTTGGTTTAGATGTTTCTCAGTGTCACTGTTGATCAAGTGACTTTCTATGTATTCCTCCACTTTCATTACATTTTTATGGCAAAAAAACCTAAAATACCAAACAAAAAAATGCAAATTTGTGAGCAAATGTGGAATAATAAGAAACAGGACCTTTTCAAATTTATTTGGATATTGTAGGTTATATGGTATAAATGATCCTCACAGGTAAATGACAACCTGATAATCAAAACACTGATTCATTTGCAGAGATGCTTAGACTGTGCTTCATTATATGATGATAAAAGTAGATTTTTGGAAATGCTTCATTGGCCACCTTGGGTTTGTTTTCAAATTCTGCATGGTAACTAGGTAACTAATTTAGACAGCATGGTGAATCAACAATATTACAGGTTGTAGTGAAGGAAATTATAAAAGGTTAGATCTGACTGAGTCTCGCATGAAGAGGTGACCTTCACATAAATTAAATACATTAAAAAAAAGGTCATCAATTAAAATCTTTCAAACAAAAACATTTATTATCTTGTCAACTATTCTAATATCATCTTGTTAACTTTTCTAAATGGTTAATACACCTATTTCAATTTTGCCTGTCTTTGAAAAAAAAAAATTCTTTGGCACAACATAAAAAGATTGACACCACAGATCAAAAGTGAATGTTTTGCAAATGTCTTTCAGTTATCAGGTGCAAATTTGAGATCAGTGGTATGAAAGTCAATAAACCTGAAATTGGTGAATAAAAAAACCAGAAACTTTTCTATCTAAAGCATATATTTTGTACATTAAAAGATTCAGAAAATTTATATTAAGATACTATGACTAACATTTATGAAAGAAAATCTATTATACATAAGAAGGCTTACATCAGAAATATTCAGTAGCATGCAAAAAAAAGGGGGGAGTAAGTGGCGTTTTTCTCTAACAAATAAATTCCCAAGTACACAAATCAGGACAAATTTAATTAATAGCATATGTATATAAACCATAAAATGGGCAAAATTTGATTTTTTTTTCAAAGATTTCTGGGGATCAGGATTTAATCCAACTTAAATCTATGAAAAGACTGCTATGTATTTACATTAAATCTATTTTATAGATTTAGGAAACATAATTACAACTCTTTTTCAATTATGAAATGTGAACACAGCTCCCAAATTCCACACAAACAAAAAAGTGCAATTACACATGTGTCAAACCAATGCTCAAACAAATGAAAGGGATAACAACTTTTTCCACTGCATCTAAATATACTGTTGAAAGTTATAAATCTGATTAGTGATGATCATAACTAAAACATCTAAGCATTGTACTCTATGCCATTGTTCGTTTTGTATGTTGTATTATAATTTTTATATTCTTTAAAAAAAAAAAAAGCCAAAAATGAAATTCGGTTTGAATGTCAGAGTCTAATTATTCAATCAAGAGTGAGAGGATCTTGGATCAAAGTTCCTTGCCTACCAAATAATCTGACAACCAAAGACCTAACTCTTAAACCTTAAATGTCAATGTATTCTTGTCTTTCACTCAATATGACAACTAAGGACTTAACTCTTAAACCTTAGATGTCAAGAAGGTCTTCTTGCCTACCACACAATCTTATAATCAAGGACTTAACTCTTAAACCTTAAATGTCAAAGTCTTCAAAACTTTTAGACTTGATCAAATCTTTTCTTTTATCCTTTACTTAGCTTAAAAAATCAAAAAGATTTGATCAATCAGAATATTAATTTTATATAAAGAAAGTTTCTTTGCTGCTTTTTTTTTGTGGGGGAGGGGGGAGAAACCATTTAACGATAAATTTAAAACTATCTGTCCAATCTATGCAAACAAGTAATTTTAAGCAAGTAACAATTTTTATTCTGAATTCTTAAAAATTAGATGGAGGTCAAAGTTCTCATAAACAAAAGTAAAAATTCTACATTTTCTGAAACCAGGAGTGAAGGGCTGATGATGAAAATAATGCAAGGATTATATTGAAAGCAATCACTCAGGAGAAAAACAGATGTGTTGTAATACCTATTGTAGATTTCATTCTTGTTCTGGTGCAACCTGATCAACTGCTTCTAAATAAAATCAAATAGTTAATATATACTTTGTGTTCAAAGGGAAGTAACTCTCAAATATTTTTACATGCTTCTTCTGTTGTTTAGTTTTTAGCATGTCACGTACCTCTTACCTTGAGATATGTGCAACTTAACAGCATCATAATTCAACCACTGCCTGATCAATATTTTATCATATCATATTTCAAATGAATTGTGGAAATCACAGTATTGAATTTTCGTATTTGACACCAATTCATACTGTTAAATTACCCCAAAAATTGAAACCTAAAAGAATTTACCTCAAGTATCAAAATCAACCAAGATCTGTTCAAGTAATATAATACCATTCATGCTTTACATCAATACTTTTTCAAAAATTTCCACTGTAACTATATGCTCTTAATCAGCCATTTTTTATTAACTGTTACAAAATCATTTTACATTTGTATTTGAACTTTAAAACAAAAAGAAGTTGGAGTGCACTTTTTTCTTACACCTACCAACAATGCAAATTAAGGAATTTATAACCAAAGCTTACTATTGGTCAAAGGTTAGTTAATCCTTAATATTGAAGATGAAAATATAATTATGATATACTCTTTTCAAATGTTGTTATTACACATTTAGATACTGTTTACAACTTTACAGATTAAAAATGTAAAAAGTCTAGTTAGTTTTGCTCTTGAATCATGCATTTTTAGCATTTATTTTTTTATCTAAAATGTTACAGATATCTTAATAAGAAACATGTTTTAACACAAAAACTTTCCCCCAAAATATTTAATTTAGCAGTAACTCAACATTATATACAATAAATGTGATGAAAATTTGAGTCAATAATCTAAATGCAATGAAAATATACCAAATCTGTATCCCATCAAACAAATGTGATGATATACCTCAGGTCAATAATCTAAGTGCTACGAAATATACAAAATCTTTATTCATATAACCTCAACCATCAAACAATGGTGCATTATATCATATAAACCATAAACCTGACCATGATACGGATAATTAACCACAGGATTATTAACAGCATTCAGACAACAGGATTGGGAGGAGGAGCTAAACATAAAAGGTATTACAACCCTAGACTAGAAAAGTATCCCCTTTTTCATAGACTTTGAATGGATGTGTTAACCAATAATCTTGCAACCTTTACTATAGATTTATCCAAGTTCCAAATGATAAAACTATAAATTTAAGCAGCACTCATTCCTTCTAAATACTACAAATGTGGATATTTTTGTGGGCTCTTACTTTCGCAATATGTATATCAATGAATAACATTTTGTGCAGGAGCTATAAAATGTGTCCATCAAATGATTAAAGGACCCTTCTTTTGTACAAACTATTTGTGAAGGAGATATTTTTTACAAATTTTATGTTAACGTTTAATAAGGGGAAAATAACCACAGCAAAAACTTTCAACATTTACAGTTTAAGAATGACTACTTGCAAAATAAACAGCTGCGCCATGAGCGCATGATACGCCCGTCGTTTTATGCAATAATCATAAATAGTTTCTGAGATACAGCGTGACATGTGAAAACACACCTTTTTTAACAAAAAACTCAGTAACTCTTAAATAAAATTTTGAATCATCACCAAAAAGTATACAGATCTTGAGATCAATATAACTAAGAAGTGTGTAAAGTTTTAAGCAATAATCATACATTGTTTTTGAGATACAGTGCGACATGTGAAAACACACCTTTTTTAACATAAACTCAATAACTCTTAAATAAAATTTTGAATCATCACCAAAAAGTATACAAATCTTGAGATTAATATCACTAAGAAGTGTGTAAAGTCTTAAGCAATAATCATAAATTGTTTTTGAGATACGGTGCGACATGTGAAACACCCCCTTTTTTACAAAAACTCAAAATCTCTAAAATGAAATTTTGAATCAAAATCAAAAGTATACAGATCTTTAGATTAATATAACAAAGTCAATAATCATAAATTGTTTTTGAGATATGGCGTGTAAAAACCCCATCCCCTTTTTTTACAAAATACTCAATAACTCAAAATAAAATTTTGAATCATCACCAAAATTATACAGATCTTAAGGTTAATATAACTAAGAAATGTGTAAAGTTTTCAATCATCATAAATCCTTTTTGAGATACGGTATACATGTTAAAAAAAAACACACCCTGTTTTAGTTACAAAGTCCCGTAACTCAAAAAGTTTTAATCTTATTTTCACCAAAAAGTATACAGATCGTTTGACCATCATAAGGAACAACTGCATTAAGTTTCATGTAATTTGGATGAGTCGTTCTCAAGTTACGGTGCGACATGTTTACGCTGGACAGACAGACGGACAGACGGACGGACCGACGCCGGACATTTGTATACCATAATACGTCCCGTCAAAATTTTGACGGGCGTATAAAAACTGGTTAATTGAGCATGGTTTACATGATAAATAAGTTTGAAAAAATGATCTGTAGACTTTCTAGTCTGAAGATTTTTTTAAAGTTTAGGGAAGCAAACCAGAGTTACTGTATGATAAGTAATAGATTCTAATATCAAGTAAAACTGTCTGGTGACAAAAGTAAACATCATTAAAACTGAAATAGAGCTTAACTTCATTAATACTAAATCATTTTATGGATATTATGGACTAAAAACTACAGGGGCAGTTAAATATTAGAAATTAATCAATAAATCACATAGGTCAAGCATACATTGCATTTGTCATGAAAACCATGCAACAAAGGGAGCCCATACATTGCATTTGGCATGAAATCCTTGAAATAGGTCACACATGCATTACGCATGAAAATCTTGAGATGTGAGGTCATAAATTGTATTTGGCATGAAAACCTTGAAACAAAGGGAGGTCAAACATTGCATTTGGTTTGAAAACTTTGAAACTGGTGGTCAAACATTGCATTTGGTTTGAAAACTTTGAAATCAGTGGTCCAACATTGCATTTGGTTTGAAAACTTTGAAATCGGTGGTCAAATATTGCATTTGGTTTGAAAATTTTGAAATCGGTGGTCAAACATTGCATTTGGTTTGAAAACTTTGAAATCAGTGGTCAAACATTGCATTTGGTTTGAAAACTTTGGAACAAAGGGAGGTCATACATTGCATTTGGTTTGAAAACTTTGGAACAAAGGGAGGTCATACATTGCATTTGGCATGAAATCCTTGAAATAGGTCACACATGCATTACGCATGAAAATCTTGAGATGTGAGGTCATAAATTGTATTTGGCATGAAAACCTTGAAACAAAGGGAGGTCAAACATTGCATTTGGTTTGAAAACTTTGAAACTGGTGGTCAAACATTGCATTTGGTTTGAAAACTTTGAAATCAGTGGTCCAACATTGCATTTGGTTTGAAAACTTTGAAATTGGTGTTCAAATATTGCATTTGGTTTGAAAACTTTGAAATCGGTGGTCAAACACTGCATTTGGTTTGAAAACTTTGAAATCAGTAGTCAAACATTGCATTTGGTTTGAAAACTTTGGAACAAAGGGAGGTCATACATTGCATTTGTCATGAAATCCTTGAAATAGGTCACACATGCATTACGCATGAAAATCTTGAGATGTGAGGTCTTAATTGTATTTGGCACGAAAACCTTGAAACAAAGGGAGGTCAAACATTGCATTTGGTTTGAAAACTTTGAAACTGGTGGTCAAACATTGCATTTGGTTTGAAAACTTTGAAATCAGTGGTCCAACATTGCATTTGGTTTGAAAACTTTGAAATTGGTGGTCAAACATTGCACTTGGTTTGAAAACTTTGAAATCAGTGGTCAAACACTGCATTTGGTTTGAAAACTTTGAAATCAGTGGTCAAACATTGTATTTGGTTTGAAAACTTTGGAACAAAGGGAGGTCATACATTGCATTTGGTTTGAAAACTTTGGAACAAAGGGAGGTCATACATTGCATTTGGCATGAAATCCTTGAAATAGGTCACATATGCATTACGCATGAAAATCTTGAGATGTGAGGTCATAAATTGTATTTGGCATGAAAACCTTGAAACAAAGGGAGGTCAAACATTGCATTTGGTTTGAAAACTTTGAAACTGGTGGTCAAACATTGCATTTAGTTTGAAAACTTTGAAATCAGTGGTCCAACATTGCATTTGGTTTGAAAACTTTGAAATTGGTGGTCAAATATTGCATTTGGTTTGAAAACTTTGAAATCGGTGGTCAAACACTGCATTGGTTTGAAAACTTTGAAATCAGTGGTCAAACATTGCATTTGGTTTGAAAACTTTGGAATAAAGGGAGGTCATACATTGCATTTGTCATGAAATCCTTGAAATAGGAGGTCACACATGCATTACGCATGAAAATCTTGAGATGTGAGGTCATAAATTGTATTTGGCACGAAAACCTTGAAACAAAGGGAGGTCAAACATTGCATTTGGTTTGAAAACTTTGGAACAAAGGGAGGTCATACATTGCATTTGGCATGAAATCCTTGAAATAGGTCACACATGCATTACGCATGAAAATCTTGAGATGTGAGGTCATAAATTGTATTTGGCACGAAAACCTTGAAACAAAGGGAGGTCAAACATTGCATTTGGTTTGAAAACTTTGAAACTGATGGTCAAACATTGCATTACTTTGAAATCAGTGGTCCAACATTGCATTTGGTTTGAAAACTTTGAAATTGGTGGTCAAATATTGCATTTGGTTTGAAAACTTTGAAATCGGTGGTCAAACACTGCATTTGGTTTCAAAACTTTGAAATCAGTGGTCAAACATTGCATTTGGTTTGAAAACTTTGGAACAAAGGGAGGTCATACATTGCATTTGTCAAGAAATCCTTGAAATAGGAGGTCACACATGCATTACGCATGAAAATCTTGAGATGTGAGGTCATAAGCCTTGAAACAAAGGGAGGTCATACATTGCATTTGGCACGAAATCCTTGAAATAGGAGGTCACACATGCATTAGGCATGGAAATCTTCAGATGTGAGGTCATAAATTGTATTTGGCATGAAACCATGAAACAAAGGGAGGTCATACATGTCATACATTGCATTTGGTTTGAAAACTTTGAAATAGGAGGTCACACATGCATTATGCATGAAAATCTTGAGATGTGAGGTCATAAATTGCATTTGGCAAGAACCTTAAGACATTTTTATTGTCGAAATGTGCATCTGGTGCAGAAAAAATGGTACCGTTTATGTTATTATCACACATTGCATCTGACATAAAAACTTGAACCACAAAAGCTTAAACATTGTATTCAGCAGGAAAGTTGAACCACAGCTGACATGACAAGTCAGCAGGAAAGTTGAACCGCAGCTGACATGACAAGTCTGCAGGATGTTTTGCAGGGTAACACATAGGTGATTAAATGAGTAGTAAAATGAACCTTCAACAAATTTGTACACCAAGCATGTCAAACTTACCATCATCATAACAAGAATCACCTATACCTAAAAAACGGTCAACAGAATGTGTAATAACACACATTTAATAAACTTGTAACATGTCAACAGCATGTGTTAAAAACACACATTATTGAGTTCATAAGCTTGTAAGATGTCAACAACATGTTTTTTCATGGAATTTCCAGCAAGATGTTTACTACATGCCTAATAAGACAATTCATTTAATAGAATATCTGAAATATTTCAACACAAATACTTAATTAGACTGCAGAGGGTTCTATGATATTATTTTTATATAAAACTATAAATAAAAAGGTACCACACATTAAGATCAAAATTCCAAGGAAAATTAACCAAAGCATAAACACATTGAAAACAATTCTTTCTTTTATCTTTTAAAGTTCAGAGCATTTTAACTTCAGTGATTTTATTCCATAATGTGATTTCTTTTCTTTTGTATTTTATTGAGCTAACCACTTCACAAGAGAATCATAACACATACCTATGCTTTTATTTTAATCAGAAAACTGTTCATATTTTTTTCACAGCCGATACTACTTACTTCTTAATCTCTGTCTTTTTTCGTCTGCTGCTTTCTTCCATTCTGGTTCTACACTCTTCTTTGTGTCTTGAGCTGAAATGAAAAGATCAGAAGATATTATTTAAATTAAAGTTTCTAAATAAACCATTACAGTAACTTTCTTTTTTATTTTTAGTGTGTTTTTCATACATGTACGATTGAGTTTTAAATATAGTAGATATTCTCCAATTACACAATGTTTTACTGTCAATTCAGAATTGTACTGAATGTTTTTATTATTGTGAAACGTGTGAAATGAGTTCTTACTTGCATTTTAAATTTCAATAGCATAATTAGGAGTTTGACTGTCCCTCTGGTATCTTTCGTCCCTCTTTTTTGTACTATTTCCAGAAATCATAATAATTAACCTGTATATTTTCCCACTCAAGATACATTTGAAATGAAGTTTAAATTTTGACATGTGAGATTTAGAGTAACTTAGGAGCAAATAAGAGGAACATTTGTTTTCTCCCATTTTTTTCAGCCTTTCTCGTGTAAAATCTGATTGATGGAATCAAAAGAATATTGCACTCTTGCAAACAATGTCACCAAAGGTGTGATGTCACAATGAATTAGCCAGCCAATATTTATATCAGATGAAATAGCAAATCATCTGACTTTTCCGAGGGTCATAGCTGAAGTCTTGGATATCTGACATGAAAAGGATAACCAACTTATAAGCGGACTTTTGCTAGAGTATATAGGGTAATTTCTCAACTTGATTTAGTTGTATAGTACATGTACTCTACATGTACAGTTTTCACCAAAAATCATTTCCAAATTAAGTGAGACACACAGTATTGATTGCTGTGGACTTAACATCTAGACTTTTAAAGTTGATGAGGTGAGGTGGATATACATTTACATACGGTTTTAATAATGTAAATTTTTCTTTTCCTTGATCAGCAGATCATTATTGCCATCTTATTGTCATGATTATTTTTGTTCTTTTTTCATAAAATTTCATTAATAACAAAAAAGAATTTTTATGGTATATATTACAGCACATACCATTTTCAGCTGGAACCACAGAGAGTACACTAATCAATTTCTAATATAAATTAAATTTAAAATAAAGTGTCATTTGTCTCCCTTTGATCAGATGTTCAAGCATAAGTATAAAAATGCATGTTTGTAACTATTGCCTTTTTACCGTCTTTTTATTAAAAACAAGTCAGTGAACCATTTATTATGGACATGAAAAACATCTGGACACTGATTAAGTTAACATGACTAGACACAGATGCTTTTATCTTATAATAATATTCCCTGTTCTTTTATTCACACCAGAAATTATCATTTTGTCTCATATATATACATTTCAATCTCTAAAGGAAAACTCCATACAAAAATTTACGACAAAAGAGACGATTTTTCATTCCCTATTGTTAATTTTCCTTTTTTAGACGGCGATGTTCCTTTGGCTCCATCATACGGTGTGTATATATCCCAACTCGTTCGTTATGCCCGTGTGTGTAGTGATGTCATAGATTTTAACGAACGTAATCAATGCATCACTAGTAAATTATTAAGTCAGGGATTTCGTTACCATAAATTACGTAAAACTTTTAAAAGTTCTTTCATAGATACAAAGATTTGATTAGTAAATTTGGCTGTACCTGTAGAAAACTGATTAAAACGGTATTTCACATCCTAAATTTTACGGTAATATTGTACTTAAAGCGCGGAAATCACTATATGATCCATGTAAACTCATCGAACCTTTAAATAAAGTTATTAGTTCAGGTTATCTTACCAATGTTGTAATTAGATCTTTGAATATAGTTTACATTGGCACTAATATCGATTTTGTCATCAGCAAATTAAAACATAACTAAATTTGTGTTCTTTTCAAACAGGATGTTTAAAGACACACCCACGTTCATTTTGATCTATAAAGAGGTTAAACTCCTAACTATCCTACTGTCTGTCGATACATTTATTTTTGGCATTGCACTAGTCATGTCTTCTTTGACTGTCCATGACGTTAAAATACTAAATCCCTGGGATGTGTTTTAGTTGATTTTAGTCTTTGATGCATGATTTTTATTATTAATTGTTTTGGCTTTTAACTAGCTGTCAGTAACTGCAGTACTCTCAAATCGTACTTTCTTGTTTATTTGACCTGTTGATACTAATTGTAATGCTTTTTGTTATTTAATGTTATTCAGGGTTATATCTGGTCTATATACCAGCTTTGATAAGTGTTTGGTACAAATATAAATTTCCACTTCAGTACTATGAACATCAAAATTATTTCTTTTGTTAAAATATTTCCTTTCTCAATTGTAACTGTATACGTATACCTAACAACAAAATTATTTTATTTACTTGTGTTTAAAGTTATTGCAAATGGCTGATATGTTTGTTCGAGCATATTGTTTTTCTTAAATTGTTTAACATTTCATACCGATATAACATGTTACTTTTATTATTCTTCCTTAGCTTATTTATTTTGAATTTACATTGTATCATAGGTCAAATTTATTTGTTCAGTGTATGTTCAATGGTGTTACTATGTCCTTTGATTGAGTTAAGCTATTTCAGTTGATATTTTATAGTGTGTCTTTCTATGTTGTGATGTTACACTATTGTTTCAGAAAAAGGGTGAAGGTTTGGTACCATTAAAACGTTTAAACCCGCTGCATTTGTTTGCACCTGTCCTAAGTCAGGAATCTGATGTTCAGTAGTTGTCGTTTGTTGATGTGGTTCATAAGTGTTTCTCGTTTCTCGTTTTTATATAGATTAGACCGTTGGTTTTCCCGTTTGAATGGTTTTACACTAGTAATTTTTGGGGCCCTTTATAGCTTACTGTTCGGTGTGAGCCTAGGCTCCGTGTTGAAGACCGTACTTTGACCTATAATGGTTTACATTTATAAATTTTGACTTGGATGGAGAGTTGTCTCATTGGCACTCATACCACATCTTCTTATATCTATATACCTTTTGCAGGAGTTTGCCTCATTTTCATCTGTCCTAATTCTACTTTCCAGGGAGGCAACTCTTTGTCACCTGCTGGCTCAGCTTTCATTGGCTGAAATTTTAAAGAAGAATCATTAATTGTATGGAAAAAATAAACAAAAAGTATTCCGTTACCACTAAATAATCTTTAAATTCTTTTAAAGTAGTAGTTTCATAAAAAAAATAGAGTCTGCCCTACCATCATTCATAATCATCAAATTGCTGTTACATTGTTAAGATTGCATAACACATGTACTCTCCAGTAAAGAGATTTATATCTTCCTCTATATGCCACTCCTATATCATGTCTAAAGGAAATCGTTTATCTTTTAAATTTTGATGAAACAATATTATTTAGTCCATCATTCTTCTAACTCTCCTGAGGTACATTTCAGACTTAAAAACTAGAGATGTTTGAAAGTTTCAGGAGAACAATGTATGGTGATCGTTTCTTATTTGCTCCATCGCCCAAAGAAATGTACATATATGTGCTTTCTTCTGAAACATTCCTAATGTGATTAGTGCATCAAATGCATGATTTCAGTTCTAACCTAATAGACCCCAGAGATAAACTTTGTAGAACTGTTACAACTGATCTATTTGAGTGTGTAACTTTATGCATAAAAGTTAAGTTTGCTTGTTTGGTAGGTGAACCATAGAATCTTTATTAGCTATAGATGTAGTAAGAAACTGATCAAATAGGATTTTCAGTCATCGTTTTGTTACCTGTCCTATGATATGATTGGCTAGCAATGACCATGGTAACTATTTTAATAGATAGTAAACAAAGGTACAAGGGTTGAGCGCTCACAAACATGTTTAAACCTACCTCATTCTTCATGTGCCTGTCCTAAGTCAGGAGCCTATAGTTCAGTGATTGTCGTCGGTTCATGTCTGTCATATTTGTTTTTCATAAATTGTTCTGTTATAAATTAGGCCGTTAGTTTTTGCAATTGAATTGTTTCTTATTTTTCATGTAGGGGCCTTTTATAGCCGACTATACGGTATGGGTTTTTCTTATTGTTGAAGGCCGTACGGTTGCCTATAATTGCTTACATCCACTTCATTTGAACTTTGTGGATAGTTGTCTCATTGGCGATCATACCACATCTCCTTATTTTTATAAAGGTAATAAAGTCAAACCTGTATATAAAGGTCATCCTGTGGACCAAAGAAAAGTGACTTTATATAAGAGATGACCAATAAATTGATGATGATGATGATGATGATGGATGGCTGCTTGACGTCCAGTGGCAAATTAATATGCATATTTTGGATGAGAACATGTTAATATAATATGAATATTTACCCTGCATTGTACTAGACCGACACGCTGAGCCGGATTTTTAACATGCTTGTTCAAAAGTAACAGTCCGCAGGAAGATATCACCTTACCCTGACACATTATTCTGACTCTGAGCTGACAAGTCTTTGCTCTTACTCCTAAATGCCGACCAATAAATTGAGGTTATAAATGCATCAGTATTACTACAGCAGGACAATAAAAGAGTGACCTGTCAGGACAGATTTACACTTACAAAAGGTGACTATTAAGTTTGACTGTAGTGATTTCATGGTCCACCTAGCAAACTTAGCATTATTGTTTTTGTGCACACTCAAGTATAGTAGCTACAAAATAAATTTTGTTGAGATAACATTAAGCTTACAGTTGGTGCACCATCGCCATCTTTTTGTCGTCGTCGTTTTTCTGCCAGTTCTCTCTTCCATTGCGGGACCTCTGATGTATCTTTAGTTGGAGTTACAAATGCCAGATTTGGTGTAGAGGGAGACTTTCCTCTGGTATCTGTTGTTTTCAGCCAACTAGGTACATACTGGTCTTTTCCTAAAATTCAAAATACTTTTTATTAACTTCAAAAAAATAAGCGAGTCTGCTATCACATTTCGAACAAAATAATGTAATCTATATATAACAGTTGTCAAATAGTAATATTTAAAAGACTTGAAAAATATTTTCAACAAAAAATATAAGTTACTTATAGTTCATGCAATATATTATATACAATCTCATTTTGTGAGTCTTGATCTAGTCTTGAGGTTGTGCTACATTTTTTTTTTCTTACACATTTAACCTTCATGCTAAGAAAGATAACTCAATTTTACACAATGAAAAATGTTTACAAGTCAATGGCAAAAATTATGGTCAGTCTACAATGGTGAAGTGAGTAGTGACCCTAATCATAAATTTCTTTTTTCTTTTAGCAAACAATTATAGAAGAAGGTAGCTATGAATTTCCAAAGAAGCTTAATACGTGGTCCTTCATTGTAATCTTTTAAATATTTTGTATTTTCTGATCATAATCATCATGAAATTTATATAAATTATAAACCAATTCCAGTAAAATACTTCTTCTACGAAGACCACAGGTAATTAGAAATTCGAAGCTAACCATCAAGCTTAAATGTTTGTATACATAGGTATATAATTATTTATTTGCTGTATGTATGAGCTATGAAACTCGTTCATTTTGAATTTCCATGTATTGTTGTGTTAAGTTGCTATCTCATATTAAAAAGTTTACTCCATATTTTTATTTATCCATATTGTGCATTGTTCATTCAACAAGGACAAAAAATTCAATAGAAAAATAAGTATTGTCATTGACACGGTTGATGTAAATAAATTCAATAGAAAAATAAGTATTGTCATTGACACAGTTGATGTAAATAAATTCAATAGAAAATAAGTACTGTCATTGACACAGTTGATGTAAATAAATTCAATAGAAAATAAGTACTGTCATTGACACAGTTGATGTAAATAAATTCAATAGAAAATAAGTACTGTCATTGACACAGTTGATGTAAATAAATTCAATAGAAAAATAAGTACTGTCATTGACACAGTTGATGTAAATAAATTCAATAGAAAAATAAGTACTGTCATTGACACAGTTGATGTAAATTAATTGTATATCGTTTTTATAGAAATTGGTAGTAAAATACAATATATTAAAATTGTTTTTCTATCCTGCTTCTATTTTTTGTTTGAAACCATTCTGAATTATTGTATTTGATTATTTTTGCCATATTGACATGAAACATTCAGGTTATAATTCAGCTGAGTTTTTATATATTTCCCACTTACACAATCATGACAATTCAATGAAGAGATGCTGAATTCTCTGTGAGAATTTTTGAGTTGAAATGTGCATTGCAAATATCACAAAAACTAAGCCAACGTAAAAATTCCAGATGTTTGTTGTATATGATACTCTCTTTCTATTCCATTTTTTTCTAATTACCTGTGGTCTTTATAGTTCTGAGATCATCATCATCATGTTCTGAGCTAGCTGATGTAAGTCTTGTCCGTGATGGAGTTTGATGACCGTTAATTCCATTCTCCGGTTTAGTCTCCTGAAGAGGTCTGGAAGATTTCCTTGGAGTACTTTCTAACAAATCAAAACTATCGGCATTCTTATTTTCTGAAACACACGAAAAGATTGTTACAGAAAGTTTTAAAACAAAAAGCAAAAGTTAAAATGTACAAATAGTTCAGAGGACCATTATCCTGATTATAAACATGATAAACATGATAAACATGATAAATAAGAAACCATAAAGTTGGGAAATACTGTAAAGTCATGCAAGTTTTTCATTTATAATTAAAAAATGTGAACAGGATTGGGGTTAAAGACAAAAGGAACATATCAATGGTCAACAATGACAGACATTCAATAACAGTTAGTCAACCAAATCATTATGGTATTCCAAAAATATTTGAAGACCTGCCTTCACCATTACCAGTAAGAACCATTGACTCAAGAGCTTCCTTGTAAGTACCAACCCTCTTTTAAGAAAATTCTGATACAAAATGCAAACTCTGGCAGCTTTGGAAAATGGTATCAATCTGGAAGATGTGAACTCCAGATGAATATGCTCCTTGGATGTTGCTACATAAAAATGGAAAGTTTAGGTAAATAAATAGGTCAATAAACTTATCACAGTATGTGACATTCGTGATTAAATTATACTAATAGTTCACTCATGTGCATTCTCGAGTTAATATGTTTTGGTCACTTGTTGAATATTTTTTGACTTTCCAAATCTTGGTTTAGTTATTCTGTAATAATAACGATACCTTTAGAATCATGTCTGTTCCTGGTATCTGATGTTAACCAGCTGGGTTTTTCTTCATTTTTATCCCCAGATGAATCAATGGATGCTCCTCGAGTAGGTTTTAGTTTGGTGTCCTGTAGCCATGATGGCTTTTCATGATCACTTTTGACACTTTCTGACCTTTGAACACCTGATTCCTTTTTAGAGGGAGTATTGCGTAGAGAAGGAACCTCAAACCGATGCTTCACATGGGAATCTTTACTTGAAGATTCATCCATATCTTGTTGTAACGACCTAGCTGATTTTAATTTAGGTTTTTCGAATACACCAGTTGGAGGTTTTTCTGATTCGACAGTGTCTGTTTCAGGTTTTACCCGAGGGGTGCGTCTCAACATGGGCACATCAAAAGTTTTTGTTTCTGGACTTTTAGGTGGCTCTCTTCTTTTAGGTAAAGGAGTACTTCTTAAAGTAGGGATCTGAAAAGTCCCCTCTTCTTTTTCCTGATTATCTGTCTCTCTTTCTTTTTGAACACTTTTAAGCTGGGGCACATTGAATTTGTTGTCAACCTCCGTGGGAGATTTTAATTCTAATTCCATTTTTGGCACATTTTTTAATTCTGGAACATCAATATGAGGCTTTTCTTTATAAACATTTCTTAATGTCTCTGTAGGTTTAGGAACGTTCCGTAACTGAGGCTTTTCAAAATACATTCCAATGTCAATATCATCTGTACTACTCTCCCCCACATGATCCCCTAAAGTTAATTTCATATCTGAATCGTCACTTATACCGTGAAGGTTTCGTAGCGTCTTAGTGGGAGGATTGTCTACCTTTTTTAACTTCGGAGTTTGAAAAATATGTCTAGAATCGTCTGAAATTCTACTTTTAGAATCATCATCTTCTCCTGTTTTACCGTGAATAAAACGTAAACTTTCCGTAGGAGCATCATCAACTCTTCGTAACTTTGGGGTTTGAAAGACATGTTTTGTATCCATATCATCATTTTGTTCAGAAGCTCTACTTTTCGTTGGTGATTTTTCCACCTGCTTAAGAGCAGGCATATCAAATGTTTTTGAATCATCACTATCTTCCCGTTCTCTAACTGGTCGTGAAACTGCTTTCAACTTTGGTTTTTCGAACTGGTGTGTAGGTTCTACAGGAGATTTCAAGGTTTCCTGATCCGAAGTTTTCCTAAGTTTTGGACTAGTTATATTGGTCTGATTGTCTGATTCGCTAGATCCACTAGACGATGAAATTGGAAGTTTAACACCAATGTTCCTAAAATCTTTTTTTGCTTCGTCTGGTGTCAGGTCACTATCTGATGGTGTAGAACCTCTAGACTTTCTCTTAGGAAATCCCATTGGCTAAAATAAAGTGGAAGAATTTTATTATAAGTTTGTATACCTTAAATATACAAGAAATAAAACATGTTAAAGCCGACTTAGCAAAACATAAGGCATTGAAATAGTATCTGCGTGGATGGATGAATATAAAAAATACTGAAGGCATCATTGTTTAATGTACATGTATTAATAATATTAATATAACAATATTATCAATATTAGTTTTGTCAATATGAAGTTGAATTTTACAGTAAAAGAAAATAATTTTAAAAACATGTATCATCTTATTAGTCATAGTTTGCACTTCTTCAATAACATATCAAAATGAACTTATTCATAAAGAGGACCTCCGTTTTCTGGTTTAAATTGTTTAATTTAGTCATGACAGGTCCTATTAGAGTTTGCTATGCGGTATGGGTTTTGCTCATTGGGACCTATAGTTGCTCATATCTATGTCATTTGGTCTCTTGTGGATAGTTCTCTCATTGGCAAGCTTCCACATTTTTTTTTTTCAGATTATGAATCAAATAACGATTTCTTTAAAAATATTGAGCCTGAAAACTCTATGCAAGTCAAGATAGCAAGGCATTGTAAGTTTTATTTATCGGTGTACTGTTTATTGTTTAAAGAGTTTTCTATCAATGCAAAAATTACCGGCTGAAAAGTTTTGTAGAAATAAATCATGAAATATCAAATGTCTATACCAAGAGTAGATTATGATTATCTTTTGTCCTTACAATAATATTGCACAGTACATAAATGACATGTGGACCAATCAGAACTTCTCAAATGACGTGTGGACCAATCAGAACTTCTCAAATGACATGTGGACCAATCAGAACTTCTCAAATGACATGTGGACCAATCAGAACTTCTCAAATGACGTGTGGACCAATTAGAACTTCTCAAATGACGTGTGGACCAATTAGAACTTTTCAAATGATGTGTGGACCAATTAGAACTTCTCAAATGACGTGTACACCAATCAGAACTTCTCAAATGACGTGTGGACCAATCAGAAACGTGTGGACCAATCAGAACTTCTCAAATGACGTGTGGACCAATCAGAACTTCTCAAATGACGTGTGGACCAATTAGAACTTTTCAAATGATGTGTGGACCAATTAGAACTTCTCAAATGACGTGTGGACCAATCAGAACTTCTCAAATGACAGTGGACCAATTAGAACTTCTCAAATGACATGTGGACCAAGCAGAACCTCTCAAATGACGTGTGGACCAATTAAAACTTCTCAAATGAGGTTTCGACCAATCAGAACTTCTCAAATGACTTGTGGACCAGAAATCAAGTCAACCTAGTATGAATATATTTAGTTGAAGTGACAAAAATAGTATATACCATTCCCATGCCAGGCAAAGCAACCATGCCTGGAAGTGGTTTTTTGGCAGGAGGAGATTGTACATCACTATCTATGGAAGAACTGCTGTTACGTGCGAAAACATCTTCATCTGTATGACCATTCTGCATAACAGGCTTTGGCTCTGCAAAAAAAAAAAAGATTTATCCCTTTATGAGTTAAGGAAAGGATACAATTAATTCAAAAATGTTTGTGTGTACTTTTTATTGCGATTGTTGAATTAATGTTCACAAATCCCAGATTGATTATTGCAAATTCAAGAAATGCTGCATACAAATAGTGCTTTCAAAATATTAAATGCAAGCATTTAACAAAACCCAAAGCAAAAGAACAGAGCTTTTATTGTTGTTCTGCATTTCAAAATCACAATGAGGCCTTGTACCTTGCTGCAAATTCAAGATGGCCACTAGCATAGGTTTGAGTGGAATTCTTTGTTAAAAAACTGTACAGTGGGAATTTTCTTAAGGGGTTTTATTTTTGCTTACTTCGAGATTAAGTTAAAATAAAAGGAATATTAACTAGCCTATATTTGATCTCTAAGGAAGATTACAATCAATAAAAAGAAAAACATGAAAATAAAAACTTGTGAACAGGTCCTGCCCTAGAAATCGTAAAATTTAAACTCACGAAAATTAACCCCTTTATATATAAAAACGTTTTTAGATTGCATTTCTTTCATAAGTCTTGCACTATTGTATTGAGACAGCCATTTATTTCAATCTAACAAAACAAAATCAATCTTTAAATTATTCCTTTAAGTTTCTAGTTGAAAATGGCTTAATAATTTGAAGAACTTAACATTGTGAAATGTTTACCTGTAGAATCTGAATATCGACTGTTTTCATCAGCTGCTCCCATGCTATGTATACTAGTTCTACTGGGTTTACGCCTCTTTGCTAATGATCCTTTCTTCCTAAGGACAGTTTTCTGTTTACCAATATCAACATCTAAATGAGTATTATCCTGTGAATGATAAAGAGTTGTAAATAAACAGTTCTCAAAAGCTAGTGGCAAATGAAAAAGTGTGCTTATGGTTTCACAATGGATCAATTTGAAGTCAAACCCAAACATATTTCTTCACAATAAACTGTTGACCAATATATGAGTTGTTGTAACTGCTAAATTATTCTATCAAATACATATACATGTACTACATATAGGTAAGTACCTGGACAATGGCATCTAAATCAATACTCTCTTCTCTCTGTAAACCATTCACAACTACCTGAAAACACGAAATATTCCAGTAACTGTGCTTTTATAAAATGACATTAGGCAACATTATACATATTACTTGATCAAATTAGAAATCAATTGTAGTTTATAACTTCAAAATCCAAAGACGATGTACTACGGTCAATCAAGTTCATTTAGGTTATTTTTTAATCCTTCATTTCTGCATAAAGTTAAAGACATTCTAAATGTAATTGAAGAATTTTCTCCTTCCTCTTACATTTTTACTGACATCCAAAAGTGTGGACTATAGCAAAGCTAATAAAATTCTTGTAATTAGATTTTGCCGTTTAAAATGGATTAGTTCAGTTAAATCATCTTGCCAAAAGTGTTTAGAAAATAACTCAGGCAATTGTTCTGTGCAAAAGGCAACGTCATGGAAGTATTGTACATACTGTGTTGGATTTCAATATGGCTTATTGGAATAAGATGAAGAATTAAGTCACATGACTGCCGTAAGGGAAATTCCAAATATCAAGAATGAATGAAACAAACTAAGTCATATATACAATTAAATTACAAAATAATGAAATCATACTTAATATTCATAACCATGATAACAAAGACTTACCTCTGTATCCTGGTCCATAATATCAACTGCATTACCAGTTTCATCTGTAAGCATGACATCTACTTTCTCATCGCTCCGATCAACAAAATTTGGTTCATACTTGTCATCATCTTCATCAACTTCATTTGATCCTGTGGAATTTTCCTCATCTATTTTTTCATCACTTATATCATCATCATCATTGTCTTCTTGGTCATCAAAATCTATCAATTTATCTTCTTCCTTTACATCGTCACGATTCGTGTCATACTCAAAAAGTTCATCTGTCTTTTCTGTTTTAATTACTTCACTTTCTTCAAAATCAATAAGTTTTTCATTTTCTACATATTCTTCCTTTCCATTTGACTTCTGGGTGAAAAAATCATCAGTACTGAAGAGATCTGTGTCGTTTGTTTTCGACGACTTTGATGTGAAATTGGTCGCATCATCAAATTCAGACATCCTTAACGAATCGTCCATGGAAGCTGCATTTGTGTATGGTTTGTTAGATTTAGTAATTGCTATCAATGTTGCATCAGAACACATCTAAAATTTGAAATAAAATATTCAATCGTAGGTTCTACTTATATGAATTTATAAAAAATTTACAAAGTTACCAGATTTCATACCTTTTGAAGTATGAGAATTAAGTCAGTTGCATAAAACTTTTATATTTATTAAAACTGTATGATCTTGAAATATATGGTAGATACTCATCAATAGAAAAATATATGTATATATAATCATGATAATGGAAGAGAAAGAATGTAGTATATCAAATCATAACACAAAATAAGCATACATATGTAGGTTTTATATATATATATATATGGATGGTAAACATTCAAACAATTACATGTAAATTTTGACTGTTAACTACAGATCAGTCTTATTCTTTAAACTCTCTAACTGATTATATTCGTCCAACTCTCAAATTGATTTTATTCCTTAATCTCTTTAACTGATTTTATTTGTCAAACTCGTCTAATGTACTGATTTAATTTTTTTCATCAAACTCTAAAACTGATTTTATTCGTCAAACTCTTTTAACTGATTTTATTTGTCAAACTCTCTCACTGATTTTATTTGTCAAACTCTTTTAATTGATTTTATTTGTCAAACTCTCTCACTGATTTTATTTGTCAAACTCTCTTTCTGACTTTATTTGTCAAACTCTCTCACTGATTTTATTTGTCAAACTCTCTTTCTGACTTTATTTGTCAAACTCTCTCACTGATTTTACTTGTCAAACTCTCTTTCTGATTTTATTTGTCAAACTCTCTCACTGATTTTATTTGTCAAACTCTCTCACTGATTTTATTCGTCAAACTCTCTCACTGATTTTATTTGTCAAACTCTCTAACTGATTTTATTTGTCAAACTCTTTTAATTGATTTTATTTGTCAAACTCTCTCACTGATTTTATTTGTCAAACTCTCTTTCTGACTTTATTTGTCAAACTCTCTCACTGATTTTATTTGTCAAACTCTCTCACTGATTTTATTTGTCAAACTCTCTTTCTGACTTTATTTGTCAAACTCTCTCACTGATTTTATTTGTCAAACTCTCTTTCTGACTTTATTTGTCAAACTCTCTCACTGATTTTACTTGTCAAACTCTTTCTGATTTTATTTGTCAAACTCTCTCACTGATTTTATTTGTCAAACTCTCTCACTGATTTTATTCACAAACTCTCTAACTGATTTTATTTATCAAACTCTCTAACTGATATTATTTGTCAAACTCTTTTAATTGATTTTATTTGTCAAACTCTCTCACTGATTTTATTTGTCAAACTCTCTAACTGATTTTATTTGTCAAACTCTCTCACTGATTTTATTTGTCAAGCTCTCTCACTGATTTTATTTGTCAAGCTCTCTCACTGATTTTATTTGTCAAACTCTCTCACTGATTTTATTTGTCAAACTCTCTCACTGATTTTATTTGTTATTTAACTCTCTTTCTGATTTTTCAGATTTCAAACTACATTTTTTTTATGGTTATTTTAAAAGGGTCTATTATTTTTGTAATGACCCCTCACAATATTTCTATTGCTTAAGTCAGACAGAAGGACCATCATACAGACCATTTGATCACTGTATTTATCAACTGTCAAAATTAAATATTGCATTATTGCAGGCCACCTGAATTACACCTAAAAGATTTGTTGCAAAAGATTTTTTATAATTTAATAAATAAATTTTCTGTATCAAATTTTTATTCTAAATATATTTATTTGTTACAAGATTTGAAAAATTTTTTCAAATATTTTGTTGATTTAATTTCTCTGTTATATTCAAAGTAGTATCCATGTTAAAAGTTGGTCCCTGGGATCTTTGTACATATTTTTTCAAGTTAGTCTAACTGGGCCAGTTGATTATAGGAGAAGTGAGCGAAAGATTTCAATGAGGGAAAAGGTTAAAAAATATATTGAGCCTGGTTAGCTAAAATATTCAAGATTTGTATATGTTTGAACAAAATGTTTTGGCCTCAACCACCCTTAACTTTAACTGTTCCGGTTCTTATACATCCTTGGCCTTCAAATATTCGGCTTCAAGCATTCCTGATGAAGGTTAATCCAGAAAAGCATTTGGATGCTGTCTGGCTTGAAAGGTATTTGGAAGATTTGGCGTATTGTCTAGTTTAAAATCAGGAGAGTTGATGACAAGAAGACTGTCCGTATAAATACATTGGTAGAAAAAAACATTCATATTGAAACAACAATGTATAACTGACTAAAAACTAAAATATTATTTCAAAGCAGATACATTTCTAGTCATATCTTCTATATTATATCAAATCATTCAGTAATTCATGCATAAAGAGCTTACATCATTGACTAAAATAGAAAGAATCAGGGATCATTTATATACCATCATAATATGTCACAAAAAAACTCTTTAAAAAACATGCAAAAAGGGCTGAACCAGATACATGTATCTTAGATAGCAGGGAATCAGATTTGTGGTAAATTTTCCTTCAAGTACAAATATATAAACAGTTTTGAAAGACTAGCCCAATTTATTCATAATAGCTTCTCCCTCTTGCTGCTAAATAGAACATGTAGAAGAGGTAAGCACAAACAAGCACTTTTCTCCCTCAGAATTTATGTTATTTCCTGTTGGTCAGTCTTTTCTTTTTTTTTTTCATTTTTTGCCATAGTATTATTTGTCAGTTTTCCTTGACTCATGATTTTTTATTGTCATTTGGTATCTTAAACTTCTTCGTTTTTCATTTTTTGCCATGGTGTTATCAGTTTTTCTTCAACTTTTGATTTTTGCTCATCCCTTTTATTTTTTCTGCCTCTTTTTTAATCAAATCTTTTGTGATGAAAAACATATTTTTGTATTATAATAGAAAACCAAAGGATAAGGGGTCTCCATCCATGACACAAAATCAGTACATGCACAGCCAAAAAAACACACAAAAAGTAAAGGAATAGCACTTTTATTGCTGTTCTTCATCTCTTATGTCTAGTATTGAGTGTATTTCATTTAACCCAATTGCAGGTGTATGGTGTTTTTTTTTTATTTACAGTAGACACATTTGAATATGTATTTCAACAAGACAGTCTAACTTATTGAAAAATTTATAAAGTATCGGCAAACAGGAAGTAGGTATCTGACAAATCCAAAAAGTGCACACACATTACCCCTCATCACTTGCATTGAGTGTTAAAGCTACTGACCAAATATGAATATAAAGTCATTCTGTTTAGAAAGTTTCTGAGAAAAGTGTGACTATTTGTTGGACAAACAGACTGACAGACATTCATGGTAATTGCAATATAGCCCTCACTTCTAGAGTGGGGGTATATTAACTGATTTTTACATGTTCCTCTGACATGGTAATCTATAACATTTATAACAAAAAACAAATCAAATACACATAGATAAACAAACCTCTGGAAGATTGTCGAAATCAACAAGATCATCAATATCATCGTCATTTTCATCAGACAGACCAGTCAACAAGTCTTCAAAACTCTTCTCTATTTTCTATTATGATTATTTTAAAAAACAAAAAAATAAAGGTTAATGTCAGTGCCCGCTGTATATTTGTTGGATTTGCATTTTTTTTCAGTGTCCCAATGTTTTGCTTTAAGGACATACGATACAGTTTTGATCCCATAATGAAAATTTTATGAAAATTTGCATATAAGCTATTTTTACCTGATAAAATCAAATATGTAATAAAAAATATACCTTCATGTGCTACTTTTTGAGTAAAATGAGGTCGAAATTTCAGATATTTACTCAAATTTCGGATTTGTGGACGTATTTTTCCTATCGACAGAAATACACAACTTTTTTGTTTTAAAAGATAAACACAAGCTGTTTTTTGTCAAATTATTTGTAACTTCTGTTTTATATAAATGTCCTATAAATTTATGCATTTCATTTTTACAAATAACTCATATTTATCAAATGTTCATGAATGTAGAAAAAAACGTCATTTTTTGCTGTATATTTATTAAATTTTAAAAAATTGGATTGTTGACTTTTTCTTGAAATTGGTACAAATAATCTTCACACGTAATCAAACCAAATGTCATTTTAAAACAGAGGGGTCCATGAACTCGTTTTCCAGTTAAAAAAACTAGTTTGAAAGGTAAAAAACAGTCGCAAAATGCAACTTTTCTTGATATGTCAGTTTGACGTCGCGAAAGTAACATTTTACGTTAGCAACGTCATTACCTCCCCTGTAACTGTATCGTATGCCCTTAAGGAGAAAAATTTGATTCCAGGATGCTTGACCTTCTTTTCATTTTCAGGAGGAAAATGATGCATGGAAATTAGCTTTTTCTATATTACAGCTTATGTAAATATTTTTCCCCCGTATGCCTGTAGTAAGTATCCTACATATGTTCACTCTAGCATTTTTATATAATTTTGAAGAAAAGAAAAATATATTGAATACAAAATATGATTAACACGTGGGGTAATCGTCAAAGAAACGACGACACAATGAAGACCTCTACATGTGTTTTGTCATCTTTTTGATATTAATCAATCTACTTTTATTGATAAAATGAACTGTTTTGTCATATTTAAGACCAAACATTAGAAAAAGCTTTTTACCTTTTTTGAGAAGTTTTCACCCTCCATTTACCAACACCCAATGTGATCAAATGAAAAAATCAAGACACCCCTCCCTCCACAAGCTGTAGTATATGTAAGCAAGCTTAAAAATATCATATTGTACCATTCTCATATCATAATACAAGTTTCATGCAATTTAAGCATTCTATTGTCAAAATGAATTTCAAAATATATGCAAATCAAACAAATCCAGGTCTATACAAATATATAAAAAGGTAAAAGTGCTTTGTTAGATTTGTAGGCAAATATACATGTAAAACAAATATTATTATGACAATTACATGTTAAACATAAATATATAATTATATATACAACCCTTGACAATACTTCACTTGTAAAACTACTGTCCTATATTTACTTTTTAAATATTACAACAAACTGATGAAAAGTTAGAGTATAAACCATTCTTGTGTTAACCACTTCTCTTTAAGTGAAAAATTCTAGAACAACAAGTACCAATAAAACTCATCAAAGATATTAGGCATATAATTTTGTACACCAGAAGTGTGTTTTGTCTACATACAAAGGACTCATCTATGATGCTTATATAAAAAACTTAAACGGTCAAATAAAGTACAAACTTGAAGACCATTATAATGAAGACCAAATATTCCGAAAGTTTTAACCAATTACAGAAAGACTGTTGCAATAGGGAACTTTTTAAAATCTGATAGAGAGACATACAGAAGGATTCAGTGTGTAATCACTCTTGATAGTGATTTTCACAGTGAATGCTGGTGATTGAGGGTGACTGACAAATGACTGACACTATGAAATATCACTCATTATATTCTTTTAGGTATATAAGTAAAATATTAAATAACAGATAAGTACTGTAAATTCAGAAATTATTGCAAGGTTTTTATTACTGCTAATTATGTGACAGGGTGAGTATGGCAATAATTCGATCTCGGGCGAGTATCACAATAATTCGCATTCAGATAGATATCTGATACATGCATCTGTATGCAGATTTTCCTTAAATTAAAATAATCAATCTTGCATTTTTGTCCATTCTTAAAAAATTGCAATAATAAATGCATGCAATAGTTTCTGAATTTACAGAATATCAGAATTTATCAACAGCAATTTTTACTAGATGGCCCTGCTTGTACTGTAGCTGTTGAATTAAAACTGCTTAAGCTGAATTCTAAGTATACAGTTACTAGTAAATCAAAATACCTACATTAAGTACTGATAATATTTTTTTTAGCCTCTGTAAAAATGCAATAGGAATTGATCCTAAGAAATTTGGTTTACACATAAATGGTTTAGTTTGTGATATGCCTACATTAAATATCATTTTATTGAATTTATACACTGTGTGTAATCTTATTTCAGAAAGACACAATTGTGGTACAGCAGTATAAACAACCTAACTATAAACTGAATGAATTTAAAACATGTAAATTTACATCTTGAAAAATGAGTTTGTTTTAATATTTTACATCTTGAAAAATGAGTTTGTTTTGTTATTAAGTGTACAAACAACCTTGACATTTGCCCTCTACCTTTTAAATTGATTTATAAATGTTTCAACACATGTGAATGTGACTGAAAATGTTTTCTGGGATATTCTCTCTTTTCTCCTTCTAAATTAGATTTGGGCTAAAATATGTTCCTGTGCATTTATCAGACTTTAGATTTCTGTATGTTTTGTTGAATACAAATTTGTATAGTTTGTGGGTTTTCAGTTGGTAATTTTATTCTTAGTACTGTATAACAACCACTTTTCATTATGTACTGAAAACTGTCATAATGACTGTCCAGTTATAAAAACAGGAGAATTTACAAAGACAACCAAGGCATTAGTAGAAATTCCAGTTCATTAATGGACATACAGGGAACAAAATGGCAAAAAATACCACTCTTAACAAAAAACATCTCCAGTCCATAAAATTACCCTATTTTTAGTGAGTGTTGATCTTTCTTGCGCCATGTCTTCTTCCTGGAATATTTCCTCTAAGATCGGGTTATTGTCTGTCAATATATCATCTAGATCATCAAAGTTGAACTTTGACCTGCAGTCGATAGCGGTGGTTTAGTCTTTCTTTTGGGAAAAGTCTGTAATGAAAAAAAAGAACAATAAACATCAAACTTGCAGAAACGTAACACACGGTCACATATATTAGTCACATGATGTGTTAACTAAACATATTAAAAGTTCCATCTGACTTTAACAGCTCCACCATTAGGTGATTCAGGTACTGTCAATTCATTATTATTTGTGGAGTATCATTTTCGTGGATTTCGTTGGGATAGGTGAACCAGATTTTAAATGTTTCACGAAGTATAAATTTGTTATAGGCTAAGCTGTATGCGAACTTTTGCAAAACCATGAAATCAAGTATGTATTCAGAAAAATTCAGTATTTTCCTCAATCCACGAAAATTGATACCCACAACAATAAATGAACCCAGAGTATATGAGTCACTCTTGGTGGTGATTTTATTTAAACATTTATTCACTAACAACAACACAATGTCAACTGATTTCACAGTTATTCATTATCACCAGCATCAAGGTTTTTTTACTTTTATATCTAACTATTAAATGTACTGTATGTGAAATTATGGAAAGTCCTCACAACACTTTAGTCCCAGTCCATTAAACTTCAACTCCTTGTTTTCTCCCTCGCCTTATTAATATTTCTCAGGATACAGCCATGTGAAATCTACACAACTAAATTGTAAAATTATGTTTTATAAAATTTATTACTTAAATTGCAAGTCATACAATTTGCATTTGACAGATACTTAAACATTGTGACTCTCATAAAAATCATGTGGTTTCAATGATCCTAGTATAACTACTAGGTCTTGTAAAAATCATGTGGCACACTTCATTTTTAGGTCACATGATTTTCAAACAACTATCACTTTTGATTTATGATACTGACTGACTCCATATTGTGACATTGTTGTTCCTTTTCATAGTCAAATGTGTAGTGAAATAAAATTTGAAAAATAAAGAAGAAAAAAGAAAAAAAATCCAATGTCTGTGATCTTTCTGCTGATGTATATTAAAGATAACCAAAAACACAAATAATAAACAGTTAACAGAAATTTGGTCACAAATCATTTAAAAAAATTCCAATAGAACTTTAGACTCCACATTTTGAGCTTAAATTGGGTAGGCAGGGAATCATATTTTTAACTCCAAAAATAAGGACATAATTCAAGAGAAAAACCAACAGACCACAAATGAAAGTATATTTTCACAAATAGCTCACCACAGTTCCAATGAGAAAACAAATAGCTTACCACAGTTCCATTGAGAAAACAAATAGCTTAACACAGTTCCATTGAGAAAACAAATAGCTTACCACAGTTCCATTGAGAAAACAAATAGCTTACCACAGTTCCAATGAGAAAACAAATAGCTTACCACAGTTCCATTGAGAAAACAAATAGCTTAACACAGTTCCATTGAGAAAACAAATAGCTTACTACAGTTCCATTGAGAAAACAAATAGCTTACCACAGTTCCATTGAGAAAACAAATAGCTTACCACAGTTCCATTGGGAAAACAAATAGCTTAACACAGTTCCATTGGGAAAACAAATAGCTTACTACAGTTCCATTGAGAAAACAAATAGCTTACCACAGTTCCATTGAGAAAACAAATAGCTTACCACAGTTCCATTGAGAAAACAAATAGCTTACCACAGTTCCATTGAGAAAACAAATAGCTTACCACAGTTCCATTGAGAAAACAAATATAATTAATGTGTGAAATATTTCTGTGGTGAGATGTCAGTGTGCAAGATGTTACCGGTACATTAATATTGACTGAATTATACTTATACCATAATGGCATGGTATAGATCATCGAAGGTCATTTAATTTTGCCTTATGTTTTACAAGTATTATAGTATGCTGTTATTCTAATTAAAATAATTTTTTAACAAAAGAATTTAAAAAAATTATATAAAATTTGATTTGATTTATTTTTTTTTTGCTTTGGCTAAACACTTACATGTATTTTATTTTTCACTGAGATTATATTCAACATGTAAATAATCTTAAAAGCCTCTATTGTCTTATTTAAGGCAATGAATTTTCCAACAAGTATGTGAGGCTGTGGGATAGGTCCCCATTAAGTGTGAGAGGTTGTGGGACAGCTAGGTCCCCATTAAGTGTGAGAGGTTGTGGGATAGCTAGGTCCCCATCAAGTGTGAGAGGTTGTGGGATAGCTAGGTCCCCATCAAGTGTGAGAGGTTGTGGGATAGGTCCCCATCAAGTGTGAGAGGCTGTGGGATAGGTCTCTATCAAGTGTGTGAGGTTGTGGGATAGGTCCCCATCAAGTGTGTGAGGCTGTGGAATAGGTCCCCATCAAGTGTGTGAGGTTTTGGGATAGGTCCCATCAAGTGTGTGAGATTGTGGAATAGGTCCCCATCAAGTGTGAGGTTGTAGAATAGGTCCCCATCAAGTGTGAGAGGTTGTGGGATAGCTAGGTCCCCATCAAGTGTGAGAGGTTGTGGGATAGGTCCCCATCAAGTGTGAGAGGTTGTGGGATAGCTAGGTCCCCATCAATTGTGAGAGGTTGTGGGATAAGTCCCCAGAATATGAGTGTCAAACCAAAATACGATTTGGGGTTTTCTGCTTCTTGCTGGAAGTACACAGCATTTAGGAATAAGAGCAAGGACTGGTCTGTGTCTGTTTGATTTTATCTGTGTGGAACCACATGTCTTCCATTGGACTGGTCTGTGTCTGTTTGATTTTATCTGTGTGGAACCACATGTCTTCCATTGGACTGGTCTGTGTCTGTTTGATTTTATCTGTGTGGAACCACATGTCTTCCATTGGACTGGTCTGTGTCTGTTTGATTTTATCTGTAGAACCACATGTCTTCCAGAACCACATGTCTTCCATTGGACTGGTCTGTGTCTGTTTGTCTTCCATTATATTTTATCTGTGTAGAACCACATGTCTTCCATTGGACTGGTCCTGGTCTGTGTCTGTTTGATTTTATCTGTGTGGAACCTGTTTGATTATATCTGTTTGATTCTAGAACCACATGTCTTCCATTGGACTGGTCTGCGTCTGTTTGATTTTATCTGTGTGGAACCACATGTCTTCCATTGGACTGGTCTGCGTCTGTTTGATTATATCTGTGTAGAACCACATGTCTTCCATTGGACTGGTCTGTGTCTGTTTGATTCTATATGTGTAGAACCACATGTCTTCCATTGGACTGGTCTGTGTCTGTTTGATTCTATATGTGTAGAACCACATGTCTTCCATTGGACTGAAATTCACTGAGTATACCTTATACTTATTTTGAAGAAAAATAATTCAAGGAAAGAAATTAAATCAGCTAAATATCTGACTACATCAACCCTCACAGTTATACAATGTACAGAAAAATAAAATCATTACAAACTTAATTCTAATTTCTTAAAAAAATATAACAAGATTACAACATGTATTTAAGATAACTATCTATAGAAAGGCTATATTATTTGTTGATTTTTTTTTTCCTTAAAACTTTCTTTGAGATAAAAAATTCTAATTAGTATCAGATTATTTTTAATGATAAAATGATCATATTTTATTATGTAACATATTTAAGACAGTTTGTACAAATTATTGACATGTTTGTAAAAAGCCTGAGGAAAAGTAAACTTTTCACTAGTTTTATTTTATCACATTGACTTTGCTGTTTTACTACAATAACACAATTACAACTTAAAAAGTTACTTAGGAGTCCAATTCTATTCAAAATACAAGGTCATTATATTACAATTGAAGGGGAGGTAATCCTGTAATACACCATTCATTGTTGGGATTTCAGTAAAAATTGTCACTTGTTTTTATCTTTTTTTCTGTGTCTCGTCCTGCAGACTCAAATCCTGATCTACAGATGTGTTTGGTGGCATAATTGATTGTTGGTATTCAATGCCACTTTTAACACTCATGGCTTTATTGTGGCTGCCAGTTTATGTTGCAGAGAATCACTGACCTTTGGTTAAAGAAATTCTTATCAATTATTATTGCAGTCCACTACAAAGTAAGACCACTGAAGAGTTTGAAAATTTGTTATTCCTAATGTTAACACATTACATGTAAATTTTTAAACAATGAATAAATATAAATATAATGTGCTATAAATTATTATGATTTGAGGAAATGCAGCCTTCAAAAATTTAAAATGCAAATTGTTTGTTATTGTAAAACCTATCCTATCACAATTTCGCATAATAAAAACATAAAAACAATTCAGAAATTAAAGTAAATATCCTGTTTTTGTTTTAAAGATATAAAAATGGGGCACAATGTGGAATATGTATAAAAAAATATCTATTTATATGTAACCTCAGGACAGATACAAGACTCAGATTTGATTTTTATGAATAAAAGGAGATGTTGAGGTTTACATTAATGAAACGGCAACCCAGCAACAGCAAAAAATATTTATAGACATCTAAAGAGCATCTTGTTTGCATTTTTGCATTATGCAGTATATTTAAACGTTCTAATAAACATTATAAAACTGAAGGAGATAACATGAAAACTTTGACACTTGAATATTTCATATGTAAATAAAATTTATGGCATATCTGGTGTATATCATTAGAAAAGATATTAAAATTACCAAAATTGGCGTATTGGAAGCTTTAGTAGCTTTTTAACCAGAACATACATAATCTTGTATGAACTACATATGAACAAAAAAGCTGTTGGAAACATTTGTTTTGGAAATTCTAGTATCTTTCCTACTCTCAAAATAAATAACCCAGTTGTAAAATGTTTCACATATGAATATCCTTATCAATAACTTAATTGTATTAAAGATTAAAATTTTTACACATTTCCTTTAAATCTGTAGGTCATGTACATGTAGGTAGTTTGTTAACTGTTTACAATGTCTCTATAAAATTGAAATGACAATGAACAGATGTATGAATCCTGTATGTATTGATTTATTCAGTGCACCTTAAACATCCAATGAAGCATTTATGTTTGTCAACTGTGATATAAAATGCAAAGCAACTGATTCTTAACAATTTTCATAATTAAAGTGCATTCCTCAAATAAATGGACCATACACTTCACATCTTTAAAGATCTAATGAAATACAGTGCATTGATCCATTTTCAAAATTGTGTACAAAATAATACATTTACAAGAGTAATGCAAAACTAGAGTAAATCAGGTACAAACATATCCTCTAGATAGATGGGAAGGCTTAGTCTAGTCATCATTGTCCTTATGGATTTAATATTATTTTAGAAGGTAGTCTTTCAAATTTTTGTTGAGTTTGTTGAACATGATTATGATCAAACCAAAATTTTATTTGAACAACATACAAATTTTCTAGACTTGTATGCTAAATTTGTAAAACCATGCATTATTAAGTATTCACAAAAATATATACAAATAATGGGAATGTGTCCATGGGACACAGATGATGACCCGCTTGCATATAATGTTATAAAAGGACATAACACAAGAACAGTAAAAGTGACGCTACCCAAATTCGTACTTGATCTGAGTTTTGTGGTAATAAGCATAAGTTTCATAACATTTGTGAGGCAAACTTAAATCAGAGAACAGAAATGAAAATTGTGTCAACAATTTTTCCATTTGTAAAGGGCATACCTCCAGAATGGTTAAAGTGACACCACCAACATTTAAACTTGATCTGTGTTTTGTCCGAAGGTAATAAATAAGCATTGTGTATGAGATTCATAACATTTGGTTGAGGAAAACTAAAGTTAGAGAACGGAAATGAAAAATTCAGCAATTTTTCCATTTGTAAAGGGACATAATATAGAAATAAGAAGATGTGGTACAAGTGCCAATGAGACAACACTCCATCCAAGTCATAATGTGTAAAAAGTTAACAATTATAGGTCAAAGTAAGTCCTTCAACACGGAGCCTTGGCTCACACCGAAAAGCAAGCTATAACTCTAGAAAGATAAAAGTGGCGCCACCCAAATTTTCACTTGATCTGTGTTTTGTGGTAATAAGCATTGTGTATAAGTTTCATAACATTTGGTTGAGGCAAACTAAAGTTAGATAAAGGAAACCAATTTTGGGACGTACATACAGACGGACAAGGGTAAAACTTAATGCCCCCTCCGCTACAGCGGGGGCGTAAAAAAAAATAAAATAACAAAAATACCAAACTCTAAGGCAAATTCAACATGGAAAGTCCTTTATAAAATGGCAAAATCAAAAGCTCAAACACATCAAACATACAGAAAACAACTGTCATATTCCTGACTTGGTACAGGCATAAATTGTGGATTAAACCTGGTTTTATAGCTAGCTAAACCTCTAACTTGTATGACAGTCGCATAAAATTCCATTATATTGACAACAATGTGTGAGCAAAACAAACAGACATAAAAGGTAAAATTAATGTCAAAATTACAATTACAATTTTTCCTGATTCCACTTAAATAAATGAATCCATGCTGACCATGTTTTCTGTAAATAACAGAAACAAAAACACTTTCAGTTGTAAAATATGAAGGAATAGCCACTCACTGACATGCCTATAAAAATACCGTTCTTTTTTTTCTCAAGGAACACAATCTGGTCTCCTTAAGATGCCTACTTGGAACAGTGACAGACCAAATGACATACTGACTAGACATAATTTGTGGTAAAGTGTTAGACTTGTCAGGTGGTCAGGTAAGTAATTAAACGACCATTAACTGTACATTATCAACTATTACAAGATTACACACCTCCATGTTGGTGATCAGCCTGATTGATTTTGGATTATTATCTCCCGTTTATAGATAACACGACACTAAGTGCACAATGTATGTACTCCCGTTAAATAATATGAATTAAAGGGTCAACTAAACAGCAACCCTACAACACCATAAAACATTAACACAAAAAATCAAATATACTAATGAACAATTTCCAGTTAATTTCTAAATGAATTAGGAATTTAAAAGCGAAGGATCTCTCAAGTCAGGAATATGACAGTTGTTTTCCAATCGTTTGATGTGTTTGAGCTTTGGTTTTTGCCATTTGATAAAGGACTTTCCATTTTGAATTTTCCTTGGAGTTCAGTATTTTTGATATTTTACTTTTTTTTTAAGAGAAACTCAGGCCTTCTGCACATTAAACTAAAATAAAATTCTATTCAAACTTTGACTCTATCTTAAGTTCACTAACATTTCAAATCCTTAGAAACAAAGGTATACACTTGTTTTTTTTTTTGTCAGAGGAAATTGCATAAAATCATTTGTGCTCAAACATTGTAACACAATAATGACAATCAACAGTCATGAACATCAAACATCTATTTCTTTGAAATTATTAGGTATTAAGCAAAAGATATTAAGTAAAGAATAAAAATAAGGTCACTTGTTTTCATACACTACAATGTAGAATAATTTAACATGCAGGATTACAGATAGCCCATGTCAAAATGGAAGCAAATGTAACCCCTTATTATCCAAAATGCTTGATTGAAAACTGGAATAAAAATTTTTGCCTCAGGTATCTCTACAGTTTTAAACTAAGACTTGCATAAATTTATACAAAAATCACATCTTTACAATTCTACTCTTTTTTTCACTTTGTCAATTAAGTCTTTTCTTTTTTGTCTGACCATCTGCAATAATCCTAAGTATTAGCTTTTTGTGTTGTGTCTGTTATAAGATTTCATATCTTCGCACACATATAATGATATTTTATTTAAAACTTCTCATATAAAGTTTTGTGGCATAAAAAAGTTATCAAATGTACCAATAATTTTTCTGTTGTAAATAGTTAAGGGTCAATGATCTAATTTAAGATCTATCTTGTAAATAATTTCAAAGGACAGAGATAAATTTTGTTCTTTAACATGTTTTACAGTTCTTTATTGAACTTTAATCTTTTCTTTTTACAAATAAAAACCCCACTTGAAAACTATACTTCAGTATTTGTAAATCTAATCTTCACAAATATAAAACAATATGTGTTACAAAGCTCTGAGACTTACAGTTGAACGTTCAACCTTATACATGTATAGTCACAATAACATTTAGGTGAGGCCAAAATGAAATATAAAATGTAGAATTGTGGCTCTGCTTGTAATCAAAACTAAAACATTCCCTTTTTGCACGTTGAACACTTTTAAAGCAATTCAATTTTAAACATACTTCCCCATTTTTGCACCTTAACCTAAAACATGAATTTCAGTTTTCAAAGAATGAAGTGCAAAATGTACAGTGAAATTCCAATAAGACTTCTTTTCTAATCTGTATACAACTTAAAAAATTAACGACTATGGCTCCTTCTTATTTCAAATTTTTCTGAGTATAAAATCTAATTCCGTACTATTTCAACTGTACATTTAAAATGTTAACTGTCATGACCTTCTAATCATTTCCCACCATAAAACATGGTATACAAAACATATATGTCATTAAAGTTGACTACATACATTTTTTTCAATATTTTTCTAAGTAATATATTCCAATTTAAATTTACATTAAAAATTACAATTTAAACTACACAAATGGAATAATTACCTCTATGGATGATTATACACAAAACTTTCTTAGGTACATTACATACCCCAACACAAAATAATCTATTTGATCAATACTGTGTAATCTATTTGAAAAATAACATTATTTACCTTGAAAGACAGGATGACATCATAACCAATTTAAAACTAACAGGACAATAGGGAAATCCTTATCGCAGCTTCTGATTAAGCTTTAAATCTCATTTGAAATTTGTGAAAATATTGAAAGATATAACGCTAGCTGGTTATCAATAAATATACAGTTCAGAACATGAGCAGAAAGTTTAAATATAGATCAGACTTATTAAAAATTTAAATGCATGTACTTGTATATATATATTACCTTGAATTATATTAATCAATATTTCATAATACCTTATAAGGGTATGTAACGGTAACTTCCAATGGAGTCTTCAAGTGCACAAAAAAGACGATAATCGTTATTTTAAACTCATGGCTAAAACAGAAACTTAATTGCTTTTCAAATATGTATTTTCCTGATTTTCTTAAGCACTAATACCGAAACTTCCCTTTAAACATGTTAAAACTGTAAATCTTTGAAATTTCCACACTATATCATTAAAAAATTCCACAACATCCTTTTTAGTTAAATTCACATAATTATTATACCTCTAAACATCACTGCTACCATTAAAATTGAATAAACAAAATTAAGTTGCCATTCAAATTTAAATTTTCTGAATCTTACCTATCGTCCCAGTCCCACGATATGTATCCTTACACCATATGATACAAACATCTGATTATTAAAAGTAAAAATCAGGATCAAATTAATCTGCTATCATATATATGTACACCTGTCAATTATCTAGGTTAAAATTATTGTGTACTCAATTGAAACACAGCTGAAAAATGTCAATTATTTTATTAATGCTGTAATGATAGGTAATAGCTATACCTTTAATTGCAGGTACAACCCAACTATAATATTTGTTTGTCTCGTCAAAGGTTTCCCACAAGTTTGTCTGTCCTTTTAAATAATCCTTGACAGAAAACTTCTTTCGATTTAAAACAATGACGTTTTTTTTACCATTCAGCCAAATTGTATGGAAGACACGTGGAAATGGTGATTAAAAATCCTCCATGAATTTATAATCTTCTGACTTTAGAAATTTAAAAAGATACAATTTCCATGATTAGGATTACGTCTACACTATAAATTAGTTTGTCACTTACTACTAGAGTAAAAGTATATACGGTGCAATTTTTCAAATAATTAATATTTTGTACTTTTATAACAAAAAGTTGAAAGGCACCTATATATATAATAAATGGTATGGATGAGCCGGCTGCTATATAAGGCAGCAATTTCAAGATTGAATATATATATATGACAAACGAGAGAAATTTAATTGAAATGTGTGATATGGTTGTGGATTATAACATAAGTATCCAAAACTGAACAGATATTGGTTCTTCTCATAGATGTGATAAAACCGCAGCTATAAATGCATCAGATATCTGTCAATCTATTAAGGTGTCAGACCACCAATTCAAATTCCCGATCTATTCATCCAAATTTTGCAATTTTCACAGCTTTCTAAATAACTTACCTCAAGTTAAACTTCATAGAAACCAGGTATATCCTGAATTGTACATGTATCACCTTTCCACATGCCAATTTTCAACCAATGTTTTTAAAAAGTTTTGTAGTGAAATACTACCGTTCGGATGTCAAGTACTACTAAAAATAACCCCTGGTTTTTGGAAATCTTTAAATAAATAAGTATACTATGCAAACTCATGGACAAGTAAATTTTGGTTCAAAATGGTCAACATATATTTGACATCAAAAGCACTATTTGTTTGTCAGTGAATAGCTACTTTTACATATGCTCTAAATTGAATTGGGTGAATTGGTGGTCTGACACCTAAATCTCTCTATGAAATAACATAATCACAAAAGCTATAGGTCTTTTTTTGGCAAAACAAATACATGATAGAATATATCTTTTTCAATATTCAAAAATATGAAAAGAGTGGGATACTGGATGTCTAAGCTACTCACATAACCACCAAAGGATTGAAATACCCCCAGGCTGTCTTGGTCCCTACACTTTATTAGCTTCTATTAAATGATAATATCCAGTTTAAGCTTTATATAAGTACTTATCTTAAAACTTTCTGTGATTCCTGAGTATTAACAGTTTAAACTGCTCACAGTGCTTCTAACATAATGAAAATTGAAATTTCAAATTGACCAAAAAAAAATATTCTGTTGGTGGCCCATGAAACAATGACTCTTACAAACAAGAGTGCACGCAGAAATGTCTCACCTGCTTTACTGATCATTGATTTTATGTTGATGGTCCTAAATATAAAGCTTTACTACAAGTATCACATAAACTTAACATGGTCCAAGAAAATGAGGCCAAGGTCAGATAAACTAAACCGGAAATACATGTACACCTTACGATCATTCCATACACAAAATATAGTTGACCTATTGCTTATACAATGTTATAGTTTCTAAGTAAAAAACTTAACCATGAAAATTAACATTGACCATTGAACTATGAAAATGAGGTCAAGGTCAGATGACACCTGCCAGTTGGACATGTACACCTTAAAATCATTCCACACAACAAATATAGTTGACTTATTGCTTATAGTTTAAAAAAACAGACCAAAACACAAAAACTTAACACTGAGCAATGAACCGTGAAAATGAAGTCAAGGTCAAATTAAAGCTGCCAGACTAACATGTACATGTGTACATCGTAAAATATTTCCATACACCACATATAATTGACCTATTGCATATAGTATTAAAAAAAAAGACCAAAACACAAAAACTTAACTTTAACCACTGAACCATGAAAATGAGGTCAAGGTCAGTCTGACATCTGCTAGTTGGACATGTACACCTTACAGTCATTCCATACACCAAATATAGTAGACCTATTGCTTATAGTATCTTATATATGGACTGGAACACGAAAACTTAACCTTGTTCACTGATCCATGAAACGAAGTCGAGGTCAGATGAAAACTGTCTGACAGGCATGAGGACCTTTCAAGGTATGCACATACTAAATATAGTTATCATGTTACTCATTATAAGAGAGAAATTAACATTACAAAAAATCTTCACTTTTTTTTCAAGTAGTCGCTGAACCATGAAAATGAGGTCAAGGACAAAGGACATATGACAGACAGAAACTTCATAATATAAGGCATCTATATACAAAGTATGAAGCATCCAGGTCTTCCACCTTCTAAAATATAAAGCTTTTAAGTAGTTAATTAACGCAACCACCAGATCACTATCCATATGTCAAGCTTTCTGTGACAGAAGTCACAGGCTGGAAAATAAAATCAGATAATTTTTTTGCTAATTTCAAATCATGTTCAATGTTCACAAAAAATTCAAATCCTAAATGTTATCACTGTGTTATCTTAATGTTAATATCCAGTAGAAAACATTTTAATGCTATTAACTATAAAATGTAAATTGTTCAAGGACATGAAATATACAACGTTTTACTGAGAATTATGTTAGGTAATAAATATCATTTCACAATACAAGTTACATTTTAAATAATAAAGTAATTTATACTTTATCAACATATTCATGTTTTTAAATTACATAAAATATGTATGCAGGTGTAACATCTGTTGTTAAGTATGCATAAATTAAAATATAGGTACAAATATACTTATATTTAGGGACCAAATTAGGCCTTAGCTTTACCAACTTTCCCTTTTTACCAATTAATTCTACTGTAGAATGGTAGAGTCTGTCGCATTGTCTCCCAATTCTCGACATTGACAAAGAGTTGTCTCTGATTTGTATGATTAGAAGGTTCTCACTTAAAAATACGAAGATATCATGGATACGATTGTTGTAGTCACGGAAATCTGTCTGAACTCATAATTTTTCTGAACTGGTGAGTCCAAAGATTTAATTTCCACCATATTCATATCAGCTGTGTCAAAGTCATCTTGCACATTCAGAACTCTCTCCTTGGTTACAGTTACTATTCTGGGGCAAAGATATTTTTAAAATATTTAATATCTATATTTGAATTGATATGGCAAAATCAATGTTTTGCTTATCAAATCCCCAAAAATACAATGTATTCCGAACAAATAGGATAGGAGACGCACATGACATCTCGTAAAAGATATTCTATTAATATTTCATTGAAATTGGGTCATTGTTTCTGGACAAAGTTGCCAATACAACTGCAAGACATCTACCTTTTTTTCTGATATATAAAATGCTTTGAAAATTGAAACCAAAGAAAATGATTTGGTTAAAAATAATATTGTACTAAGTAGATACTTCAAATTTTGTTAGAGTTTAATTGAAATACAATCTCTCTCTTGATAAGGAATTACATAATACTATAAAGTGTGGATGAAGGAGGTAAAAAGTCTAAAACTAATTCACTACCCTTATACAGCCACTGTGAGTGTCAGTCAAGCTGTCGGGGATAAATATCATGCAATTGATCAACCATTCAAACAGTACTACAAAAATATGTTATTCTCTACAATCTTGTTAAAGTTGATGACAGGATATCATAATTAGCAGTATACAAAGATAACAAACAAGCAAAACCCTAAAAACACCAGTACTCATGGTACTGTTCACTACTGAAATTTTATTGTGCAGTTATTTTGTACCAACATTAAGTTTTATCAAATCAAGCTTAAGACTTAAAATATTTTTTGGTAAATTGATATAATCATTACAAATTATAGTCATTTGATAAGGTGTCAAACATTTTGTACTGATTATCCCTATAAATATTTTTCTGCATGCAATGAATTCAAAATATTTTAACCATAGCTAATTTTCAAACATAAGAAACTTAAAATCATTAAAAAGACATTATACAACAATTTAATAATTCATTTTTCACTGAAAGAAATTTAAATATGCCATTTGACTTTAGCAAAATGTAGTAAGACCCTTTAATTTCCATGTTTTAAATTTCAAATCATTTATCAAGAACAAAATTCTGCTGACAGTTAAATAACAGTAAATTAGGTGAGAGACCAAGTTTGTTGAAATGTTATCAATTGACTAAATTCCCCGATTATTTGATCTTATTATTCCCCTTCAATAACTGTTAATATTATCTGTATTCAGACAATTGTCAAATGTTATCATTTCAATTCTAAACATTTTAAATCAGGTTATATTCCTTACTACCGAATTCTTATTTTGTGTTTTCTTAAGCTTGTGTTTGTACATATTGTATGTACTAATGTAATGTTGATAAATGTTGAATGACAATTATGTAGTGACCTATAGTTGTTTATATCCTCTTAGGTAGATAGTTGGGAACCTGCTACATTGGCAATCATACCACATATATATATATATATCCTTATTTCTTTATAATGATGTTATAGTTTTAATGTGAGCAGGAAAAACATAATGAATCTGTACCAAGTCAGACTATCTGGACCAAGTCAGACTATCTGGACCAAGTCAGACTATCTGTACCATGTGCTGTACCAAGTCAGACTATCTGGACCATGTGCTGTACCAAGTCAGACTATCTGGACCATGTGCTGTACCAAGTCAGACTATCTGGACCAAGTCAGACTATCTGGACCAAGTCAGACTATCTGTACCAAGTCAGACTATCTGGACCATGTGCTGTACCAAGTCAGACTATCTGGTCCATGTGCTGTACCAAGTCAGACTATCTGGACCATGTGCTGTACCAAGTCAGACTATCTGGACCATGTGCTGTACATTGTATCTGGACCATGTGCTGTACATTGTTGTTTGTTTTTGTTTGCATGTCTGTTGTTGTTGTTTTTTCACAGAGGAGTCAGGTGTTTGATGGTGGTTGCTATGGTCAGTTGTACTGTCCAGTAAATTTGGAGTCAGGTGTTTGATGGTGGTTGCTATGGTCAGTTGTACTGTCCAGTAAATTTGGAGTCAGGTGTTTGATGGTGGTTGCTATGGTCAGTTGTACTGTCCAGTAAATTTGGAGTCAGGTGTTTGATGGTGGTTGCTATGGTCAGTTGTACTGTCCAGTAAATTTGGAGTCAGGTGTTTGATGGTGGTTGCTATGGTCAGTTGTACTGTCCAGTAAATTTGGAGTCAGGTGTTTGATGGTGGTTGCTATGGTCAGTTGTACTGTCCAGTAAATTTGGAGTCAGGTGTTTGATGGTGGTTGCTATAGTCAGTTGTACTGTCCAGTAAATTTGGAGTCAGGTGTTTGATGGTGGTTGCTATGGTCAGTTGTACTGTCCAGTAAATTTGGAGTCAGGTGTTTGATGGTGGTTGCTATGGTCAGTTGTACTGACCAGTAAATTTAGTGATTCCTGCAATTCATTTCATGCTTTTTACCTGTTATGTTTTAAATTACTGCTAGAATGACAGGACAGATAAAGGTAACAGTAAATGCTCCCACCACAAAAATCCAAGTGCAAAATTTGCTAAAAACACAACTTATATAACTCAAACTGAAATACAGCTAACAACCATGCATTGTGGTACATATTTTGGTGACCATGCAGTTTTCACACTTCTCAACAGCAGTGCTGGACATTTTTATTTTGCTTCGTATATGACCATGATGAAGGTCACTAGACATTTTTTCTCTTCTCTTTTCATGTTTATAAGTCCCCTTCAGTTTTTATGTACACAAGTTATCTTTAGTTGGTAAAATTACCAAAATTCTCACAGTGGGACAAGCTATATATTGTCACACAGTGAAGAGGTATACATTTTAACCTGATGATCATGTGTGCCTAATGGTCAATTCACACCAGTGTATAAAAACTTTTGATTGCTATAAATAGATTTATACATGCCACATTATATTACCTCTCTTATATCATGTATATAAATATCTCTCTCCTCCATCTTTATTTGTAAATTGAATTAAATAAAGCAATAAATATTGTACACGAAAAATAAATGACATTTTTCATCATATTGCTACATAGTGAATTATATATCATAACAGCTCTTGTGATTGTTATGGATAAATAAAATGAAGGGTATTACATCAATAAACAAACTAACAACACAAATGAATCAAAATAGACATTTATTAATCACTGCATACAAAATACCATTGACTTATCATAAACGATTCCTTTAAACAGACCTTAACACAAGCGTTAACATGTAAACTATGCAAAAGTTTCAAAGTAAATAGACCATGATAATGAGATATGCCATTGCAAATACAACTGCATACCAAATGTAATTGACACCATAAACTGACCTAAACAAATTAATACATTGTTCACACCGCATCTGCATCAGACAACAGCACGCCTAAGTCTCCCCTTTGTCACAACAAGATAAAAACAGAACTCGCAAATATAAATAATGATACATATCTACATGTACGTAATTGAAATTGTATTTTTCCTTAGGATAAGTCATGTTCAAATTTGTTCCCCCCTTTGATACTACTTTAAAAATAAATTGCATTTATCTTCATCACTGATTGACTACATTCTGAATCAGTCTTCACAATAGACTTTGGAATCTAAAGGCCGGGGCGCGCCGAAGCTGAATTTTAAGAAAATTTTAATTAGATTCTATTGCCTTGTGCAGATGATTTTATACGTCCGACAGTAGTTTTACAAGCCTAGGCTAGTGGGCCTGTGGTTGAGCACTAAGACTGTATTCTGTAATATCTTATTTATTGGCAAATATGGATCTGTCAAAATTCTTACAGGATTGTAATAACTCACTGTTCATCAGAAATTAGGGTCAATTAAAGTTAACATTCTACATTAATTTTGAGCTGTGAATGCATCAAAAATAAAAATGCACATTTAAAATTTGTATAGCATTATAACAACAGAAATGGCAATAATTGAAATTTATCATGCATTTTTGTAAATTATTCAACAATGCCAATGATAAATGCATGCACAAATTTCTGAATTTACAGTAATCATTATAACTGTATAATACTGAAACAAAATTTGACTTATCTGTTATGCGCTTACATGTATTCCAACTATTAAGATTAGTACATATATTTTAAAATGTAATGTCACTTACTAAATATACTGTTATGTGTAACTCCTCTCTTGGTCAAAAATTTACTGAATAATATTCCTTTTTCTCTCCTAAATAACAGTTTTCTTTATCCAGTCAAACAAACAAAAAATGAATTGAGTTTCAACAGCTTTTACAAAACCACTTTTCTTGACATTATCACATTTACATATCAAAACTTTTACTTTGTAATAAATGTCCAGCGTGTCCAGTATATACTCCAGGACAATTTTATTTATAAATTGATATAATAATAAATATGTGACCAAAAGCGTGACTATGTTTGTAAATTGTCTAATTATAAAAATACTCTAAACTTAAAACATAACAGGATATAAATGTCAAGTAAAAAAGGATTAAGACATACAATCTGAGGTAATAGAGGAATTTAGAGGGGGACACATGCAGAAGGGTCTGGAGGGGGGTCCTTAATTTCTGGGTTTTTTTTAATTTTTAGGGCTTTTTTCTTACCTCTAAAAATAACACTTATTCTGTAAAATTCTCATGAAAATGCTTTATCTATTAAATTTTTTCTGAGATTAGATGATATATTTTTTCTGTACATGGTTCATTTCATCATCACTAGAAAAGGGTTACGATTCAATCCCCTCCTCTTCACAGGAGAGAACTGGATGGTAACCCTAGGCTAGCAAAGATGGGTTCATTTCTGTAAACAGTATTTTATAACCTAATTCTTTTATTTTCAACAGTTATTCTTTATTCTTTTACACCCAATTATTCTCTATTCTCTATATTTTTTGCTCCATTTTTCTCTATTCATTATTTTTTTTGCCATTATTCTCTATTCTGAAAACCCTATCCAGACCCTCGTGTACTTGTTTGAACTTTTTTCATGATTGATACTGTTTAAAAAAAATTTCCAAAACAGCATTCAGCCACCTATATAATAACAAAGTAATAATACATAATAATAAAGGGCTAAGTTAAGCATGTATGTTTAGATTTCCAGGAATAAATACCAGATATACCCCAGGTAGCTAGATCACAAATGGTATTTTCATTAGTTTATTTGCAGTGAATTTTAAAACACTTATAAAATGCAGGTGTTGTGTTACGGATTAGTCATAAACAATTCAGCTGAATCATCAAAATAATCAATATTTCAATTTTCACTCATTGCCTGGAAAAGATATTTAAAAATATCAACTATTCAGAAATAAAAGCTTTTGACACTTTAGTGCATTCTTAACTTGCATGATTATTAATATTTATTTATTATATGGAGATGTTAGGTAAACAGCAGCAATCCAACAACAAGAACAAAACACATCTGGTGCTTCTGATACTGAGACCATACTAAGAATTAAACTCTATGAATACAAAACACATAAAAGGGATAATTTGTAGTCTCTTCTACAGGTGTGGATACAGGATTTAAAAAGGGTACCCAGCAAGCCAACGTTTTCAGTGATATTTCTAAAAAGTCTATGCATTTATCATATACATGTATGAATCTCCATAAGAGGGGTCCTAGGGTCCTTGCCCCCTTTCCAATCCCCCTAAATCCGCCTCTGACTTATGAGAAATGTTGCAAAGACTCCTTTCTGTGATAAAAATACCTGAATACTGTGAAACTATTTTTATTGAGTGAGTCTAATTATGCTAATTCTACAGAACTATAGAAAAATTATTGTTTCACAGGTTTTCTAATTTGTGGTTTAATACAATCAAAATCTATAAAAAAAAAATAAATGGTTTATTTGGCTTTATAATCCTAGCTTTCTTAACCCTGAAATCAACAAGATCTGGTTCCCCTAAATCAAATTCTTTTGACAGTACTTAAGTACCAGTACTGCACAATTGTTACAATCATGGCAATATCTGAATCAATAGCAAAATATAAAGTAAATATATAAGTATTTTAAACTTACCTCAAACTGTTATGTTATTTGACATCGAAAAATTGTTCTTTACCTGTAAAACAGTCAAACAAGACAGGTAAACTTGTCACCTTTAATAGCTGTGGGAAACAGCTGATAGAAACCCACATGTTTTACATCAATGAATCATGTATGTAGTATCAAAGAAAAATAAAACATCTAATTTATTATTATTTAACAATTGTTTTGTAATTAACATAATCTACTAATTAGAAATGTAACATGCAAAATCAAAATTAGCTGTCAATCACTGACATGACTGATATTGTAAAATAGGTGTGTTATTTCACTATAGGGTTTTATATACAAATGAAAAGTTATTAGGTATTTTTTTGCTTTTTACTTTCATGACTTTATCATGTTTATTCACCAGATTTGCTATTCATGATCAATTTCCTATCATTTCAGTACAAAAAAAAACAGGACACATTTAACTATCAATGAGACAGTAACCCACATAAACAAGATGACAATTAATATTTATAGGATATCCTTATTGTACAACAATGAACACATGCCCACACAACATGCTTCGTTGTAAAAATAAACCTTAAGATAGGAATAAATAATCAATTGCATTGATCAATTTTATTGATTGTTGCTTGTTTAATGTTCAGTAGCAAATATTTCATGCATATTCAGGCAGGACACATGAAAAACATTAACAATTAATACTGTTACAGAATTATCCCCATTATTTTCAAATAGCACCATGGGACTTGAATTAGCACCATTTTCCTAATATTATAACACCATTGGACTTGAATTAGCACCTTTTCCTAATATACATGTAATAGCACCATGGGACTTGAATTAGCACGTTTTTCCTAATATAGTAGCACCATGGGACTTGAATTAGCACCGTTTTCCTAATATAATAGCACCATGGGACATGAATTAGCACTGTTTTCTTAATATAATAGCACCATGGGACATGAATTAGCACTGTTTGCCTAATACAATAGCACCATGGGACATGAATTAACACTGTTTTCTTAATATAATAACACCACATTCATAATACATTCAATTATAAATTCTATTCAGATAGCACCATGGTAATAAATATAGCACCATGGTATCATGCTGCTATAAGGCCCTGTGAAGAGCACCTGTACAATACATAGTTTCTGCAAGGTTTAGATGGTAGATCTACACGGATGCAGAGCAAGAAATTTGGACTACTTTGTACAAGACCAACACAAGCCAATCAGTCTTTGCCCAGACAAGCAGCAACCATGAAGTATATAGCTTAACTCACCGGGGGAATAAACACTCAACCTCCAACATCTAAGGCAGGCATGTACCAAAAGACTACTGAGGTGAATAAAAAGGAGTTTTAGGTAAATAGGGCAATACTCATAAAACCCAGGTTTTTGCCAACCCTGGGTAAATTAGTAAAAAAGTATACATACATGTATATCTATCAGTAGAGGTTCTATCTTGTCAGTATTAATATTAATAATTAGTTTTAGTAAGGAAAAAAATAAACACAGTTAAACATGTTAAATACTTGTAATTCACTTTTCAATTTAAAACTTAATTAACATGTATTTCTAATTTACAATTATATGTTAGAATATTTGTATAGATTTATATATGTTTCAACTTACTAGTGAACTCAATCAGTCAAGACTCACGAGTATAAATAAATATATGTATTGTATTTTATTTAGTTTGAGCAGGAAACATAGATCGGAAGGAAAAGGTATTTATAGTGATAAGTGGGTAACACTTCTGTTTAAAATGTTTATAAGCATGCATGTTAGATCTACAGTAAAAAAATGTTGTTTCCTGCATCAAGCTAAATAAAATAATTGGTCAAATTAGTTAGTCGAATTTTCATAAATTGTTCCATCCTTTTTTTAAATCTAAACAGACATGACAGAAGAATGTACAAACAAGTTATTTTACTAGTACATTGTAATATGGATTGCAACAAAAAATTTTAGGAATTGAGGATGTTGGCTTCTGAAATACAACATAACAGCATTTTCATAATTTTCAATTGATAAAGTGTAAGACATAAACAAACAGATGAGACACAGGGTTCCACATCTCCAACACACTTCTGATAACAAGATTAAAGTTCTGGTCATTTCTATCAAATTTTTTTAAAGTTTGACATTATTTTCTTCCGATGCATTTCATCCATGGGGTCTAAGTGGCCAAGTGGTTTAAGTGGATCTCATCAACTGTATTACTAGGCTGTCACAAGAAATCTGAGGTTAAGTTTGAGTTTATAGGAGTGGGCTGCCCATGGTGATCAAGCAGTTGGAAATGTCAAAATTTCATTGACTTTAAATTCTACATAAAGGTTTGAGAAACTTGACCATCTTCAACTTAAATCTGCTTGACAGTAATCATTCAAAAACATTTGGTAATTTCAACAGAGAAGCAATGCTATGAAAACACAACATTTTAGGCTTATACATTGTTCATGTATGTTACTATGTACCATAAGATCTTTACTTTAGATTAATTATTTAAGTATTCTGCATGCAGTTAAGTAAACACATGAAGGCTACTGATCAAGTAACAGTAACCATTTACCATCACCTACCATTTTACGCAATAAATGAAGTGTTACATAAAATCAAGATACTACTGATATCTCAATCATACAAATGTTTTTACTTCATTTTCAAAAACTGCATTTTGTTTGATTCATTCAAGATGGGGAAGTGCTCAATTTTCTGTAAATTAATCATGTCGTTGGAAGACACACAAGTGGGGACATGGCCTTGATGACATCCTCCATTTTGGAAAAAATTACCCTTTTAAGAGTCTAAGCAATATTTTATCTTGCTTTAGTCTTAGAATATACAATTTCTGTCAAAAGAATTAAATAAGATTTATAAATGACAAAATGGAAGTCAATATGCCTCATACATCATTGTACATATGATACAATACTATGCAAGTAGTTGATTTCAAGTTGGTAAAAATACACTTCAAATACCGTAAAATGCACTTTTTGTTCAGGATAACCATGATAACCATATAACCAGAATGAAAGAGAGTTATTTCCAATGTAAAACACTTAAGATTTAAAAATTAAGAAATAAATTAAAGTTGTGTGTGTATATGACATGTATGAAAACTTGACACGGTCAATGATCTGAGTCAGTCAAAAATATTAAGAGGTTATTATTATGTAACAAAATAGCTACCTGTATGCAGACCCAATATAGCTAGTACTATTAATCATGTTAATAATACATTTTTTTATCACCCCTTAAGTTCTTGATCATGTTGATAAACTGTATTAAGGATTGTGTACACTTCTGTGGTTTCATGCAATGATTAACATATGGAAATTTTATAGAATATCCACATTAAAAATATTTGTCGTAAAGCATCTCAACAACTGAATGTTTTAAAGCGCATTGGCTGCTACCTTACTAAATTAAATAAATTGACCATTTTTCACACATTTATTTTATCTAATTTTAATTTTTGTCCTTTGGCATGGCATTTTTGCAACAAAAATAACACCACTAAATTAGAAAAAATTCAGGAAAGGGCTTTACGATTCATATATGAAGACTATGCTAGTTCATATGATGAACTACTTTTACGAGCAAAGGTTCCATCACTGAAAATAAGACGTATGCGTAACATGGCTATTGAATGTTTTAAAATTTTATATAAATTGTCACCACCATGTTTACATGATTTAGTTGTATTGAAAGATTGTAAATATAATTTTAGATATTCTAATATTGTAGATATACCTAGGGTCCGAACATCAACCTATGGTAAGAACTCTTTAAATACACAGCTGCTGTTTTATGGAATGATCTACCTGATGATTTTAGAAAAATTGCTAATTTTAGTCAGTTCAAAAATATTTTAAAGTCATGGAATGGAAATGACTGTAAGTGCACAGTTTGTGCAGATTTTAGTGAATATATTATGCTAAAATTATTTACCATTTAGATCATACCCCTTTTTTCTTTAAAACATTTTATGCTATGCATTTTACCAGCTTTTATGCCTAGTTTACACTTATGTACTTTTAGCTTTTATACCTAGCTTATGCTTATATTCTGCTTATTACCATCATGCTTTTTAGTGCTTCATTTTGTGCTGTGTAATTTATTGCATGTGTATTATGTGTTGTATTGTTATATGTTGTATTGTTATAAATGTCTTGTATGTCGGTTAAAAGCTCATTAGAGCTTATGTTGTCTCTGTTTGTATACCTTGCCGACTCTAAATAAAGCTTATTTATTTATTTATTTATAGCCTTGTACTCTAATATTTGACATTTTCTGTAATCAGCCTAATAAAGTCTCACTCTGTACTGGTACATTGTCCGCACTCACTTTTCGACACGAAAATTCAGGAAAAAAAACTTTTTGTAACTGGTTGGAAACATCAATTGAAACTCCAGTAATTTCAAATCATGTGTGATAGTTTGCAGTTTTTGCATGGAAAACCCTGTTTTCCATCAACTAGAAGTTAAAAATACTTGGAAATGATTCTAGAACACTTCAGAAGTGTTTAGAACTTTAGATAAGTCAAATTCACAAAAAAAAAAAATGGGAAAGTTGTATTTGACATTAACCAGTAGTAAGAATAGCATGTGTAAATCAAAAATAAATACGGTGAGAGTGTGTAGAAAATCTGTACCTAATAGATTGACAAGAAAACGACTTTGAAAGTAAAACAGTTCTGTCCTTTAGTAAAATACTGTAAAATATATCCATCACATTAATGTTTGAAGGATCTTTAGCTATAACAAATCATGTGCGTCAGTATAAAAAAACCAAAACTGAGCGAATAATCATTTTCTCAATTAAATTGTTTCATATTTTTCATGTCGGGGCCTTTTATAGCCTACTTTATGGTATGGGTTTTCTCATTGTTGAAGGCCATACGGTTGCCTATAACTGCTTACATCCACTTCATTTGGGTTTGGGTGGATAGTTGTCTCATTGGCAATCGTACCACATCTCCTTATTTTTATATTGTACACTTTTTTCATTCCATTACATACAAGTGGATTCCAGTTTATGTTATGCCATGCTATAAAAAGAAACAAGAAATTTGTACTGAAGCATTTAATTTTGATATCTAGGTTATTAGTTTTGAACATCATGTTACATGTACAATGATGTATAAGGGATCCCTATAATATTTCAATAACAAACATGGCAGAACTTAAACAAACTCTCAAAATCAAATTTTTCTCTTAGTTTTTGCTTATCATTCTTGCTGTTCGGTAGGTACTATCTAGATAGGGGATTACTGCATGCAGTACTATCAATAATTACCCTAAAACAAGTTTTTGAATAAGGATAATAGTTCAAATCAGTACAAATATGGACCTATTCAAGGACCACTTTTCATCATCCATTTCGCTGAACTAATAGAAAAACAAAGGATATGGGGTGTCTGAATCCGGGTCCGTTCGCCCCAAAACACGTTCGCGCCCATTCACGTTCGCCCCCTTTCACTTTCGCACCCTACACGTTCGCACCCAAAGTCCGTTCCCATCCTACACGTTCGCACCCTTTAATTGGTTTTGTGTTTAATAATTTTGTAATCGAGTTCTGGTAAGTGTATTGCTATAAACAAAATTTTTTCATTGTTTCAAAATAAAGTCAGATTCTGACAACGTTTTTTTTTATGTTGAATAAATCTTAATCATGTTTTGGTAAGTGTATTGCTATAATTTTATTTTATTGTTTCAAAATAAAGTTAGATTCGCACGCTTTTTTTTGGTTTTTTTTTTTTTTGTGCTGAATAAATCTTTAATTATGTTTTGGTTAGTGTATTGCAATAAATATTTTGTTTGTTTATTGTTTCAAAATAAAGTGAGATTCTGACAACGTTTTTTTTTTGTGTTGAATAAATCTTAATCATGTTTTGGTAAGTGTATTGCTATAATTTTTTTTTCATTGTTTCAAAATAAAGTGAGATTCGCACGTTTGTTTTTTGTTTTTTTTGTTTTTATTGTGCTGAATAAATCTTAAATTATGTTTTGGTTAGTGTATTGCTATAAATATTTTGTTTGTTCATTAAACATGATAAAGTGAGATTCACACAACGTTTTTACATGCAGTATTTACATCAAAGCAAGTTAAAACAACAATCATGATTTTCAAACACACAACAATAATACCAAATTTAGCTGTGTATAAATACCAATTAGCAGTAATCATACATAATTAACATTTAATAATTAATCATCAAATTAATAAATTAAAAAAATATAATAATTCCTCAAATTTTATTCAGGAAAATATAATTTATTTTGTATATACATATACAAAATATCTAATAACTCAACTGGAAACTGAATACAAATTGGGCGCGAACGTGTAGGGTGCGAACGGACCTAGGGGGCGAACGTGTGAGGTGCAAACGTGTAGGGTGCGAGAGTGTATTGGGCGTGAACGGACCTTATACCCAAACTACCAGGGTATCCATCCATGATACAAAATCAGTACTTGCACAGCAAAAAAGATAACAAAACACAAAAAGCAAAAAGCAAACATGGCAAAGGAACAGTTTATTGTTTAGGTGCCAGCTGAAGCCTGCCTTCGGGGGCGGGATTTTGTTGCTGCGTTGAAGATCATTGGTGGCCTTGGGCTGTTTTCTGCTCTTACATTCCCTTTTTCCATTCTCTATTCTACTTCTAGGGTGCACTTGATTTTAGGGACTCAGCTCAAGGTTTTTTGGATTGTAAAGATTGTTTAGGACCTTAATTCTATAAATTATACATGCTTAAACAACATGGACAAACAAATGAGTTATCTATTCTTTAAATGTTATAATGAAAAATCTATGTAATAAAGTTTGTGGATTTTCTTTAAAAATCTTGTCTTGATTTGCCACAAAATTATGGTGTACGATTAGGGTCAAAAGTAATTTTATCATGCAAAGCACTAATTTATTGCAAATGCTACATTAATTGTAAAATCCCCATTTTCTAACTGGGACTATTATACTAACGGACTGGAAACTCTTACACCAATCAGTGTAATCATACTCAACATCACGGTCGTTAGAACGAGTACATAAATTAAGGGCGTTAGTTATCTCGCTTGAATCGCTTACATTTGTCAAGTCGGGCCTTTTATGGCTGACTATGCGTTATGGGCTTTGCTCATTGTTCACGCGCGACGGTAACCTATAGTTGTTAATTTCTGTGTCATTTGGTCTCTTGTAGAGAGTTGTCTGGGTTTTTTCAATAAATTTTATGGTAATTTCTAGTTGAATTTCAATCAACTTGGTACCAATATACGGGTGTCATTCAGGTTTATCGAGAGAAATGATCGTGAAAGAAAAGTTTATATATGTTATATATTATTATGAAATACAACTTACATTTAAATATTAAGAATGAACACAAATGCGGCTACTTCCATTAAAGACGGAAACCGCTCTAAAATTTAACTCAAATGCTAAAATTATGAAGATTTCATTAATTTAGCATGACTTTAAGATGCTAGTACCTTATATATGGGCATTGTATTGTCAAAAACAGCCAATATTTATGTAGCAGAAGTATTCTACTTTCCAATAAATAGCTAAAAAGTTTACATTTTAACAATTTTGTAAAACTGCTATATTTTGGGGCCAACAAGGGGTTTTACTGAACCTACTCCTTTTGCATATATTATTCATGATAACAAAAACCTTTTTTGTGAATAATAACAAATATATGAGACAGAATTTTGAAAAAAATCTGAGAAGATAGGTTTTATAAAATGCTTTAAAACAATAGTTAGAAAATGAGTACTGATTAGTAATTGTTCACCGAGTTGGCATCCCTATTAATTTTACAAACCCTTTAATATCTTCTATAATTGTGATCAGTCTTTGAAAATCCTCTGTAAGTAGGTTGCATTGAGGATATGCAGTAACCATTCTTCCTAAATTCCGCCATAGTGCATTAAGTCGATTCAATGCCACATCCATAAAATCAAACCAAGCATCGCTATTGTTTAAAGTTCAGACGATGTCATTAACAATGATTTGAAATACACTTAGAAAGCCATTCAAATTGTCATTATACACTTTACCTCTGCGTGATTTATCGATCGCCATATTGTTTTGACAGTGACAGCGTGTCTTGATCGTATAATCTTTGTAATTTGTTTTTATTTTTAATAGTTATTCGAAATGATAATCCTTAATGTTGACACGATTACTTTAATGATAAAAGATATCTCGATCTTTGACAGTTGTTATTAATCACCAAATCCCGGCTTAAGTGTAAAAAACGACATCTAAAGGTTGAATTTTTTTCAGGATGATAATAGCGTCGGGACGCAGGGAAAACAAGTATGATTCATAAAATTTCTTAAAACTATTGATTGAAAAGAGATACGCGAGTTCGGTTTGTTGTAAAATCATATTTATAGGTTATAGGTTGGATTGGCCTATTTTTATTGTCACTTTTAAAGTGAAAAGTGGAATATAAATCTCATTCTCATTACAAACGGAAACCACATGCAGGGTTCAAATAAATTATACTGTTCCTATAAAATTGCTTACTCCTTTTATATGTGCAATATTTGTAATAAAATCGGGTGTTTTTGCTTAGTAATGGTCTTGGTGGCATAAGCATATGACTTCGTGAAAATATGTTCAATAAGTTCCACAATCAGAACTACAAAAGTAGGCCCTTTCACTGATATTTCTGCCATATTGAAATTTAGGTGTAAACACGAAATTTAGAAAAGTTCAAAACAATGTGGCTATGTTTTTATTAGACCACGGGTTACTTTTGTTATAGGGATTAATTATGAACTGAAATTGCCAACATTGTTTTTATTGCACATTTATTGTTTTATTAGGATTAATTATGATCTGTTAACTTTCGCGACACGTTGTTTTCTTAGCGGTCAAGTAAAGCGCCGGCATTTCGACTTTATTTGTTTTATTTTCAACACTAATATATTGACTACTTATTAATAATTTTTCGTTAACAATAAGAAAAGTATTTATCTTTCAAAACTACTTTTTCCAAGAACTTGTCCAGTTTTAACCGGCATTAGTTTATTCCTGTGTGAAAACATTTATTTCAAGTAAATATATTTAATTTGTTAAAATAGTTTTGTTATTCATATATTTTTTTTTTTTTTGCATTTAATTATTTTTTTTTTCAATTTCAAGTCCACCAATTTTAACGGTATTCTATAAGCTGACTTGTTCGCGAAATCAATTGTTTACATGTACCGAAGGCTAATTAACCACGTGGCACGATAAGCTGTCAATCGAAACAAAAATCAATAATCCGCTATCGGGACAATGAAATCTCAACAGATCGATCAGTTTCCAGTCCCGTTAGTATAATAGTCCCAGTTTCTAATAAATGCAAATAATAACACAATAAATATTATTGCTGTGAGGACTTTCCCTTTCGTATATGTACGAAATTGCACGCCTCTAGTATTCAGTATTTTTGCTGTTTTGATTATTATTGTACCTTGAAAATTTCGTAATACACAGGCCTACAGAATTCAGAAGGGGTCCTGAAACTAAACACGACGAGGTGTCTAAATAAATTTTTTGTAAATGTGACATTGTCAACCAATGGTGTGCTTGCATTTGAAAAAATAGGACGGAAAAGAGTAACGCATAAAATGAGTAAGTTAGCTTTAGTTTTCATATATCTAATTTCGTTTTATCACCTGTATATTTTACCTGACAACTTGGAAGCCGAAAATCAATTTACCGGAAGTAGGCGACGCTTTTCAAATTTTGTTCGAACGTTCTAAATAATGTGCGCTCATTTCCGTGAATGGATAAAAAGGTATGAAAAATGTAAAAGTAGCAAAAGATTCCAACGGAAAATTATTGTAAGTCGATAAAAACCAGACAATACATATAATAGCATACTTATATTGATTGATTGATTGATTGATTGATTGATTGATTGATTGATTGATTGATTGATTGATTGATTGATTGATTGATTGATTTGTGTGGGTTTTTTTTTGGTATATCACCGGCAAAAGGCATAATCGCTTTGCGGCGATTGTAGGATTTTAAAGTTAAATACCCATAACTGTAACAGACAAGCAAACAGACAAAATATGAAACCTTACGAGACTCTGTTTAATCGCTCATCTAGTTCAGTGATAAATTAGACAATGTTAGATAAATCCAATTATATATGGTATTACACCATCAAGACTATTGATAGATATTCCGCTACAAGTAATCAAAAAACTTTTATCAACAATTTCATCAGTTTCTGTTTCAATTGTGATAGCATTCTAAATAAAAGAAAGAAACACAAAGCCCACAAGATTCATTTTCAGCAGAGGCGGATTTAGAGGGGCCCAGGGTGCCCCCCTTTGTGGGAAAAATTTGATTGATTATTTATAGGGACAACTGAAGCATGACTGGAGCGGGCCCCCTCTTATGGCTGTCAATGGGCCCCCCTTATGAACATTTCTGGATCCGCCACTGATTCTATTATGCTGTTGTAAAGTACGGGGAATGTTTCAAGGATTCAGCAAGTACTATTATCACAAAACTCTTGCAGGAAAAATACTCGTAGGACATGAACATTTCTGTATAACTTACAATCAATTGTAGTCATCACATTTTTGTGAAAAGAACCACTGACCCACATTTGAGTATTCACAATGAAATTCATAAAAGAAATTTTAGGTATACACACTGCAAATCTATAGATGTTGGTTGTCATACTGAGCTTGGAAGACGGTCTTTAAAGTCCAAAATCTTTTTCTCAATCATTTTAATGTTGTCAGAACTTATAGATTTTTTTGTAGAAAATAGAAGTTATAGTTTTATCATAAAAATCATCAGCTATTGTTAAAAAGTTACTTTACAAAGTTAGGTTATTATATGTAGTAGACCTTAACTATTTAATATAAATGTGTTTGTTTTAATGCACTACTTTTTACTGTCTTTAAAAATGTGTCTGTGACACATGTTTTCCGTAAAAGTTAAGCAAGTCATGATTGCGTCTGTAAAGGTATTGAAAAAAAATTACTTCAACTTAACAAGAAGAACTCTTGGTTAAGACCTCCTATATAAAAAAACAATCCTTAATTAACGAAACTTTTATATGCATCGCATGCTCAGGAATGCATATATGTCGTATTAAATAAATATGTTTTGTCAAAATACAGATGATGACTCAGTCAGTGAATATTACTACCATAAAATGGAAAGTTCACAATGTGAAAATTAAAAGTTATATCTATTGTCGAAAGAGTTCTCATCTGCAGCTGGGCCTCACTGATAATTTAAATGTGTAAGTCAATGTGTGAAGCAGATCTAACTGTAGATCTGTGGTATTCTTTACTTCAAGTTCAATTGGATAGTTGCGATCAATATAATCACTAAAGTTTCAGGACACCAACTTAGTTGCCGAATGTGAAGTTAAAGGATAATAGTAGCTTCTTTCCACTCTTCTTGAGAAGACTTTGGTTAAAGTATGCTTCGTATGAACAAGGGAACAAGTCATCGAAGTTAGAAGCATGCGGTTGCTTTTCATGCATTGTATCGAATGAATGTGTAGTGACAGCTAGTAAAAAGTATGAATATAAAATGAGGAGATGTGGTATAAATGCCTATGAAACAATTATTCAACACAGTCAAAATGAAGCAGATTTGATCAACTATGTCAACGTATAGCCTTTAACAATGAGTAAAACCCATACCGTTTATTCGGCAATATAAAAAGCCCCCATATGACAAAAAGTGTAACAATTCAAACAAAAAATACAAACGGTCTGAATTTTTACAAAACAATACACGAAAAACAAATATAACACACAACAAACAACTACAACTACTGATTTATATGTTTCTGGCTTGAATCAAGCACGTATGGAATGTGGCGGGTTAAACATGTTTGAGAGCGCTCAAACATCTTTATATCATTTTCAGAAAAAAATTGTTTGAATGAATTAAGAAATGTGAATTGTCCCATCCTAATCAAGGTATTTGATACGTTGGATATTTTATTGTGAAACTTATAGTTGGACAATTCTTAAATCTGTCTGCAAGTTTTAAATGAGACAATTCGTGTAGTTGGTGGAGAAGTCCAATGTTTTAACACAATACGTATGAAAATTAGGAGATGTGATATGATTGCCAATCAAGACAACTATCCTCCAGAATTCAAATGAAGTGGATGTAAGCAAAGTTTAAGTCAAGTGGATGTAAGCAATTATCGGCAACCGTATGGCCTTCAACAATAAGAAAAACCCATACCGTATAGTCGACAATAACAGACCCGACATGAAAAATGTGAACAATTCAAACGAGAAATCTAACGGTATAGTCCATCCTATGTAACCCCAGGCTGAAATTTCTGGACCAACATTTTTTTTCTCTTCTTTATTAATTAGACTTTAAAAATAAACCAGTCTGTATTCATTGAAGTACAGCAAAATTGATTAAGAGGTAGGATCAATTTCCCTCTGAATTTATTTCACGCCAGGGCCATTTGAAAAAGTGTTTCAATTTTACTAAAATTACAATAACGTACACTGCTTTATGTGTATATACTGAGAGTCTTACAACATATTGGCATATCTCTGAACATGAGACAACATTTTAAATGCATAAAGGTGGTTCAAAACTGTCATTTGAAAGATTTAACAAATGCTGAGAATTTATACTAAAGTGGACTAACTAGTTTGACCCCGCCACATGTGTATGTGTCTGTCCTAGTCAGGAACCTCGTTAGTCATTGCTGTCATATCTCATATTGTTTTGGTTATTTTTTACCTTTTACGACAGACAACTTAAAAAGTGGTTTAGTATGATGGGCCATCCTATCAGTATAGCATGACCATGTGGTTTTATTCTGAACTCGTCTTATCTTCAGATGTTTCCTTCGTTGTCTATAATTCTGTTTGTTTATAATCCGATATCTTCTGCGGGGTTGTAAAAGTATAAATTCATGGTGAAATGAGGCTCCCGCAGGGTCAAAAACGACCTGCGACCTCCGGGCTTTTAAGAGGCGACTTCCGACCTGATGGCCTTCTAAAAACGACCTGCTACCTGTAAAATTTGGAAAAAACGACCTCCGACTTCACCCACGCTAAAAACGACCTTGCCATTTTGGGCGCGATGTTTTCCTTTGTGATCCTTTGTCGCCATTTCGGTTATCTGACAGATCTGCAAAACGGCGTGCGGTTGCTGGTTCTCTGTCTCAGCCTATTTCATCTTAAATCAACATGCAGTTTTCAAATAATCAATTTTGAACTATTTGTGACCCTTTTGTATCTATAGTCGGTTAGAAGTCTTTGTTTTAGAGCCTGATAAGCTATCAAATTGTCAAGTTATGATCATTTTTGGACCATTTTTGTTTCTTAAAAAGTTTTAAGTTGGTCTGGGTCATTGCTTCAAATACACTATGGACACTATGGGCGATGGTCATCACTAGCGCATAGGGCACTAGCTACTATCGTCTCTGTGTGTGCTCCAAAGAGACAAATGTATCCAAGTAAGGTTGATGATCAGTTTCATGTTTTATCACGGTCCCGACAATATTGTTGCGGTAAATATAGTTTTTCGGTCTGTTCGTCCATCCGTTCGTTCGTCAGTTACACTTTGGTTTATAAATTACCTTTGCGTTTAAGATGATTTCCTAAAAACTTTCAAGTCGAATCTCCATGAAATTTTGTACCGTACTCTTTATTTATCATGATAAGGACTAACAACTGTGTAAAAATGGGAGAGATCCATCGAAAATGGCAATAAGCGCCGTCTGTCTGCTTGGTACCCACTGAGGGTCCACAGGCCGCTCGCCGAGGTTCGGGCGTACACTTAAAAATAGTCTAGCTACGCAACTGGCCAAGCGGGACACCCCTGTCTTCACGACATTTCCTTGTTGCCATCAGTCTATAGATCGTGTTCAAAGTATCTCAGTAGGTAAATCCAGCTCTACATCCCCGGTGATTTTATAAGAGTTCTGTGGACTTGCTCAATATGAATATTGTGTTGGATTAGTGAAATACTGAATGTTTGGTTGAAACTACTGTTCTGAAAAATCGAAAAGTTCAAGTCCTGTTTTGGTCTCAATATGGAAAAGAACGGATATGGGTTAATGGCACGAAGACATCACATATTGATCATTAAATGCCACACAAAAATAAATCTAGAGCTGACGACACGAACTTCAATAGAGCAGGAACTTCCCACTTACAGACAGCCATCTCTGGATGGCCTCAAACAAAACAAGAACAACCGAACCCAAGGGCACAGCAAAATGTCCAAATATCTAATTTAAAACTAAAAGGTTTAATCAGGAACATATATGTCCCTGGTTTAATAACACAAGAATCGACACAACAATGACTTAAATGGATCCTTTAAATATAAAAACGACTTCCGACCTCTATGTTGGAAAAAACGACCTGCGACCTGTACATTTCCCTTAAAAACGACCTCGCGACCTGGCGACGAATTTAAAAGCGACCTTGCGACCTGCGGGGGGTACCCTGTGGGACCCCTTTTAATGTGTAGCTTTAGATCATCAGTTTTGTGTTTATGGCATGTATCATTTTTGTTTTGTTTTAAATAGATCATAAATACAGCTATTTGAATCAACTTCTTTAAAACCTTAGACATTTATTTATTTCCATACAAATTAAAGCAAATGCGCATAAAAATTCGAAACACTTCGATAAGATCCTTATTTCCCCCCTTCTTATTGAAATGTGAGGCTTATATTCATTTGCAGTAATAATGATAATACTATCTTCATTTAAAGAGTAATTAATTTGGATTAAACCCATATCCAATAATCAATTTTGTAAATCTACAGTTTTACTTTTCCGCAAAAAAAAATAAAATATATATATTGGTTATCGGATCCCTCAAAAATCAAGACATTCAAGATAAATAGATGTGGTATGATCAAGGATTTGTATATTGTAAGATGTATAAGTTCTCGATATAATTGCCAATAAGACAATTTGTCACCAAAGACAAAAGGAAAAGAATGTAAAGGAGTAAACCCTGTTACACTTGAATTTGGTCTCAATTCATTCTAATGGTTGCTGCAATTATAATGTATTATGCATAATTGATGCTCTTTAGCACAGTTACTGTGTCTGAGTTTATTTAATAAAGTTCTAAAGATAACGTATAAAGAGTGAAACAGAATTTGTAGCAGTTACTGCGTTTGAGTTTATTTAATGATAATTATAATGCGTTATTATATAATAAAGTTCTAAAGTTCTTTTAATGGTTTGTTAGTATTTCATTTACGACAAAGTCAACGGATTTTTTTTATTTTGTTTTTAATATGAAACGCTATTGTCGTTTTATGTTTGCCAGAATGATTAATTTCATAACCCTTTCTTAATTGACAATTAAACAGTTATTTTTTTGAAAATATACTTTTTTTCAATATATGTACAACAAAACAGTTACATGCAAGACTATTGTTTTAAAATACTATTGAAAATCATTGAGGAAAAGAGAGCCATGTATTTGCCTCAAAGAAGGCCTTAAATTTGTGCATGAAACATAATATGCATTTCCCTGATTTGTTGAAACTTAAATCTCTGGTTTGCTTGTTTTTTTTTTTTTTTTTTTTCTTCGATTTATTGTTTTTGTGTTTTCTTGTACATTTTTTTAATTCACCTGTTCTATCTATAGCAAATATAAAATTAATCAATCTCAAAATATCATTTTAATCCTCCTTTTATTAATCTATATTTTATTGTTTTAATTAGTACATTTTAACAACATATTTTCTATATTGATCTATTCTGGTCTTTTTTTATTTATATTCACTCTCGAACTCTGCTCTAGAACTGAACTGTTTGTTTAATTACGTAAAATAATTAAAAGTATGCATTTTCAAATTTACAAATAATAACACTTTACATATATATTTTACTGAAATGAGGATTATGACTCAATTCAATCGACATTTTAGCTAAATATGCCATATGTTTGTCGGTATCTTTCTATAATTTGTTATCAATTAATAATTTGATCCAAGCCATACGATATGAGAATTTTAATTACTGTAAAAACAAATACCAAATTTTTATAATGCTATCTTATTCAAACATATTAAAAATTACATCTGGGACCAATATTACATATAGTATTTTTACACTTATATAGACAACAGTCTAGAGTTGTCAAAACAACTACCTTTTATCTATCGTGTGAAAAATTACCCTTAAAGCGATTTATAACACTATCAATTAAATCATCATTACCTGATAAAGATCAAAGGAAGTTATTAAGGTAGGAAGATGATATAAAGTGTCCCTCCTTTCCGATATCTGTCAGTTTTATTTTCGCAATGGAGAAAGACTACATCGAAGAGGAAATAGCGACCAAGAAGATTTATTTTAACAAAGCTTGTAAACAAATGATTCTACTTAACGAGAAGATGCACTTACTAATGGAGCGTTATTACCGAGCGGAGAAAGGCGGACATCGTAGTTTACGCTACAATTTACGCCTGAGAATAGCCATTGTCGACGCTCTCCGTCGAGTCTACTTTGAATATGCATCAGTAAAGAAAGAAGAGGCCGACACAATGTTAGAGCTGCTTAACAGTATAGAGAAGGCAGAGCAAATGGAAGGAACGATGATGGAGATGGACATGAATGAACCCTAAATGTAAATGACACGTTTAAAGACTGTGTTCTGCATTTCAATGCAAATTTGCAACGAAAGGCTCTTGTAAGAGCCAAACAAAAGTTTCAAAAAGAAGTTGAAATTGTTGTTCTTCGTGTCAATATTATTAATTTCGATATATTTGTATTACTGAATTTCTGTGCTTGATACCGTTTTTGCCAGACTGTTTAGATAAATAGGAGTAACTCTCCGTTAATATCGTTTCTGAAAAGCGAATACCGATGAAAGGGGCGCATAAGATACCGCCGAGCGTAGCAAAGCGAAATAATGTCAATGATTTTATGCCTAAAATTACATTTTTCGATGTGTTCACATTTCTCCAACATTTGATAATTAGACTAAAACAACATTAAGGATTAATGGGTGAGCGCTCTTAAGGACTGGCATCTTGATATTTACCTGTCATATCTGTTTCAGTTCTTAACTAAAATATTGTCAAAAGGGGTATTTTTAAACATTTATTGTAACATATTAACAAAACATTTTTTTTTTACAATAATTGTTTTTTCATATTTAAAAAAAAATAGTTTCCCAAGATTTTAAAAGTCGATATAAATTTTAATTTTATAAAAATAAGGAGATCTGGTATGATTGCCAATGAGACAACTATCCACCAAATTTAAAATGAATTGGATGTAAGCAATTATAGGCAATGCATATTTACCGAAACAAAACACAGTGATTTATTCCGTTTTCCGAGAGGAAACATTAAGTTAAAGACAGATATTTAAATAAACCAATTGTGCATCAAACGATTTTACCATAGGTGGACTTTTGCATATACCGTATTAATCTCTGTTCCTATCCACTTTATCCTCATTTTCCAGTGTTAGTACAAATTTCCGCCATACATTCCGATCAACCCTTATTATAGCATCTGCTTGTATTCGATGTTACTTTGAATCCCTTCGTAAATTTTATGGACGCCATCACGAGTTGGTTGACCGTTATGGAATATCCGTTTCACAGATAACAGCGGATATATGTTCCAATTGTTGCAACTACAATCCCGTTCCCTTTTCCCCGAGTGTGATATACCGAATTAGACTTATTACCGGGTTTGTACAAGCATGCGCAACACGACGAGTGCCACATGTGGAGCAGGATCTGCTTGCCCTTCCGGAGCACCTGAGATAACACCCAGTTTTTTTGGGGTTCGTTTTACTCAGTCTTTAGTTTTCTATGTTGTGTTTTGTGTACTGTTGTTTGTCTGTTTGTCTTTTTTTTTTTAGCCATAGAAGTCAAAATTTGAAGGAAATTTATATAGGGTGGGTATATTCTATATATTAAGATTATTCTAATAAAGATAAGAACGATTGACAAATCAGTTGGATTTGACATCACTGTAGCAAAACATTAATGTTCGGGCAATAACGTTTAAACCTTTGAATATATATAAATAAAAATAATTGAGGAAAGAAAATGGTAAATTTTGATTTTTTATCATTTTACCTCCACAAGAAAGGAACCGAATTGGTTAATTATAACGACGAGTAAAATAAAGAAAATGAAAACATTTTTATTACTTTTAATAAAAAAAAAGATATTTTGAGAATGGAAATATTTATTAACATAAGACATTTTAGTTAAATACAATTATTTCAAACTCAAAAAAGGATATTAGAGTTCTTTTAATATGAACTATATGAAAATTTCAATTGAACAAGTAATTAAACTTTAAAAATCATCAGAACTAATTAAGAAAATTTGATAACTTGGGAGGATATTACAGCACACGCAACTATAGAAATATTGGAAAAAAAACTTCAAAGACCAAAGAGGCTATTGTAGAATTTGAGAAAACTGGAATTCCTGACAATATGCACTTGTTGACTTTGTGATGCAAAACTTTTCAAAGTTTCATTTTAAGAGAATCCATATTTGTTCAAGCAGTAACAGCAAAAAATGATGTTCAACAACTTGACAAACATGAATTAGATTTAGGTACCTGTAATTTACCTATCTGTTTAATTAGTATGATTGTTTTGATAAGCATGCACTTTTGTTTTGATATGTACTTGCACCTATTCCTCGAACGCCAACATTATTTTACAGGTAAATTGTCGGAAGATCAAAGGATGTTGGCATTCAAGGAATAAACCATTTGACGGTTACATTTTCATTGTATAAACATGTTCTTTGGCCTAAAGCTAAATCTATTGTATACAAGAAAACGACAAGTTTATTAGTAGTGATACACTTATTAGTAAATTACTCAAAATCGAAATTTTACTCTATATGGTGCACCATTTTTGCCAACCTCAAAAGGGGGGTCGTGCACCTGGCGACACCCCTGGAACAGCCTCTGCTGGACTTTAGTTTAAACTTTGTTTAATTTATTACTCGCATATTATCATCACTGTATATTCATTTTCGTTGGCTGTATAAGTCACAGGAACACACTTGTTATCCGTGTGAAATTTTTTTCACAGAGGTTCAGAAAAAATGTCCCCTAAATCTATATGATATGCAATAAAGATTAAATGCTTTTAAATTTGAGTCACTTGGAAAATTCAAACGGACTTTATTTCAACATATACTTTATTTTTGAATACATCGAGATCGAGCAGACCACACACAACAAATAGAATGTAGGACAGAAAGTCACAGGACAAAAAGTCACGGACAAAAAGTCACGGACAAAAAGTCACAGGACAAAAAGTCACAATTCAGTTTTGAGATTATTTTTCTTTGAATAAGAAAACACTTATATTTAAAAAACACGTTTTTGTATTTTTCTTGAACTGTTATATATAAAGCAACTTTGTAAGTAAAACTTATTTAATAAATATCAATAATGATCAAATAATTGTTAAGAAAACAAAATGTCAAAGTGGCTTGGTACTTAAATGGCTTCATGGTGCCAACAAATATATCCTTTGCATGATTAAAATTTAATAAATTTTCATTTATCAAGGCTAATTGTCAATTTCCTAAACTGTAAAATGAATATATGTAATAAAAAGAAAATATTTCATGATCTTTCTCTTATATATTCAAACAATTGTCAACAAATTATTTGTGACTTTTTGTCCTGTGACTTTTTGTCCTGTGACTTTCTGTCCGTTTACCAACAAATCAAATAAATGAATCCATGCTAAAAAGGTATGACAGATTTACAGAGAAAGTATATAATATACTACAAACATTACGTGCATTTATGAATAATTTTCATTTTAACAAGATATTTTACAAATATCTTCCCAATCCCCCTTAACCAAGTCACTGGCATTCAAATATATATATAAAAAAACAATAAAATCAGAACTACCAGCCCAGGCAATAAGTTCTGAAGCTTGTGATCTAGGCCAATTGTGTATGGGTATGCACCAGCATGATCAAATAATATAAATAGTAGTTAAGCTTACAATCGACCAACATTTGACTAAATGAACTCTTTTGGATTATGTGTAGGTAATGTACTCTCTGGTTATCCTCTTCGTCCCGGGTGGGTAAGACCACGCAATGAACACTGGGATTTAATATTTGTATTAAACAAAAGTTTCACATATTGATTGTCATAAAACATCTACAGCATTTTTAATATTTACACATAAAACAATCAATATCCATTATGTATTATATGTCTATTATGTATTATATTATATTCGGTGAAAAGCTCATTAGAGCTTATGCTGTAATATGTTTGTCAATATGCCGAATCAAAATAAAGTTTTACTTACTTACTTACTTACTTACTTACTTACTTACTTACTTCTCTGGTCTCATTATATACGCACCAAAATAATTCGACAAGACATATTTAAAATGTAATTTATCTTTTTATAATTACTACATTTTCCCTTACGAAATTATTTCTAAAGTTTTTCTATAGTAGACATGCACATAATATACATAATTCAAAGAGAAATATTCCAATATTCTTTCAAAACAATCTATTATAAATGCGTGACATCGTTTATAATATTATATATATATATATATATATATATATACTTTATATTATCTGAAGACATAATTTTTATAATCATTGACATTTATTCTTCATCTTTTTTTTTTATCAATTAATAATTTGATCCAAGCCATACGTTATGAGAATTTTAATTACTGTAAAACAAATATCATATCTTTTAATGCTATCTTATTCAAACATATTAAAAATTACATATGGGACCAATATTACATACAGTATTTTTACACTTATATAGACAAAGCGATTTATTACACTATCAATTAAATCATTATTACCTGATAAAGATCAAAGGAATGTATTAAGGTAGGAAGATGATATAAACTGTCTCTCCTTTCCGATATCTGTCAGTTTAATTTTCGCAATGGGGAAAGACTACCTCGAAGAGGAAATAGTGACCAAGAAGATTTGTTTCAACAAAGCTTGTAAACAAATGATTCTGCTTAACGAGAAGATGCACTCATTGATGGAGCGTTATTATCGAGCGGAGAGAGCCGGACATAGTAGTTTACGCTACAATTTACGTATGAGAATAGCCATTGTCGACGCTCTTCGTCGGGTCTACTTTGAATATGCATCAGTACAGAAAGAAGAGGCCGACACAATGTTAGAATTACTTAACAGTATAGTGAAGACAGAGCAAATGGAAGGAACGATGATGGAGATAGACATGAATGAACCCTAAATGCAAATGACGAGTTCCAAGACTGTGTCATGAATTTCAATGCAAATGTGCAACGAAAGGCTCTTGTAAGAGCCAAACAAAACTTTAAAAAAGAAGTTGAAATTGTTGTTCTTCGTGTCATTCAATACTATTAATTTTGATATTTGTATTACTGAATTTCTTTGCTTGATATCGTTTTTGCAAGTACATGTAACTCTCAGTTAATATCGTTTCTGAAAAGCGAATCTCGATGAAAGGGGGGATTTCATATGCCCAAAATTACTTTTTTTTGTATGTTCATGTTTCTATAACATTTGATAATTAGACTAAAACAACATTACGGATAACTACGGAGGGTCATTAGGGACTGACATCTTGATATTTACCTGTCAGTCACCGGGTCAGTTCTTAACTAAAAATTTTTTTTACAATAATTTGTTTTTCATATTTTAAAATTAAAAAAAAAATATTTCCCAAGGTTTTAAAAGTCGATATAAATTTTAATTTGATAAAAGTAAGGAGATCTGGTATGATTGCAAATAAGTAATAAATAAATAATAATGATAGATAAATAAGCTTTATTTAGAGTCGGCATAGTATACAAACAAGGACATAACATAAGCTCAAATGAGCTTTTAACCGACATACCACAAATAACAATACAACACTTAATACACATGCAGTTTTAAATGTCTGAGACAACTATCCACCAAATTTCAAATGAAGTAGATGTAAGCAATTGTAGGCAACCGTGCGGCCTTCAACAATGAGATTATTAACGTTCATGCATTGACAATTGTAATATATTCATTTTGTTAAGGATCCTTGTAAAATGTCTTTGAGGGGCACATAGGTAACCTGTTGTAAGCTTTTTGTTGTATCTTTTCGAAATTATCTTTTTTTAATCTTAACAGAAAGTCCATTTTCCATGTTGACCAATTTTGCAAAAAAAAATGTCTTTTTTATTTACTGTTCAACTTGTCCTCGTCCGGAGTTTAAATGAACGATTTGCTTCTGAACATATAATAGAAAAGCAGATAGACAAAGGCTAACTAGGAAGACCTGCTAGTGAATTTATAACCTTTATAAATTCACATATATATATTTTAACTTATTACTATGTGTCTTTTGTAATATTTTATAAAATTAAATTACATTTACTCTCTAATTTACTCTGTTACAAAAACAATTATAAAAAAAAAAACAAAAACAAAAAAACAAAAAAAAAACAGTTTTCTTGCGTCGTCTAGGGATCTACTAATTTTTGAGGGTACGTCTAAACACTGCTCAGGATCCCGAACTCCTGATTGCACTCAGGACATAAAAAGTGCAATCAGGACTCTTTATAGTTATCGTATATGAATACAGGATGAATGTATGTATGCGTTGCACGCTGAATATTTTAGTGGTATTTTTTTTTATATATATTTTGAAAACGAACTTAGATAGATGGTTTATTCCTCCTATTCCCACATTTTAAAATCTGGTTTTACATTCTTAAAAATCAGATTAGGTTGTAAAAACATAACTTCAGGTAAATATCCATAAAACCTCTAATTTTTTTTTATCAATGTCCAATTTGAAAATTTTAATAGTAGAAATTGTTAAAAAGAAATTCTAACAAATGCATGTTCTCGTCCATTGAAATTGTCCTGTGTCCTTATCCTTATCTGTTTTCTTTTAATTTTCGAAATTTTGTGTTTATTTCCTCGTGTAATGAAAAGCTTTTGCTATTGAAGAATTTGAAACAAAGTCCCATAGATAGACTTTAATAACACAATGATGTAGGCAGTATTTTAGCACCATACTAATCTTTTAGCATTTACTCTCCTATAAAAATATTATCCTATACATGAGAGGAAAAATATAAAAACTACTTTACAATATAATAAGTTTTGATATGAGAATTTATCCTAAAATCAGTCCACGTAAACAAGGATTTTTATAGTGTACTATCAAGAATGTGTATACAAGTCATTGGTACTATACAAATCCTTGACATAAAGCAAGAATTTAAGTTCTACAAGAATCTTTTTACATGAAACATTAGCCAAATTAACAAAATGCGGAATATTATTCAAAATATCAGAATTTATGACAAAATAATTCTAGATAAAGTCATTGTGATCTTGGAGTAATATATGACTTGGTCCTATCTATGAGTCCTAGGCATGCGATGATCTGGGTATAATTTTACCTTGTGTGTTATGAAGTGTAGTTTACTTTTGGTTTTGCCTAGTCAGCTTTATACTTTTGTAGCATTAACCTCAGTATCAAGGCTGTCTATAATTAAGATAACAGTTCAAATTTTAAACTGTATGTGTAATATGTATAATTCAATTTGATTTTTTTCATTTCTGTATTAAGCCTTGTCTTCCTTATTACTTTTCATATTTGAAACATTCGGATTTTCCTTTTTTGTAAATTCAAAGTACATATCTATATTTAATTTTCTACTTCATTTTCTTATTTACCTGCATGTACATCAATTAAATATTAACAGCAAAAACAACAAATTACCATATAACAACAGCTATTGTACTTTGTTTGTAGAAATAGAAGGAACATGTACTTTTAAAATGTAGGAATATCAGGAAGATACCGCACGTGTCACCGATTACACAACTACTCAGCCGTGAATTTCCGATCAACAAAATTGATTGGATTATCCTAATAGCTTATGACTATCATGTCATTAGAACAGTGTTTTGAATAAAATTGAATTATACATGTTCTACGATTTTTTTAAGATGTCTCTGAATTGTTTCATGTTATGAAATCTAATTTAAGCGAATAGTGCGTTTTTACGATTATGGAAAAAAATTAAAACTCCCATTCAATATATTTTAATACAGTTTCTCTTATGATCGTGGGCTGTTATCAATTTATTGCATGAAGAGATATTTCTCGGATCACACTGCACGGAATGGGATACGAAAACTGTGTTAATTTTGATTAGTAATACATGTATTAGGAAAATACCCAAATATAAAAAGGCGCTGATAAATGACAGAAACTGAGAGGAAAACGGAGTCAAATTCATTTTTCAAATTTATTTTCACATTGAAATTTCTTCTAGGCTTCTAATATTAGACAAGAACAATCTTAATAAGAAATTAAAATCTGACTATATGAGATTTGATTATTTCAAAATCGTATTATTATAAGTACAGAAACAAATACATATAAAGATAAGAACGGGTCCATACAAAGCAAAATCTTGCTTCATGAAAATTAAGGGAAAATAAAGGTGACCAATATCTTCTTCGGATTTTATTTTCCTTTTCAAATTCGTTTGAGGAATTATTTACTGGACAAGAACGAGTAAATTTTAAATAGGGAATCAATCTTAATAAATGAAATTTGAAATTAGATTGTTCGTTTCTGTTTCTCTCTCACAAAAAGGCTATCGCAATAAAGATAAAAGCTTTAAAAAATCATTTTCATATTTTCACTCATTCAAGAAATGTTTTACTAGACAAACATGAGTATAAATGGAGAAATATTTTTTTTGGATAAAATTTGCATTTGCAAGCAGTCTATAAATAATATTAAACTCTATCGGGAGTTTCAATTTTAGGAAAAAACGATTATAAACAGTTTAATTTTCGAAGCCTACTGTGATATACGAGATGATTCTTTTTGTAGATTCGGTACTTTGAACACGAAAATTCCTATTGAAATTGGTAGATGGCAAAATATGTAGAGAGAGCATTGTATTTGTACTTTACGTAATTGCGGTGATATTGGCGACGGGTATCATTATGTTATAGAATGTTCGGCAATAGACGAAAGTAGACAAACGCTGTTTAAACGGGGTTTTGATCCCCAAGGACGCCACATGTTACAATAAATCAGATCTAAATTTTTTTTTAACGTTTTCAAATGAAAGAAATAGGATTGAAAATTTTCCGACTATGTGAAGATTTCTTAAATTTCTCAATTGGTTTCAATTATTACAAACAAAACAAAAAAAATATTTAACATTTTTTGTGAAAACAATATTCATGCATCTTTATAATTTTTCTAAGGAAACATTTTTATGTTTGTTTGCAAAGTTTACTTGTATGTGTTTATAACCATCACCAATCACTCCTAATTATTAAAGATCAAACGACCTAATCAACATGATGATTGGTATTGAATAAGATCATGCAAGGTCACGCATGACGTATCCCAAATAACGGAGCGTGCCGATAAAAACTTAAATGACTTCTTTAATATTAGTGATTTTATCAAAACAAAAATTATAAGAACAAAAATTAAATTATTTACCTCCTGTCATTGAAAAAGTCAATCCCAAATATGGAATTTCTTTACAGCTTCTAATTCAACATTATCACAATGAAAATGGAAATTTTGCGATAAACATCCACTAAAAAAATCATAATTTCGTTTTACTAGAATATTTACACTAAGTTTCCAAAGTTTACAATATTCACTAAATGTATTAAGTTGGGACTAAAAAAATCTTCAACTTCAGAGCAAACAGTATTAAAGAGCTTTATTAAATACTTGATTGAATATGAAATGAATGCTTCAAATACTCATTTATAATGATATCGTCATCATAGGCTTTATCATTTTTCAGATTTTTACCTGCTTTTTCAATTTCATCTGCAGTTATGGATAGATGACATATTTAATCTATCAATATAGTTTTGATTGTTTACATTTTCGCTATATTCATTTGCGCTACCACCATTTAATGTAATAAAATAAAAATTTGCATCTATTATCATAACTCTTATTTGGAAGAATAAGGTCATTAGTGACTCCACTAACAAACTAATATTTCGAGGAAAGTAAATACTAATCAATGGACTGGGGTCTTGATGAACAGTTGCTCTCGTTTATTACTTAGGTTATAAAAAAATAAATGACCAAACTTAATAAAAAAACCATCTGTTATATTTTACTAGAATATTTACACTAAGTTTCCAAAGTTGCTCTCGTTTATTACTTAGGTTATAAAAAAATAAATGACCAAACTTAATAAAAAAACCATCTGTTATATTTTACTGGGTGTATTTACAAAATATATTTTGTAACTACACCAAGGAAAATCATGGTTCAGGTACGGATATACAGTACTGGTTTTACCCAATTCTTCTACCTTTTTTTCCCGCAATTTTTCACTACTATCTAGAGAACCGTTAGAATCAAATTTTTTGTCCATTTCCCTATATAAAGTGTGCTTAACTTTTTTTATGGAAATAATTTTGACAATTGTCTTTTATCTTTGTAATTTTTATAAGAAAATGTAAGAACTAATGATTCATAAACAAATTTTAGCAGAAACAAATATAAATACCAAACCGGAAATTATCCCTCTTGATGCACTTTATTATTTTGAGGGAAAATCACACATGAATAGATCAGCAATTTCTTATATTCTTCAACAATGAGCGACTTTCAGGAATATGGGGACGTCGTTCAAGAAATTAGAGGCGCAGTTGTTAGTATTTTCCCCTTAGATATAAGTCAAATGTGAAGACATCTGTTTTGTGTAACGATAGAAAGCTAGACAATTGCCTGAATTGGTCCCACTGCCAAATACTGAAATAGACCCCAACCAACTCGCCCCTTTCCACTAACTCTGCCAACTTTCTATCAAATCGTCCAAATAATAGTAAACAACTCGCACCTCTCTAGTTAACTAGCTTGTTCACTTATGAAAATGGAGTTTAATCATCTGCGACATTTTTTAGGCCTGGCAACTCTCCCCACTAGTGTCGATTTTAAGGGCTCTAAATAGCTTTTGTTAGAATATGACAACTCACCCAGCGTTTAAATCTCCCCACTTTACCACTTACTCGTCCCACTTATGATAATTCTTGATGAGTAAGATTTGATTCTTGTTTTCACAAGGGGGCAAGTTGGCAGGACCATAATTAATGGGATTTTATACATTCATAAGTGGGGCAAGTTGTCAGACCTTTTTGCATTTGAAATTTACTCTTTTACATTAAGGGGGTTAGATGGCAGGATTAAATTCAAGGGGATTTTACCCTTTTTGATGATTGGGGCAAGTTGGTATTGGCCAATTTGGCAATGCTTTCTACCGACTAATCAAATTTGATAGAAAGCATCTGAAACCAGCTGAATACATGCCTGTCAACTCTCCACACTAATGAAACAAGAGTTAAATCCTGATAAATAAATGTGTCCCATTTATGTGTCTGATGCTGATGAGTAAAGACCTGTCTATTACTTATTCTTATGAAAAAGAGTTCAATGCTCGTGCACAGTGATCAGGAAAGGTTGAGCGGCATGCGCGAATTGCGGATTTTAAACAGAAATGGTGCATAGAATGGCAAATGTCAGGACCAGTGTGGCTCACGAAATTTTTGATTCGTATCTCAACGTTTAGATATCGTAAAATAGGTTTCCGATCATGTTTCGTGTCACCATATTTGTGTACAAAACACTGTTGTGCTCCCACCAATGACAGGAGCACCACCTATATATTTTTTGGGACATCTCGGGCGTTTTCCTTCACGTTAAGGATAGCAACGTGCGGTATATCTGATAACCGAAAAAAAAAGGTAATTAACCATCATCCATGATCTTAATTTTCAATGTAGTTTAATTCTGTGAAAGTTGGCTTGTACAGATGAGAAATTTTCTCAAATTATAATCTTTAAAGTAAACTTGCTATAATTTTGAATGAAAAATCCAAAGGGGTATTTTTAATATACTATTTATCTTCATAAAAGGCGTTTAACTGTCCTTGTTAATTTTTTGGTCTTTGGTTCGTTTGTTAATTTTGTAAACATGCCTAGAGTGAATTGTTGTTGTGTCTTATCAAAAAAGTTACTCTCTCTTGTTAGTCCATGATAAAATTATAATAATACAAGAAAATCAGAGGAAATGTATGAAACGTCCTCTTATACAGAACGTCGGCAATAAAGTATGGCAGTCGACAAAGACCCAAATTTAATGTTGAAGGAACATGAACATGAACAAGACGATGGTACCAGTATTCACATTGCAAATAAAGGTTCTCGTCAATATAGCCCAGTTTGGGAGAAGTTATCATGGCCCTGGTTACTGTAAGATGGCAGCAAAATGTACTGCAAATCTTGCCAAAAATTATTTCAACTAATATGGAATTGAATTGTACTAGTTTTCTTTTTTAAGATTCATTTCTTCTTTCTTCAATTTTGTGCTACAAAATCTAGATCAGCTACTTTTAGTCTGCCATTGTCATAGTTCTAGCAACTCAGTTTTACTCAATATTAATACAGAGTAACAGTTATTACTTTTTTCTTTTTATATGTTACTACTATGATTGTTCTATATGGTTTGATAATTAATATACATGTATGTTCAGGTTTCATGGTTTCTCAAAATATGAAATTTAATCAATTATAGATTTTTTTTTTTAAATCAGTCCAGATCAGATGTCTATTCTTGATCTCAGCATTTCCTTATTAATGATTCTGTTCATTGAAGTTGAGTCATATGTTGCTCAGTTTATATTTTTTTATTATAAAGTTTAATATCTGAATATGGTACATTTCATGTTTTCATACAATGTCAATCTTAGTCACATCAAAGACATATATTCTTTAGTATGTCTTTGATCACCATGGTCACATAAATCTCTGAACTACATTAACTTTTATTCACTTAAACTACAAAAGCACAGGAACAATATCCATGATATCAATTAAATTCATACAGGTTAGTACCTCTTTGCTGAAACATCCACTTTTAAAATTTTTTTGTTATAAACTATACTATAAACTAATGGCCCACTCATTTGACAACATGGCCCATTAATTCTAAAGATGTCCCATTAATTTTATTTTTTGGGGGGACTGGGCCCATAGACATGATAGAGAAAAAATCTTTCCAGATCACTGCTTGCACATCTATAAAATGTATCAATTATTATAATTACAAGTTCTTCATGTGTTCTCTCTATCTATTATTTTAATGTAGACACACAAAGAATGAGAAGTCATAGACATCGCAATATATATACAATTATTTACAGAATCATATGAAACTTTTTTGATATAATTATTCGTAATAAATGTGCTTTGTATTTATTTTTTAGAACCCAGGAAGATTAAAACTTCAAAGTAATAGTGTAATTTTTAAGAACAATAAAACAGGAAAAGTTGAACAGTTCACAGGAATGGAGGTGAATACATCAGAGTGGTTGAAAAGGGCCAGAGGTCACTGTTTAAAGTTCAGACTTAACAATGGAAATGTTCACAGATTTGATGGCTTTAAAGATGATGTAAGTACAATGGCTATAAAAGTTTGTATTCATATTAAAAAGAAGATGTGGTATGATTGCCAATGAGACAACTCTCCACAAGAGACCAAATGACACAGAAATTAACAGCTATAGGTCACGTACGGCCTTCAACAATGAGCAAAACCCATACCCCATAGTCAGCTATAAAAGGCCCTGAAATAACAAATATAAAACAATTCAAACGAGTAAAACTATTAAATGGCCTAATTAATGTACAAAAAAATTAAAGAAAAACAAATATGTAACACAGCAACAAACGACAACTACTGAATTACAGGATCCTGACTTGGGACAGGCACATACATACAGAATGTGGCAGGGTTAAACATGTCAGCGGGATACCAACCCTCCCCTTATTTTTGGACAGTGGTGCAACAGTACAACTTAAGAACAAACTATAAAAGTCAGTTGAAAAAGGCTTAGCTCATCAGATGGATACAAATAGAAATACATCTAACAAAAACACAGAGTGGACGTGGGCAGGTACTAAGTACACTCTAAAAGACACTAAGTACAGATGTGAGAGTACTCGCAGTTCCTGTCAGCTAGTGCAAAGCCATTAACAACTAATAAAAAATCATGCATCTAAGACTAAACAATCAATCGGTACACATCCAACATCCAATGGATTTAGTGTAAAGACGTACTTAACAGTCAGAGAAAAACATGAATAGGTTAGTTGACTATATGTAGTAAGCTGCATATTTTGGGTTTAAAGGTCAAGAAAGTTATCAAATGATTACCTTGACTTTTGTCAAATTGTTAGGTTAGTAGATATAAGAAGATGTGGTATGAGTGCTAATGAGACAACTCTCCAACCAAGTCACAATTTGTAAAAGCAAACCATCATAGGTCAAAGTACGGTAGTGTCTTTTTTTGCACGAAATCTTCAAGAGATCAATTTCTAATAATTAATCAAAGACTCATTCATTCAGAGACTTATTTGTTAATGTCGTTTTGTAAATTTGTCTTCTATTAGGGACTCATAATATTTTGTAAAAAAAAGCATAATGAATCACTCTGTTATATGTTAAAATAAGAACTTCAATGTAATCAGTTTAGAGAATGTACAGTTATATAGTCACTTATTGCAATGCATCATTGATAAAAAAAACCAACACAATCAATTGTTCTTAAACTTTTATGCAATTCAACTAAAATGGAAAGCAAACAAATTTGACCCAAACAAAGGGAGAATACAAAATATTGAGAAAGTAACAACACATTCCTGTACAAATTTAACTATTAAAGGTGTACGTGTTTGTATGTTCAAGTTTAATTGTTTGGGTGTAAAGAATATTTTCTTGATAAAGGTAGTCTATTAATTTTATCATAACTTCTTTGTTGGTTTTACTTTATATTTCCCCATGGTATATCTTAGATCAGGAAAAAAGAAGAAAAAAAAGATGAACATGAAACCAATAATAACTGCACCCAGTGCAATTGTTTTAGATTTATAGATAGCCAAGATGCTTTTGTATGTTGAGATATTTTTGTCTTTCAGGACTTTGAGAAGCTTGCATCTTTCATTTCAAAATATTACAGTGTGAGTTTAGAAAAAAGAGACGTTTCTGTCAAAGGATGGAATTGGGGTCTTGCTAAATTTGAAGGTAAAGATACATGTACTTTGTTGATAATAAGAGGGATAGTGCTAAGCATTGCTAAGTGCCTGTTGAATACCTGTTAATATTGTTCAGTTAAACTTACTTTTCCATTTATTTACAAATTACAGAATTCATGCTTGACCATAATATGAATAAGGAGATGTTGTACAAATGATGCGTATTTAAGTAATTATAGGTCACCATAGAGCCTTCAACAATGAGCAAACCCACACCATAGAGTTGACTATGAAAAACCATGATAATGCAAAATATTAAACAATATTCTAACAACAAAAAAACTAATGGCCTTTTATTTGACAAAACAAAAGATAAACAGATATCAGTCAGCAACAGATATCCACTGAATTATAGGCTCCTGACTTGGGACGGGCACAGGACAGCAACAGGTATCCACTGAATTATAGGCTCCTGACTTGGGACGGGCACAGGACAGCAACAGGTATCCACTGAATTATAGATCCTGACTTGGGACGGGCACAGGACAGCAACAGGTATCCACTGAATTATAGGCTCCTGACTTGGGACGGGCACAGGACAGCAACAGACATCCACTGAATTATAGGCTCCTGACTTGGGACGGGCACAGGACACGCATATACAGAAGGTGGCGTGCTTAACTTTTTAGTGAGCGCTATACCCTCCCTTAACCTGGGACAAGCCCAGGCTAGAAAAAATTATAACCAGTCCTGTAAGAATTTCTTCTACAAAATCCCTCCCAAAAATTACTGGGCCTGTAGCTGGTCCCAGAACACAGTTATCGTCCTTTGATTTTCGTTGTCCACGAATATAGTCCCTAGTGTAAACAGTGTGTTACTAGCCAATTTTTTTATACCCCTTCCAAATTTATTTCTTCCTGTTTTATGCCTCATATAGCAAGTAGGGGGATGAAATTACACTGTAAAAAAAATTGGGTCATGAATTTTAAAGTAAAGTAGTGATTTGGTCCAGCTGAAAAAGGTTAAAAATTAGCATTTCAGAAGCTGTCAGAAGATTTCAAGACCCCCTTAACATAAAATTGTCCATACTTTGAGTTAGAGCTGATGAAGTTTTCTATAATTTTTTATATAATTTGTCCCAAAGGTAGTACAACACACTGTAAAAATATTATTGAGAAAGTGCAGGTGGGATTTTTTAATTTAAATTTATTGTCTAAAACCGAAAGTGAAAAATTTTGATGAAAAAGTAACAAATGGCGGATATTGTTTGGAGTGATGGCCAACACTTTCAGAAGTATTTCAATGATAACGATATAACAGCGGCGCCGATTTAAAGGATTTGGACGAGAACAGAAGATATAATAGATGGAAATAGAAACATTCTAGCAAAACTGTGAACAGAAGACTTTAAAGCGAGAACCACGGGATTCCCAGATGATGTTCAAATGGATGACATGAAACAGGATTTATATGTTTATCATTGCGCCTTTCAACTGTGAATCAATACTGATCACTGACATCGATAGATCCGAACTTTATGTTTGTTAAGATTATTTATTGACCAAAGCTATATCAATGAACTTGTTGTTTTAAACATATTTGTACATGGAAGTAAAAGTCAAGTGAGTGAAAGTCGGAAGGAAAATACTGGAAAATAGTTGCATAAAAAGGCCATTGGTCAGAGAAAAACTTTTTTTTGATAATCGCAATGGAACTAGTTCTTAAAAGAGATTTCAACAATATTGGTTCAATTCTGAAGTCATGGATACTTTTGTAAAATTTTACATTGATGGATTCGTTAATAAAACATGAAAAAAATTAAATTTACCTTTGTTTACCTCTATTTGAACCTGTACAGGTAATAAATGACCAGAGACTCACAAAAAATAAAAATAAATAAAAATACAGAATCTAACAATACTTTTTATATAACTTTTATTGATGAATATTCAATATTTACAAAGATATAGCAATTGTAAGTAAACTTGTTTATTTCATCAGTGATTAAAATTTTATTCAGCAATACACAAAAGTACAATAGAAATGAATGCAGCAGTCTAAGGGTTAAAATAATGATACTTAAAGAAGTGATTTTTGGGAAGGAAATTGAGGTATGATACTTAAACAAGTGATTTTTATGTCATTATCCTAGATTCAGTACAAGGTCATCACCTGAAATGACCTGGTCATCCTATCAACACAGATGTTGGTTCTGATAATTTTAGAAACATAATTAGTCCCTAGATCATTAGTATTCTATATTTAAAGCTACAATAAAATTAAATCACTTCTTCTAGTGATTAATGTGTACTACTTGGAATAGGTGATTATTAAAGAAAGACAACTCTTACTTCCAACATTTATGGAAATAATGTTACTTGAATCAGTGATTTAGAAAATCACTCATTTAAGTAAGTCCCCTGACTGCTAAAAGAAATGCACTACGAAATAACTGTGTTCTCGGACCAGCTGTAAAAGTTCTTTGTGAAGACCTCAAGACAATAGGATAAATCACATTTATTAAAATCTATGGTATATTCTTTTTTGTCCAATTTTTATTTTATTTGTTTTAGAATTGTATATACTTTTTGGCATGCAGAAATATTGCAATTGACGTTTGAATATAACAACCAATAACTATTTATGTTGATTTCTTTTAGGGAACTCCTTAGAATTTGATATTGACAACAAATTAGCGTTTGAAATTCCATTAAATAATGTATCACATTCAACAACAGCGAAGAACGAAGTAACTTTAGAATTTCACATGAATGATGATGCAGCAGTTTCATTAACAGAAATCAGATTTCATATACCTAATGACCCAAAAGATTCAGAAAAAGATACTGTACAGGTATGGACTATTTTCATATACTTAACAGTAGGTGATTTAGTTGGGTTGGGGTGGGGATTGAATGTCTTCATCTAGAAAGAAGATTACACATATAATTTGTGTTTGTTTCACCCTGGTGGTGCTAAGGGTTAGACTGATATTGTAAGAGGAGAGTTGGATTGAAAAGAAGAAAAGTAAAAAATGAACCTTATTTTTCTTAGACAAACTTTATGGCAAATATTTGTTGAAAGTATATATTTTGGTTGAACATTACTCGAATTAGGACTGATAAAATAACGTAAAGCGGTTATTTTATGGTGTAAAATTTTGCATTTAGGGCAACAAAGTATACGAAAAATTATGGATTCAAAGTTTTGTCACAAATTGTGATTTTGTAGTTTTACCAAAATTTTAAACACATAGGTTTAAACAATATCTTTCATTAATAAAATTGAAAAAATGAACTTTTGCTTCTTTTCTGTAGCAAGGTTTATGCCTTTGATGCTATCATTTATCTGCAAATTCTATTTTAGTTGAAAAAAGCTATAATAATGGCTTTACATAATGAACTGATACTTTCTTAACAGATTTTTCCCAGGAGTATTGGTCCTGTAAAGTTCAAGGTTTCATCTTTCAGATTATGTAATAAAATTCTACTGTTCGCGATAAAAATTTCACTGTTCGGGGGTGTTGAAATTAGTGGGGTTATTAACCCTTAGACTGCTACACGCGACTATTGTCGTTCAATAAAGCAGTCCGCTACTGCTACGCTGCGACTATTGTCGTTTCCGTAACTCGTTTGTTTACACAGTTACCATGGAATGGGAGGAGTCAATATTCATGAGATTGCGGCAGTTAAGACTTGTATGGATTCTGATTGGCTAAAATTCTGCGTTCTTTCGAGTTTCTCTTGACTTTAAATCAGGTATAAGAGATGAAACCGAAAGTGAAAAATTTGATGAAAAAGTAACAAAATGGCGGATATTGTTTGGAGTGATGGCCAACACTTTCAGAAGTATTTCAATGATAACGATATAACAGCGGCGGCCGATTTAAAGGATTTGGGCGAGAACAGAAGATATAATAGATGGAAATAGAAACATTCTAGCAAAACTGTGAACAGAAGACTTTTAAAGCGAGAACCACGGGATTCCCAGATGATGTTCGAAATGGATGACATGAAACAGGATTTGCGATGTTTATCATTGCGCCTTTCAACTGTGAATCAATACTGATCACTGACATCGATAGATCCGAACTTTATGTTTGTTAAGATTATTTATTGACCAAAGCTATATCAATGAACTTGTTGTTTTAAACATATTTGTACATGGAAGTAAAAGTCGGCGCAGTGAAAGTCGGAAGGAAAATACTGGAAAATAGTTGCATAAAAAGGCCATTGGTCAGAGAAAAACTTTTTTTGATAATCGCAATGGAAGAAATGCACTGATTAAAATTTTATTCAGCAATACACAAAAGTACAATAGAAATGAATGAAATAACTGTGTTCTCGGACCAGCTGTAAAAGTTCTTTGTGAAGACCTCAAGACAATAGGATAAATCACATTTATAAAAAGCTATGGTATGTTCTTTTTTGTCCAATTTTTATTTTATTTGTTTTAGAATTGTATATATACTTTTTGGCATGCAGAAATATTGCAATTGATGTTTGAATATAAAAACCAATAACTATTTATGTTGATTTCTTTTAGGGAACTCCTTAGAATTTGATATTGACAACAAATTAGCGTTTGAAATTCCATTAAATAATGTATCACATTCAACGACAGCGAAGAACGAAGTAACTTTAGAATTTCACATGAATGATGATGCAGCAGTTTCATTAACAGAAATCAGATTTCATATACCTAATGACCCAAAAGATTCAGAAAAAGATACTGTACAGGTATGGACTATTTTCATATACTTAACAGTAGGTGATTTAGTTGGGTTGGGGTGGGGATTGAATGTCTTCATCTAGAAAGAAGATTACACATATAATTTGTGTTTGTTTCTACCCTGGTGGTGCTAAGGGTTAGACTGATATTGTAAGAGGAGAGTTGGATTGAAAAGAAGAAAAGTAAAAAATGAACCTTATTTTTCTTAGACAAACTTTATGGCAAATATTTGTTGAAAGCATATATATTTTGGTTGGACATTACTCGTAACTAAGACAGATAAAATAACGTAAAGCGGGTTATTTTTGCTGGTGTAAAATTTCGCGATTTAGGGGCAACAAAGTATACGAAAAATTATGGCGGTTTTATTTTGGTGAATTCTTAAATCCCAATTAAATATTTTAGCGGATACTGAAATGGTTGCAGTTAAAAGTTGTAAACATTGACAAACAAGTGTCTATTGATATGATTAAATGATTGTTTTACCTGCAGGAAGTCTTATTTATTGATTATATTTTGATACAGTTAATAAATAGAATACCGGTACTTAGATATTTGTCACAGGTGTACAAACTTCTTTTAAATGTAACGGTTGGTTAGTTACGAAATTAACCTGACCTTTGATGTACTAATTAGATTATAAAATTATTATGTCAGGCCAAAAAAAATAATACATGTGTTTCCGCTAACGTGCTGAAAAAAATAGGGTAGGTAGGTAGGCATTATCATTTTATTTTACAAACATTTTTTAGCTGGTTACTACTAGGGAATCAGTTCGACTTTAACAGTGCTTGTTCCAAAATGGCATAAAAAGTGTTAGGGTAGGCACTAAAAATTAGGGTAGGTAGGGTTAGCGGAAACACATGTATTATTTTTTTTGGCATGAGTGACTTGCAACTGTTATATAATTTGACACTGATCAATAAGGATAAAATACCTGACAAAGTACCTTACACTCTTATATTATTAATTATTTTATTATGTAACCAATTAACTAATTAACACCTGACAGTAATTAACACCTGACAGCCAGTGAACAATAGCCTCTTGCATTTATGTTGTTTAAATTAACATAAACCATTATTCATCCGATGAACGAGAACAAATAGATAGTTTACAAAATGCTTTAGTTATTAGAAAGTACCAAACGTATGCATAGCTTTAGTTATTAGAAAGTGACAAACCTATGCATAAATTTTCGCAGAATTTAATTTCGTGATTTTCCCTTACCTGCCAAAATAAGCGAAAATAAACACCCCGCGAAAATAACCCACTATGCGGTATACCAGTGAATTTTCATAATATAAATAACTTCTCTTATTAATCAAAGGAAAATAACAAAACTTAATCAAATACCATAATATTTCTTTATGATGATTATCTATACTGTCAGTCTTGTTGTCAGTAATTTATACTCTATTGTTATTCTTGCAGGAATTTTACAACCAAGTTGTAGACAAAGCAGACATTATACAAGCTACAGGTGATGCTATCTGTAATCTAAGTGAAGTACAGTGCTTAACACCAAGGTAATGTTACAGCTCAAATACTATTTACACTTGTATGGAAAGTCTTCCATTATTTAAAATAACAAAATAAATCCTGCGAAATATTGCATCAAAATTTAAAACATTTGACGTCAAAATTAAAAGTGATTGTTGCATGACTTTAGAAGGTTATATTGGACAGATCTAAGGTCATTTTGGGTAAAGTCTGCTACATACCAAAAAGTATAAATACTTCTTTTTGAGTGTGCACAAAGAACAATGAATAAAAGGGAAAATTGGAAAAGGGGGGAGGAGGGGGTAGTAGTCTATGAGATAGCAACACAACAACAGCAAATATCAATAGACATTTAGAGTAGATTTATGCTTGAACAAAAAATTTGAAAGTATGTTTCAGTTTAGATGGTTAAAATTTCATTAATTCAATATAAAAGGTAAATATGATAGTCTAAATATGCCTTTTTGTATTTTCAGAGGTCGTTATGATATTAAAATATACCAGACTTTCTTACAGCTCCATGGTAAAACATTTGATTATAAGATACCGTACACAACTGTTTTACGATTGTTTTTACTACCACACAAGGATGGAAGACAAGTTTTTTTTGTAGTAAGTATTATTTTCTAGTCAGATGTAAGCACTTATGTATATTTTACTTATATATGAAAACTCATTTTTGTGAAATAATTATTACACTGAAACAACTGGAAGCTTTTTATTTGAATATCTTTATTCACTTTCCCCTTTTGTTTTGGTTATATTCTACATTTTTTTCATGAAGTAGTTCATACATGACAAGTGTGGACTTGGCTAACATATATGTTAAGCCTTTTCCTCAATTCTGCTTCCTTTATTGTCGAGCCTGCGACTTTTGTCGCAAAAGCGAGACATAGCGATCCTACATTCCTTCGGTGGCGGCGGCCACAAATATTCACTCTGTGGTTAAAAGTTTTTGAAATTTTAATAACTTTCTTAAACTATCCTGGATTTCTACCAAACTTGGACAGAAGCTTGTTTATGATCATTAGATAGTATCCAGAAGTAAATTTTGTAAAAAAAATCCTGTTTTCCATATTTTACTTATAAATGGACTTAGTTTTTCTGCCAGTTAACATTACATTCACTCTGTGGTTAAAGTTTTAAAATTTTAATAACTTTTTAAACTATCCTGGATTTCTACCAAACTTGGACTGAAGCTTGTTTATGATCATTAGATAGTATCCAAAAGTAAATTTTGTAAAAAAAAATCATGTTTTTCCATATTTTACTTATAAATGGACTTAGTTTTTCTGCCAGTTAACATTACATTTACTCTGTGGTTAAAGTTTTTAAAATTTTAATAACTTTCTTACTATCCTGGATTTGTATCAAACTTGAGCAGAAGCTTGTCTATGATCAAAAGCTAGTATCTAGAAGGAAATTTAAAAAAAAATTATTTCCTGTTTTTCCGTATATAACTTATAAATGGACTTTTTTTTTCCAGTTAACATTACATACAGTCTGCAGTTAAAGTTTTTAAAACATCTATTATGTGCATTCCCCTATCACACTGAAAACATAGACAACAGTAAAAGTAGGCGAGACACTGGGTTCCGCGGAACCCTTACAAATTTTTTATTCTAGGGCCTCAGGGAAGATTAGTTTAATTTGTACTAACTAACTGTGTTTACCCTCTTTAAATAAAGAATTTATTATTATTATTATTATTATTATTATATTTGAAGAAGATATTGCTGAATCTAAACCAATCTCAAGTTCTATTTCTGAAAAGTCGTTGATATTTAATATCTTCTCTCATTCTTTATAATTTCAAATGAATATTTCAGGTGAGCTTAGATCCCCCAATCAAACAAGGACAGACAAGATATCATTTCTTGATCCTGTTATTTAACCAAGAAGATGAAATGACCATAGATTTAAGTTTAACCGAGTAAGTATAAGAAAGAACACATAACTCTTTTTTCAAGACAATAAACGTCAGCTTCTTTAACCAATAAAAGCTTGCTGCCACGAAATAGGCACATAAAGAGGTGTTAAACACTTAATAATCAATCAATCACAATCAATACAAGTAAAAAAATGGTTTATTTTTCACTGAATTTTAATTTATCCGTTTCAAGAGTCGAACCTGTTTGCAAGGTTAGATTTGGATATTTTTTCTTGTCCCTTATTTTAATTTTAAGAAAGATTAAATTTATGCACAGGGATACATTTGTATGCCCCTGTCGCGTTGGAGGGTGCCTTAAGTGTTAACCTTGTCCATCTGTACGTCCCAAAATTAGTTTTCGTTCTCTAACTTTAGATTAGTTAGTTATCCAAATGTTATGAAACTTATACACAATGCTTATTACCACAAAACACAGATCAAGTTCGAATTTGTGTGGCGTCACTTTTACTATTCTAGAATTATGCTCCTTTATGTGGTTATATGCAAGTGATCTGTGTTCCATGGACACATCCTCCATTTATTTCGATTTTATCGTAATAAATTTGTGAAAATTTTCCAACATTTCAGTATCTTAGTTCACAGTATATTCACGCATAGTAAGCTTTATTATTAAAAACAGTAAAAATAAAAGTTAGAATTATCTGAAGGAGGGAATACGAACTTACATTTAGTTAAAATGATCTAAGATCATCATCTTCGTCCTGAACATGCATGAAATATTTGCCACTGGACATTAAGCAACCAACAATCAATCAATCTAAGATCATCATTTTTTATGGAAATTCCTATTACCATATTTCTGGTATTTTTTGCTAATTCAATTTTTTTATCATATATCGCACAATCATCTTAAAATCCCCCAAACAATTTAACCTGCAAAAATTATTCCAATAAAACTGTCTTTACATCCATAACAATTTGTAAAAAAGTTTAATCCACAGAAATAAAATAAGATGTTTATTCCCAATAGCAAAAATTTCATGTTAAATTGTATTACTTGTCCTATCAAATGTGAGAAAATATTATTGAATTTTAGAGAAGAGTTGGAAAGTAAATTTGAAGGCAAGTTACAGAAAGAAATGTCAGGGCCAGAGTTTGAATTGGTCAGCAGAATATTCAAGTCTGTCACAACAAGAAAAATAACAGTACCAGGAACATTTAAATCGTATGTTTATATAAGTAGATAGAACTGTGGGTAAAGATAAGTCTCATTTAATAATTCTCTTTCTTTAATTCTTACACGATTTATTTATTTCCTGACATGTTGATTATTTTTATTTAATCAACGTGTGGTTCGTTAGATCTCAGTTTGTCATTGGTCAAAATTCTATTATGATGTCAAATTTTCTTGCTTTCCTCTGAAATTCCTATTGTGATGTCATGAAAAAAGGCAACCATGCCTGCGACGTCACATAGAAAGAACACATCTTTTTGCAGATCATTCTAAAATAGTATTATGATTGTCTGCAAATCATCTAAAAATCATTAGAGAAACAGATTCCACCACCAAATCTTGTGCAATACGAAATTTATCCACTCTGGACAGTTAAATTTTAAATTTGAAAATTTAACTGTTTCAAGTGGATAAATATCGTATCACACTAGATGCAGTTGTAGAATCTATGTTTATTCAATCATTTGTTTGCCCTTACAGAAACAAAATATGTACACAAAAGCAATTTCAAAGTCAGCTTCATATAACAAGTGAAAATGTTCTGAATTGCAAATTTTGTACATGATTAAAACGGATATTCATATTTATTTATGATTAGGATATAAAATGTATATCTACAATGTTGTATACTTGATATCCGTTAAGAATTCTCGTTGCCTAACTATATATATACTTGATACTTTGTAGGAATACTGATGACCAGGCTTAATGTACACTTGATACTTTGTAGGAATTTACAACCCAGTTAAAAAAGATTTGGTTCATTAGATAGGCGTGGAAGGCGTGGTCATTGTTTAAAAAAACCATTGAAGCCAGTTTTCTCAAATGTTGTTGAAAACCAATAATTTAAAGCCTATTCTTAAATGATGCGCAATATTTAGAATTTTTAAGAGAAAAAAATTGGACAATCTCACTTGTTCCAATGAAAATTATTTTATATTAAGCGTTAGTTTTCAACCCAAGCTGAGATTTGTCATAAAATGTCCCATTTTTCATAATTAAAATAGTTTCCAAAATGCCACCAAGAAAGAGTTGTACAGCCGCTTTCAAGCTAGAGGCAGTGAAATATGCTAAAGAGAATGGCAACCGAGCTGCAACTCGCAACTTCACTATCAATGAGTCTATGGTACGCTCATGGAGAAAACAAGAAGATCAACTAAGACTGACTAAGAAATCTAAGCATGCCAACAGGGGTCATAAGGCAAGGTGGCCTGCCCTAGAAGACCAGGTTGAGAGCTGGATCATCGAGCAGAGAACATCACTTCGTGGCGGTAGTACTACACAGATACGTCTGAAGGCCATTGCCACTGCCAAAGAGCAAGACATAGCAGATTTCAAGGAGGCCCTTCCTGGTGCTTATGTTTTATGCGTAGGAAACAGCTATCCATAAGAGCCAAAACTACTGTTTGCCAGACTCTTTCTGCCAACTTCGAGGAGAAACTTGTCAACTTTAGACAGTATTGCATAGACAAAGTTGCAGAATACAGCATTAGTCCAGACTCAGTCATCAACATGGACGAGGTCCCATTAACATTTGACATGCCACTAAATAGGACAGTAGAGAAACTTGGTACACAAACCATCAGCATTAAGACCACCGGCCACGAAAAAAGCAAGCTTCACCTGTGTACTATCACGTACAGCTTCTGGATTCCTGTTACCACCTATGCTCATCTTTAAAAGGAAGACCATGCCAAAGAGAAGTTCCCAAAAGGCATCGTCATTAAAGTGAATGAGAAGGGGTGGATGGACAATGAGATGATCAAATCCTGGATCACCAAATGCTACGTGAAATGTCCAGGTGGTTTTTCCACATCAGTAGAGCCCTCCTCGTCATGGACAGCATGAGAGCACATATCACTACAGAAGTGAAAGATGTATTGGAGACAGTAAATACAACTCCAGCAATCATACAAGGTGGAATGACCAAACTACTGCAACCGTTAGACATTAGTGTCAACCGCACTTTTAAGATGCGTATGAGGAGCCAGTGGGAGGAGTGGATGACATCTGGGGAAAAGTCCTTCACAGCCACAGGAAGACTTGGTCGTGCTTCACTGCCAGAGGTAGCTGCATGGGTTGTTAACTCAGCAAAGTCAGTACCAAAGACTTGTGTCGTGAATGGGTTCAAGAAAGCAGAAATCTTCACCTACAAAGAAGATACTTCAACAGTTGAGTCCGATTCTGAGAGTGAAGACGATGAGCCTCTCATCTACCTTGATGCCAGAATCACACCAGAATTAGCAGAGCTGTTCCACTCTGACACAGAGGATGAAGATTTTGATGGTTTCAGCGACTCAGACGAATAGAATGCAACAATTTATGAACATTTGTGCCTAATACAAACTTTTAGTGCTGAAATTGCTTTTCATAGTCTGCTTGTCATAAAGATAATAATTTATTATGCTTGACTTGTTATGTTTATATCAAATATATGTAATTTATCTGTTATTGTTGAACTTGTCTTGGCATATTAAATTATGAAAATGAATTTCTTTTTATTTCAAACATCTGATTATATGTGGTTACAATATTTAATCAAGATATTTCATTTTGAAACACAATAAAACAACAAGCAGTTTCTCCTCAATAGTATATCCTGTATGGTGCCTCTTTTCACACATGCTTATCTTTCTTTGTTATTGTAACACTTGGGTTCATTTCAACACATGGTTATCACCATCGTTATTAAAAGAGACTTGGAATATTGGAAAGAAAAACAATCACTGTCTTTATTATTTCCTATAGGAGGAAATAAAGTATGATATTTTAAAACACATTAAAACAACAAACATTTACATCTTTATGGTAAATACACAATTCATATCCTGTATGGTACCTGTTACAAACACGGTTATATTTCTTTGTTTATGTAACACTTGAATTCATTTGAACACATGGTTGTCAACTTCTTGAACCAACAATGAAATAAAGAACAACTGATCAAGTAAATATATTTATTCATAACAAAATATGCCACATAAACAATTTATCAAGTCACTGCAAGTACTTGACAATCTTCTGACAGTCTACATGAAAAAAGCCAGATATATTTTTTTCACGCTTGCCCTGAAACACAGAAAAAATACATACATAAAGCGCATCTGAGTACAACACGCTGGGACAATGACAGAAAAAAAACCTGTGGCTTATTTAACGAATTTAACGGTACTTGATATTTTGTAGGAATTCTGGTGCCCAGGCTATATGTATACTTGATATTTTGTAGGAATTCTGGTGCCTAGGCTATATGTATACTTGATATTTTTTAGAAATTCTGGTGCCCAGGCTATATGTATACTTGATATTTTGTAGGAATTCTGGTGCCTAGGCTATATGTATACTTGATATTTTGTAGGAATTCTGTTGGCTTGGCTATATGTATATTTGATATTTTGTAGGAATTCTGGTACCTACCGTAGAAAGGCTTGTATAGTCCGCGGTTTTATTCTCCAAAATTGGACCTTCCAGACGGGTGCGGACTATAGAGTACAATAAGCAAGAAATAAGAGAAAAATTCAATTTCATTCCGCCATCTTTGTTATTGATATTGTAGAGGCGCTCTTCTCATTTTTTCAAACTAATAATTTTAACTCATCCATATTAATAAGTTATTTCTATTCAATATCAAATTAATACTGATAAATATAAAACTAAACCTTTCATTACAAATTTCGAATGCATTGGTTGAAATAAACTGGTATCTTATTGATTGAAACGATACAAACATAGTGAAAAGACAACCGTAAACCAGCTTAGAATTTGTAAACTACAAAACGTAATCGGTTATTGTTCGTTCCGCTTTGGTGTTTCATACTGAATGATATGGTTTGTATTAGCTTAAGACCCTTCAAACATTAATGTGATAGATATATTAAAGACTGTTTTACAAAAGGATGGAACTGTTTTACTTTCAAAGTCGTGTTATAGTGATATCTGTTATGTACGGCTTTCGACTCTCACCGGTTAATTTCTTCTTTACACGTGGTTTTAAACTTCCTGTTTAAACATACACAAGTTTCTAAATTGTTTTTAAGTGAATTAAACTTATTTTAACAATCATGAAGCGTTCTAGAATCATTTACAAGCAGTTTCAGCTTCTGTTTGATAATGGAAAACAGGTTTTTCAAGAAAATACCGCAAACGACTGCACAGGATTTGAAATTACCGGAGTTTCATTAGACCTTTTCTAACAGTTACAAAAGTTTTTTACCTAAATTTTCGGTGGAGAAGGGGTGCGGACTATGTACCAGTGCGAACTATACAAGCCTTTCTACGGTATATAGGCTATATGTATACTTGATATTTTTTAGAAATTCTGGTGCCCAGGCTATACGTATACTTGATATTTTGTAGGAATTCTGGTGACTAGGCTATATGTATACTTGATATTTTGTAGGAATTCTGGTGACTAGGCTATATGTATACTTGATATTTTGTAGGAATTCTGATGCCCAGGCTATATGTATACTTGATATTTTGTAGGAATTCTGGTGCCCAGGCTATATGTATACTTGATATTTTGTAGGAATTCTGGTGACTAGGCTATATGTATACTTGATATTTTGTAGGAATTCTGATGCCCAGGCTATATGTATACTTGATATTTTGTAGGAATTCTGGTGCCCAGGCTATAGGCTGTTCATACAAGGCTGCGACTGGTTTCCTGTATCCCTTAGAAAGAGGTTTTATCTTTGTACATAAACCACCAATGCATATCAGATTTGATGAAATCGGTAATGTTAACTTTGCCAGAAGTGCTGGGAATACTAGATCCTTTGATTTTGATGTGGAGACTAAGTCTGGGACTACCTACAACTTTGTTGGTATTGAAAAGTAGGTTAAACTGTTCAAATTTTTAATTAATGTTTTGCATAACAAGTCTTGCTGGTCAAGGAATAAACCAATGAAAAGTTGACCAGAGATCTAGAAATCTTTTAACCCTGGTGGTCCTTGGAAGAAAATTTGCTGGTATTATTTCTATTGCAAAATATCAGAATTGTGTTGGTCCTTCGCAAAATTTTAGTGTTCAAAATCTTCCAACCACCACTTTCTTAGAACTCTGGACACTGAATAGCTGTATGTTTTATGTACAATAAAATAATTTGTAGAGGCATTAAAAATGTTAAATATTCAATGATGAAGATATAGGCTATTGAAATATACAAATACCAATATATTTTTTATTGAAAAATTGAATTTTCTGTCGACATGCCTACATTGTAAGCTTACTTTAAAAAATACCAGGAATCACTAGCAAAAAATAGGTTTATGAATTTGACTCTGTGCTTGTCTGGTTTGTATTTCTTACATCTACTACTGAAGTGGTGTTTGGCTATCCAGAAAATTACTATGGAATTAATCTTTTGATAGCAAACATGTTAGTAGTCATTGCCTGACTTCAAAGTTACTGGTACAGTGTTTTTGTGTAAGAACTGTTGCACATATTGGTAATATGATTTGTAATTTCTTATTTTAGTTTAAAGTTTAATAAGTGTCATATTTTTATTTTGTAGAGATGAATATGGCAAATTATATGATTTTGTTTCACAGAAGAAACTCTCTGTTAAAAACATTGGAGGCAAAACGGTAAGATGCTAAATGTATACTGTAATGGGGGAAGTTTTATACAGGAATTTATTTTAAGAATAATTTCATGATTTAGAGAAAAAAAATCATGCAAATATCCCTCAAATAAATCGATTTTAAAGGAAGATCAGAGTCAGGGACAGGAAAAATAAAACTCAAATATTTTTGGCATTATAAGAAATCACAAATTTAAATGGCAGACAGGTAGGGAGTGAATAATTTTTTTTTTTGTGTTTTGGAGCAAAGACAACAACTGTAAAAATAAATAAAAATAGAGACAACTTCAACTTAAATACACCATATTCAATTTTACTTGAATTTTCTTATTCAAATGTATTTGTACATATTATTTTAACACTGGAAATCGTGTGCAAAATAAAAGATTTCAAATTTTATTCGCCATACTGGCTTAAATGAATGTATTTAACAATTTAGAGGTAAATAGAACCCAGACAAAATTTGTCAATTGCTACATATGGTTACAAAATTATCGAAATGTAAATTTGAAGCAGTAAGGACAGCATGTTTGAAATTTTAAGTTGTGCTTGCAGACATGCTGGAAGGGTAAAGGTTTTTGCTCCCCTAGTGGCATTCATTATAATTAAAAATCTGATGAAATATCTTGTAATATTCCAAAGTTGTGTATTTCCTTCAAATGAATGTTTATTTTTATGTTACAGAAACAGAAATATGACGAGGATATTTTGGCCTCTGATGAAGAAGACACTAACACTGATCATTACTTAGAACGTATGAAACAGGAGGGTAAAGACAGATTCAGTGGAGATGAGGATGATGATAGTGATAGTTCAGGTAAATTCTTGTTGAAGGATGTTCGCTACTCTATTTATACCCCACGCAACGAGTTGCGGAGGGTATAATGTTTTTGACCCGTCTGTCCGTCCGTCACTCCGGTTTCTTGTTATCGCAACTCCTTTCAAACCACACAACAGAATTTCATGAAACCTTTTCAGATAATAAGGACATACTACGTAGATGTGTATATCGACAGGAAATTACGATTCAATTTTTTTCCAGGAGTTACGCCTTTGAACTTATTTGCCCAATATACTACTGCAACCTTTTGTCATCGCAACTCCTCTCAAACCACACAACAGAATTTCATGAAACCTTTTCAGATAATAAGGACATACTACGTAGATGTGCATATCGACAGGAAATTACGATTCAATTTTTTTTCCAGGAGTTACGCCCCTTTGAACTTATTTGCTTCAATGTACTTCTGCAACAGTTTGTCATCACAACTCCTCTGAAACCACACAACAGAATTTCATGAAACTGTGTAGATAATAAGGACATACTATGTAGATGTGCATATTGACAGGAAATTATGATTCAATTTTTTTTTCTGATACAATTTTTTTTTCTTACACTTATTTTATTTCTCCAATGACAATGTGGGGACGTGGGGTATGTGAGCGCGCTCACTAAGGTTCTTTCATTTAAAACAACAAGCTTTTTAAAAGACTGTTATGAATAGATAGTCTATAAATGAAGGAACTTAAAACGCAGAAAAAAATGAAGGGTTAGTATGCTTATTTTTGAGATATAAGCCATTGAAAATTTGGCGGGAAATTATTGTCTCTAGACTTTTCATACATTTAATATTGGCACCTTTTTATACCCCACGCAACGAGTTGCGGAGGGTATAATGTTTTTGACCCGTTCGTCAGTCCTGTTTCTTGTCATCGCAACTCCTCTCAAACCACACAACAGAATTTCACGAAACCTTTTTAGATAATAAGGACATACTATGTAGTTGTGCATATCGACAGGAAATTACGATTCAATTCTTTTCCTAGGAGTTACGCCCCTTTGAACTTATTTACTTTAATGTACTACTGCAACAGTTTGTCATCGCAACTCCTCTCAAACCACACAACAGAATTTCATGAAACCTTTTCAGATAATAAGGACATACTACGTAGATGTGCATATCGACAGGAAATTACGATTCAGTTTTTTTTTCCAGGAGTTACGCCCCTTTGAACTTATTTGCCCAATATACTACTGCAACCTTTTGTCATCGCAACTCCTCTCAAACCACACAACAGAATTTCATGAAACTTTTCAGATAATAAGGACATACTACGTAGATGTGCATATTGACAGGAAATTACGATTCAATTTTTTTTCCAGGAGTTACGCCCCTTTGAACTTATTTGCCCAATATACTACTGCAACCTTTTGTCATCGCAACTCCTCTCAAACCACACAACAGAATTTCATGAAACCTTTTCAGATAATAAGGGCATACTACGAGATGTGCATATTGACAGGAAATTACGATTCAATTTTTTTTCCAGGAGTCACCCTTTGAACTTATTTGCTTCATGTACTTCTGCAACAGTTTGTCATCGCAACTCCTCTGAAACCACACAACAGAATTTCATGAAACTGTGTAGATAATAAGGACATACTACGTAGATGTGCATATCGATAGGAAATTACGATTCAATTTTTTTTCCAGGAGTTAAGCCCCTTTGAACTTATTTGCCCAATATACTACTGCAACCTTTTGTCATCGCAACTCCTCTCAAACCACACAACAGAATTTCATGAAACCTTTTCAGATAATAAGGACATACTACGTAGATGTGCATATCGACAGGAAATTACGATTCAATTTTTTTTTCCAGGAGTTACGCTCCTTTGAACTTATTTGCTTCAATGTACTTCTGCAACAGTTTGTTATCACAACTCCTCTGAAACCACACAACAGAATTTCATGAAACTGTGTAGATAATAAGGACATACTATGTAGATGTGCATATTGACAGGAAATTATGATTCAATTTTTTTTTCTGATACAATTTTTTTTTCTTACACTTATTTTATTTCTCCAATGACAATGTGGGGACGTGGGGTATGTGAGCGCGCTCACTAAGGTTCTTTCATTTCTTTCAAAAACATGAAAAAATAAGAAGGATTTTACAAGAGTTTCAAATATGGCTTTTTAAACTATATGTAACAAAATTATGAAGAGAAAAGTAGGGGTTAGCGGGCATAAATTTTTAATGGCACTACATGGATAAATCCAGAGGATTTCGAATACCTGGCAAAAAATTAAAATCCATGAAAATCATTTTTGGAAAGGTAGGAAGAGAAGTTACAATTTTGGACATTGTTTGTTGGTCATTTGTGTTTGTATGTTTATTTAATGTATGCAAAATTACAAAGAAAGTATATTAGTTGTGGGGGATTTTGAGAATCCCCTCCTACATCCATTTTAATGCAATAATCCATTGATTTTCATAGTCCTGGAATATGAATTAAGTGATTGATGATTATAAAGAATGAGAGACTGATCATTATGTTTAAATATTTGAATGCATAATTTTGTGTTATCTGTATATTAATGAGAAATTTTTAATGAAAAGGTTTAAAAATATTTTTTTTTGTTTTTCAGATGAATCATTCAACCCTGGTGAGAGTGGTAGTGAAGTGGCTGAAGAGTAAGTATAAATCTTGTTGTAACAGTGATGAGTACTGATGACGCCATTGAAAATAAAAAAATTAGATTATTATGCTGGTCTATGACATACATTTTTTGTAGTTAAATATCAGAAGGTAATAGTGGAGATTCTGTAAAGTCAAAAAGTTAGTTTGTTTGGAGTTTTCATGTATTTTAAAAGAATACACAATAATTGGCTGGATACTAAAACAGCTTTAACACATATTTTTGTTAAGAAAAGTCATCTCCTACTTTGGTGGCATTTGTGTTGCAATTTAGTTTTTTTGTGTAGAGTTTTGTGGACTTGTCTGCCCTTTAGTTAATTTTTGGTTTTTTGCCAGGATTGTGTCAGATTCTTTTCGACTAATGAGTTATGAATGTCTCCTTGGTCTTTTCCACCTTTTTTTAACTTCTAATTTTTTGTTGAAATACAATTATTGATCCGTCAGTCAGTAATTTTAACTTCATACAAAAGCTGTTCTTTTTAATTGTTTAGAGGAAAGAAAAATTGCCTACTTGAATATTTAGATAACTCTTGTAGAAGTTAAAAATGAGGGATATTTGTACAATGCAGAAATTACTATAAAATTGTAAGTAGCATCTTTCCTGTAGTAATAAGATTTAATTTTCTCCTTCTGTCCATACATGCATGATTGGGTATGTAAATATCTTGCATAATTAATTGATATCCCCATCACAGTTCTTAATGTCAGACCCAGACTACAATGTTTACAATCCTCAGTCACCATTTGCTAATTTTGTCTGATATTAACAATCAAAAACACATATACGTTTTGTGGATATGAGAGTAAAAATCATGATAATTTTATAGATATGACAGCAATCCACCAACAACATCAGATAGTGAAACTGACTACGAGTATGATTCAGGGGGAGATAATGCTAGTGAAGATGGGGAGCAAGACGAAGAAGCGAAAGAAAAAAGGGCAGAGAAAAGGAAACAACAGAAAGAGAAGAAAGAAAAGGAAAAGAAGGAAAAGAAGTCTAAAACTGCTAAAACTGTGGTAAAATATTTATACATCTTCCTGGCCTTGGACAAGCACTTTTAAATTTAGATTATGTAAATTCATTATTATTTTTGTCAATTCCAATTTTGTGGATTTCGTTGGTCCAGGTGAACCAAGATTTCAAATGTTCAACCAATTTTCTAAAGGCTTGTATGCGAACTTTTTAAACACCACAAAAATTGGTGCCCATGAAAATAAATGAATCCATAGTAACTGAAAAATAACATGCAGAAATTAAAAAAAAGAGTCTCCATGATTTCAATACCATAAAATGGATGTTAACAAAAAACGAGGCATACAAACAATCTTTTAAAAGGAATAGAATTTTCACAACCTTTTTCTTTTCTTCATTTGCAGAAAGAAGGTTCAACAAGAAAGAAGAAGAAGCAGAAGAAAGATGTTGACCCAAACAAACCTAAGAGGCCAATGACATCATATATGATGTGGTTCAGTACAAACAGAAATGATATCAAAGAGAAGAACCCTGATGCTTCCCTCACAGATATATCCAAGAAAGGCGGAGAACTTTGGAGAGCTATGGATGCTAGTGAACGAGGAGTAAGTTTGCTTTTTTTTTCCAACTTCAAATATTTTATTACACTACTGATTGTGAACAATGTCCCTTAGCACTACAACAATGACGCTAAGGTTCCCCCCTGCATTATTAATTGCTAATGAAACCAGGGTATTTGATTTGCAAAATAGGAGTAAGTTTACAATATCGTTTTTCCACCATTGAAATAATCAGTGGTTTGATCTGAAATTCAAGATGGCTATCATAGCTAAAGGAAATATAGTATACACTATGGATTGCTGTTGAAGAAATTTCTGGATAACCTTTATAATTATGAATTCATGGAGACAAGTTTTTCAAAAAAAATTTAAGTTAACAAAACTTCTACATACTGGCCCTCTTGTATTTTCAGGTTTGAAGCACAAGAAAAAATCAGTTAGAATTGTAGATTGGTACTTCATGTCATTCTGTTCCAATCTTAAAAAATTGAAATAAATAATGATGAATTTTGGTGAAATTTCAGATTTCCTATAGTTTATTAAAAATATTTTTTTGTAAATTGTTTGATGATTTATTTTTTTCTCACTTGTACAAAAGTCACAGATGCAATACTAAGGGGTAAGTCTCTGGTCACACAGACAAGGTGTTTTTCTGTGTTAACAGTTTATTAATATCTGCTACGTATATCTGTTTGAACTTTGTAGGAATGGGAGCAAAAATTTCTGAAAGCAAAGGAAGAATATAATGTTGCTATGGAGGAATATCTGAAAAATAAACCTGAGGCAGGCAGTGGTGAGGAAAGTGAAGGAGAAGATAGCAAGTAAGTTCTCGTATAAAATGGGCAAAGGTGTCACTTGACATGAAGAAAGCAAGTAAGTTCTCGTTTAAATAGGCAAAGTTGTCACTTGACATAAAGATAGCAAGTAATTTCTTGTTTAAAATGGCCAAAGTTGTCACTTGAAGAGAAGATAGCAAGTAAGTTCTCGTTCAAAATGGGCAAAGTTGTGTCTTGAAGAGAAGATAGCAAGTAAGTTCTCGTTTAAAATGGGCAGAGTTGTCACTTGACATGAAGATAGCAAGTAAGTTCTCTTATAAAATAGGAAAAGTTGTCACGTGACACAAAATTAGTTAAAAAACACATGACACGTAAGGGCTGTTTCACTAAAACATATATAATACCCTGGGAAGGCACTTTGAAAAAGGGGTAACAATCTATAGCTATCATGCCACATCTTCTTTTTTATATATAGTGTACCATGTCAATCAGTATTATTATACTCCGCCTTGGTATAAAAAAAGGGGGGTATACTGTTATACCTCTGTCTGTCGGTCTGTCTGTCTGTCCATCCATCCCTCAGTCCATCTGTCCGTCCGACCCTTGAATATTTTTTGTCACATCTTTCTCAGGAACTACATTACATATTCGGTAAACAGGAAGTTGTTGAGTGATGAATCTGAAAACGCTTTACACAGTATAACTCAACTCAACAACTTCCTGTTTACTGTCAAGTATTTGGGTGGGGTATCATCAGTGAGCAGTAGCTCGCAGTTTCACTTGTTTTAAAAGGAAGAAGTATGAAAATTAAAAGTATTGTATTTTTTTGTGTGTAAACAATATTTATTCAGATAAATCATCACGTGACAATAAAATACACTTGAAATAAACATCTAGGAGTCAGAATCAAGCAAATTTGTTTTTACGAATCTGTCTCCTATTTTTATTAACAGATCAGGTAGTAGTAAAAAGAAGAAATCTCAGAAATCCAGTCCAAAGAAGGCTGTTGATACTAAAGCTGGAGCGGGAGGGAATTATAAGAGCAAAGAATACATCTCAAGTGATTCTAGCTCAGACTCGGATGCCCCACTGAAGAAAAAAATAAAGAAAGAAAAATCAAAACCTAAGGAAGGAAAGAAAAAAGGAAAGGAAAAGGGAAAGAAGGAACAAAAGAAAAAAGAAAGTGAAGAAGAAAAGTCTAGTAGTCCAGGAGAGGTAATGTTTTTGTTTGCTTTTTTTTGGGGGGGGAGGCGGTTGGAGAGTGGAATGACACAGGGATTACTTGTGTAGTCTTGAGTTATTGTAGGCAACACACTGTTAATTTGCAACTCTTTAAAGACAGATTTCAACCAAACTTGCCCAGATCCTTCTACAGTACATGAAGTTGTGCAAATTATATTTAGATTTTTTATCTTAGGCCACACCAATTTGATTCCTAGTTCTTTGGATTTTCCTGCTACTGTTTTGGAGAAATTGACTTTTCAATAAAAGTTTCTGCAAATTTTTGGCCCGCATGCCACTCAATATTAGTTTCTTCTTGGAAATTTTTGTTCACATAGACGCTTTTCTGTTGCATATAATGTATCAGTACACCATCTATTTATAAAAATATGTAAGGAGTGGAGATATTTCATATGGTATATGATAGCTAAAGGTGAGATCTATTACTCGTAAAATATGTTTGACATTAAACAGCCTTCCATCATCATTTTGAAATCTTCGAATGTTGAATTTTCTTTGTATGATATAAACAATTTTTTAAAATTTTTTTTACAGCTGCCATCTGATGAGGAGATCTTAGCAACACCAGAATCATCACACAAAGGATCAGGATCAGAATCTGGATCAGATTGAACAAAATGAAATGAAAATCAACACTTAGTTGTGACAATTATACATGTTGACAATGGTTGATGTCAATTCTAATTATTTTTTGAACAATTGACCAAAGTTAACTTTCTACACATTCTTGTAGATAAGTTGATCATTAAGGTTATGTTTTTCATTTTAAAATGACTGTATCAGAGTATAGTATCACCGTCAGATAGGTTTATTCTAGTGATTTCATCTGTTGTAGGATACTAGTGTAATACAAAGAAGTTATTCGCTTGTTGCAATTGTTATCATCCAAACTGAATACAAAATGTGAAGAACAATGTATATCATTAATGACTTTGTAATGTTCAGACTTCATCATTGTAGCCTCTTGTGCTAATTTCAGTGGAAGTAAAAATGTAACAAACTGTTGTGAATTATTATTCCCCTTTTTAGCTCACCTTTCCAAAGAAAATGTGAGCTTTTGTCATCACTTGGCATCCGTCGTCGTCCGTCCGTTGTAAACTATTTCAAACATCTTCTCCTCTAAAACTACTGAACCAATTCCAACCAAACTTAAGATGAATGACCCTTAGGGTATCTAGGATAAGGTTTGTGTTTTATTTTCTGTTTCATCAAAAAACATGGCGGCCATGGCTCAAAAAAGAACATAGGGATGAAATTCAGTTTTTGGCTTAAGGTAGTTTGGGGGTTTAAATTTTCGCGCCGTCTGCGCATGAAGTTGCGCAATGATATCGTAAGTCATGCTTATTGTCGTAATTTGTCATAACAATAACATTTGATTATTAAAATAATCTATTTTATTTAAATACATTGAGGAAGAGTTGAAAAATTAAAAACTGCAATTTCAATACTTAAAAAAGTTGTTGTTGCAATTTTCATTGTTGAAAATGTACTTCCGATCTAAAAATATGGAGCATGTACTTGACGTCAGAGAAGAGAGAAAGACAATTATAATTCATAATAATCGAACACGTGAACTGCTTTTCATGAATATTGTAATGCAGATCGAAAATTATAGATAACAATCTTCATTATGGTAGCTTATGAAGCAGTTTCACCCTTGTCTTATACTAGAAAAGGTCTGGCAAATATGCAAAAAATGGACGTAAACAAAACATGAAAAGGGGAAAAAACTGTTAAGTATTTTAAATTGTCTGCTAATGAATTGAATTCAAGTGCTCAAAGAGCAATTCACGACCCCTGAAAATCATTTGCAAGCGTAAAATTAGGAGAAATTATTTCACAACAAAATCCGTGGACAAAAAACAATGACCCCCCTATTTATCCTTTGAAAATTACTCTCAATGATATGGTTATCTGTTTAAAATGTGTATATGTAGCAATAATGCTATGAAACTATAGTGTTTTTTTTTTATTTTGAGTAAAAATAAGCTCAAAAAATCATATTGTCCAGTATTACCCATTTCAGGGAGTATTGCCCAGCCTGGGAAGACCTGGACCTGGGATTTCCTGCCCGGGTAATACTTTGCCAACCCTGCTTTAGAGTTCAGGTGTGTATACATCTCCAAATGGGGAGGACCATTTGGGTTTCTGGGAGTAAAGGTCATGAAAGTAGGAGGTTTTTGCAAACAGAATTTTCATTTTTTTCTTGTTGTAAACCTGGAATATTCGAATGCGGGTGACTTTTCCCCGATTCCAATTGTCACATGGATTTGTTTCCCAATTGAAATGTTGTTTTTTTCGCACTAATTCCTGTTAACTGGGTCATTTCAGAGATTTCATATAATGAAATTAAAAGTTAATTTGCCAAGAACATGAACTTGTAAAAAAACATTTTATGGAAGCACCATTTAGTCCAGCCATTTTTGGTTAAGCATGCACACTTAAAGTTTAAAACATTTCCCTACGTAGGCTGTATAAATTATTTTTAAAAATGAATCATTTCACAAAACTACCTTTCATAATTGATGGTCTGGATAGAGGGTCCTTCATTTCTTTCTTCTCTAATTCTTTATACCATTTATCTCTATTTTTTATTTAGTTTTTTTCATTTTTCTGTATTTCTTATAATTTAACACCCCATTTTTCTTTATTGTTTTGTCTATTTTCTTTACTTATAGTGCACATTACATGCATTATTCTCTATTCTTTAAAACTCATTCAGACCCTCCTATTTGATCCTGCAGAATCTTCATGAGAGAAAAAACTTTTACTTCCAAGCAGGAAAACCTGTCTTGTCATAAAATTTTTTTTTTCAAATTTTTACAGCTTATTAGGCCTCTTTCATAATATTGCTGTGAACTGGTCAGCATTTGGCCCGAGAACACAGTTATTTCGTAGTGCATTTCTTTAAGACAATAAATGAAAAATTAAAAAATGCACCTGCGCTTTCGCAGTGTATTGTACTACTTTTGGGACAATTTATATCAAATTTATAGAAAACTTCATCATCTCTTACTCCAAATATGGACAATTTTATGTTAAGCAGGTCTTGAATTCTTTTGACAGCTTCAGACATACTAACTTTTAACCTTTTTCAGCTGGACCATTCATGACACAAAGTAATTTCATCCCCATACTTCCTCTTTAAGGCATAAAAAATGAAGAAATAAATTTTTAAAGGTGTATGAAAAAAAATTGCAAGTAATACACTGTTCACACTAGGGTCTATATTTGTAGACACCGACAAATCAAAGGACGATAACAATGTTCTTATCTAATAGGATAGAAAAACTTGACCAATCTTAATAAAACTTGGTATGACCAAAGCTTACTAAATTAAAAGACTGTGGACCAAGTTTCATGGCAATAAGATATATATTATAGACAAAATGACCACTTTTATATTCAACTTTGGGTGTTAAATTTTGATGTTAAAATTGAAGAATTTCAACTATCAACATTTGGGGCTTTAAACATTTAAATATTGCAAAAATACCTTTTAAATGCCCTAATATTAAATGTGTCATGTATTTAAAGCAATAGAATACTCATTTGATGTATCAGATGTATAAAAATTATTCAAAAGTCAAAATTATGAGTCTGTGCCTTAAAATAAAGGTTTTCGAATGAAGGGGGGCCTTGCATGAAGATGTAATCTTTTCCAGCAATTTAAAATTTGTGAAGTTTTTTGTTATAAATAATTCTTCCATATGTACAAAATGTACTTTAAATGGAAAGAAAATTACAAATAGCATATCATATTAGTATTAAATGGTCTTAGGCCATATAACACTGAAAATAATTCAGGGTTAATTTAGGCCGTAGCACATGCATTGTATTTACATTTAAAAATGCATACTGAAGCTATAGTTAATAAAAATGTGTTTCTTTTTGCTCATTTTTATGCTCAGGTGACATGATACAAAAAGTCTTGAGTACAAAAGGACTCCTTCATTCAACTTTTTTGAAGACAGTATGGTCTAATACAAAGTTTTTTTTCACTTTTCAGTGAAAAAATTGCATGTAATTTTAATCTCCACAGGCATATATTTGAACCACTTACTATCCTACAGTAGAAGAGAAAGATAGTATGTGAAATGCAACAGTTACAAAAGACATTGTAAAGTGCAAATTTAGTGAAATCTTTATGATGGACTTTTATGTACAAAGCTCCTCACATTTTACTTGCTTCATAAAGGCTGTTAGACGAGGACCATTCATACAACACATTTTGCACATTTTTTCTGTGATAATCTACTTTTTTTTAGATTCAGAGTTCACAAATGAATAATACAACTTGATAAAAGCCTTCCATATGTTGTACCATTACACCACTGTCCCAGGTTAGGGGGCTGGTTGGCACCTTCAAACATTAACCCCACCACATTCTGTATGTTCCTGTCCCAAGTCAGGAACCTGTAATTCAGTGGTTGTCTTTTGTTGCTGTGTTACATATTTGTTATTGTTCATTATTTTGTACATAAATTAGGCTGTCAGTTTTCTCGTTTGAATTGTTTTACGTTAGTCATTTCGGGACTTTTTATAGCTGACTATGCGGTAATGACTTTTATTATACTTCATGTCAAAATGCCAGATTTTGATTGGTTAATACGAGGGAGACAATTTACTCTATCCCATGGCAAATACTCTATTACCCTTCACGGAGACGCTTGCTCAAGTGTGCACTTTAATAAATACGGATGATTGTTATGTACAAGACGACATAGTTTATTACTTTGAATTTGAAATTTAAAAGACAGTAATAACAGAACATTCAGTATAATAAATTAAATAACATATCTGAGAGTGTGATTTTTACCCTAAATAGCAAAATGTTATTTGGTACAAACATTTTTTCTTCACACAATGAATGTACTTTTAACATGATAAAATGCCAATTTGAGCATGTACATGTAGCAACAGAGAAATTATGTGGCAAACCAGTCAATAAGGCCATTATACAGGATTCATAAGAATTTTGAAAATATATAAAAACATACATCATGGGAAGTGAAAGTTTGGGCTTCCTGGGGTTGGAATCCCCACTTTATTTGACGATCATTGCTTTTGAATGGACATATGGTTGGAACCCCCCTTAAAAAATGGCTGGATCCGCCCCTAACTAAAATATCTGACAATTGGACTTAAATATCCCATTGAGTGGACCTTAATATCTGCAATGTTCTCTTAATTGAAAGAAGTGTAAAACATTTTCTTTTTTTACCTGTTTACTTTAAATATCCACCAGAGACCAAAGAACAATGATGTTAAACACTACAAACCACCCTTAGGCCTTCAACAATTAGCAATGTCCATACTGTAAAGTCAGCAAAACAAGGCCTGTGCATGACACAATGAGAGGCATTTAAACAGATAGGACAAATGGCCTGAAATCTCATTGGAAAAGCTTCACTCTGTATAATTTTAGGAAAATCCAGGTACTACACTGTTTATGTTGTGAAAGAGCATTGTAGGAAATTTAGTCAGCTATATGAATAAGTAGTTGGTTCTGTTACGAAGACGTATAAATATATGTATTATATTTAAAGACATTTCTTTGAATCAATTTTGGCAGCAAATATTTACTAGTGAATCAAAAATTCACATTTAATATACAGGTATACTCTTTTGGAGAATTTAACATCTGAGATATTACTGATGCACATATGTCTATGTCTATGGCAAAGGTTTTTAAGACTTAAAATTGTGGTACTTCGTATCTATAAATGACAAATGTCTATCATTCATTTCTTCCTAAAAAAATATGACTGGTAGAGAATAAGGAGTAATTTTCCCTCTATATCATAACTAATGAAGCTAAAAAAATGATTTTTTTCTGGAGTTAATATAATTTTTAAATGGTCGGTAACGGGTAACCCCCCAACTTTTTTTCTTTATTTTTTTTTCGATGAACGTATTGTTAGGATCAACTGTGCAAAGTTTAAGAAAAATCTATCATTTTTAGATTGACTTTAAACACATTTTAACAAATTTCCTTCTGTTTCTCGCGAAATAATCGTATCTTCAGCTCTCCTTACACTATTTACGTTTCTTTTACAATCCGGAAAAATCAGAATGACGAGATATTCTAAATATATCCAACCTACATTATAGTGACGTCATTGTTGGAATGCCACACTACGTAGAAGCAGGGATATCCTTTACTGATTATTTAAATCATTCTCAGAGTTCGTGTACTAATTTAAAATTGGTATTTGTTCAATTTGAACATTCAAACATCAACATGCAATGCTTTAATTTGTAGGTCAACTTGTAACTTTCACAGTAAACAATGGCCGTGGGGATACATGAGATTGGGGAGAGAAACGACAGTTTTCATTTTTCTGTAAAATTCTGTTTTGAGAATCTTCCTCCAATACAGGAGTACCTCAATTGATGAGTAATAATCCACTAAAATAAAAGTTAATGTATCAGAACACTTAAAATGTGACATTTAGTATATGATTAATAGTCTTCCATTAAAACTAAATTTTGTGTACCAACATAATCATTGTAATGGTAAAAAAATAATTAAAATGTTGCATTTTGTAGTTTAAACCTATTTATTCATGAAATTTACAAATATATCAATATGTAGATCTGAAACAAGCTTCACACAGTTTACATCAATCATATTGGTTTTATTAGTACCTGTATCCCTGTGATGAGAGTTGTAACTGGGAACTTTATCAATGAAAATTTAAAACTGAATAGATTTTTCAGTCTTTCTTTTTGAGAAAAAAAATAAAAATCTTAGAGTACTGTCACAAAAAGGAAAATGGCCCTAGCCTGCAGTTCAGTGGTACACAATTAAAATTTCAAAAATATTGTAGTAGTTGTTAAATGATAGAATTCAGTTGAATTTTAGATAATTAACTTTCAACTTTCATCGAATGTTTTGATTTGGAAGATCCAGATCTCTTCCATTGGTCCAAATTGAATCCTTAACTAAGGAAATGAAATTAATTTACACCCTTTCCCTACCATTTTGGAGGTATGATAACTATTTTTCAATTTTCAACCCAGATGCAACCATCTATCCATGCAAGACAAGCTATGTTTGTTAATTTGCACACAAGAGAACGAAATGTATGGAGACTTCCTTCAAAGATTATGGTAATCAATGGTGGAATCACTAAAATTAATAACTAAAAAAATAAGTGAAGTCCTATGGAAGTTGCATATAGGAGATATTTGAATTATGACAAATTACAATTGTAGAAATGTTTTGTCCATGCTTTACCAGAAATGGAAGGTAGTTAACAATGTGGTAGTAAGAACCATCACAGCCTAACTATTGAACTGGATAAGGAAATGCTTACATTAATCTATGCCTGTTCCATGTATGTCTTATTTACACCATATCGCATGGTGGTACTCCTCAGAAAGGAGATATATAGAGTACACATAAATAGCTAAGTCCATGTTTTACCATAATTGACAACAAAGTCAGTTTGGTAAATAAAAAAAATTCTATTAGGCTATTTGTATATCTACAAATTATACTTAAAATAATCCTTTGAAGTTTTAATTAATTCTTACTAATGGAAATTTCAAGCAACATGTTGATGACATTTGAAATGGAGTATTGGCTAAGTCCGTGTTTTACCATAGGAAACCCCTAAAATCAACTTTTGTTCCTGCAAATAGTACCTAATTACCCTTCCAAATTTTATTGAATTCACTTGGAAAATTTTAAAGATATGTTGATATCAAACTTCTCCATTCATAAAAATCGTTTTTTTCTGAATTGTTACTTTTAGTCTGTTTCCATGGTAAGTCAGTCATAAAAAATAAATTATTTTTCTTATATTGCCGGTGACCCCCAAATTTTATTCCAATTTTATTAAATAGAGACATCAAGCTTTTCAGTATGAAAAAATAGCAACTGTCATTTTTTTGGCTGAGAATATTCAATCAAAGAGGTTTTATGTCAATTTTCATGATTTTCCCTATATATCCATTGAGAAATTAGCCTATTTGTACTCATTTTCAGAGGACAAAAAATCTCTTGGATGGCCGGTGACCCCCAATTTTTTTGGCATTTTTTCAATTACCATGCTCTAAAGTTTAAGTTCACAAAGTATAAGAAAATTCTGTTATTTTTTTTCTATACCTCTGAACTACCTTAAATCTCAAAAACTTAAGCATTTAGAGCAAATCTGACACGGGGTAAAAGTGTTCATTAGGTGAAGTTCTATCAGCTGCTACTAAATTGGTAATTTTAAGGAAATTTTGCAGTTTTTGGTTATTATCTTGAATATTATTATAGATAAAGATAAACTGTAAACAGCAAAAATGTTCAGCAAAGTAAGATCTACAAATAAGTTTGTATGACCAAAATTGTCAATTGACCCTTTAAGGAGTTATTGCCCTTTAAAGACAATTTTTCACAATTTGTTCATTAGTTTGCTTACTTAAAAAATCTCCTTTGAAACTGCGGAATCAATTTCAGCAAACTTGGGCTGAATGAATTTCAGAGTGTCTAGTATGAATTGTGTGTTTTATTTCCTTGTACGTCAAGAAACATAGCCACTATGGCGAAAATGGAGTTTTTTGCTTTTGAAGAAAATATGACGGATATAAAGAACATTTAAATGTCATTTTAAGCGACTAAATTAATATATATTGAAAAGCAAAAATAATCATTGATGAAAGATTTAAGCAAACAATTACAGGTGAGCGATTCAGGCTCTTGAGAGCCTCTTGTTAATCTTCATAAACAATATCAGTGATGTGGGAAAGCAAAAGGTTATGATTTGAATGAGGTTGAACTATCCTACAATAAAGGATAGTATGATAGGAATCCAGTATGTTGGATAAACAACTGTTTATGTAAACATATATATATGAAAATAAAAATTGAGGTGTGATTGCCAACGAGACAACTATCCACCAGACACCAAATGATTTAGATGTAAGCAACTATAGGTATACCATTAACATATTATAAATCTTCTCATCTGATTCATAATCGGTCTCTGTTTCAATGTCTATACTGTAATCTTTAAATGCAGAGGACTATCTGTTTGTTTTGGTTTTATATTCTGTATGTCTGGCATATCGCATGTACCACATTATCGTAGCTACATGGACACAGCATCCCACAGTTCAGGCTCCTTCCTGCCTTACACTCACAAAACCAACCATTAACTGGATGGGTATCGTTATCCTCATTTAATTCAAGCCAAAGACTGTATTGTTTACATCTAGTGTGTCTGGATTGTATTATGACTTGAATGATGGACAAAGAGACAGTGTGTAGAAAGATATCGATATCACAGTCAGTGTCAAGATGCTTTTCGGCATAGTTAGGAGCCTGGTATAATTGGTAAACACCAAATGTAAGAAATCATAAATAATATTCTGTCAGTCATAATGTTTACATTCGTGTAATGCTTTACTCAATGCTTTGTCTTTCAAAACCCTTGTAAAAGGTTTGGTTGTTTACACTTTTCTAGCATATTTCTAGCTATGGCACCATATGTTCCTCAACGGATGTGATTAACGGCAGCTTGAATTTATTGCATATAGAGCCTACTATTCTCAAGTATTCTTTAAGGTTCAAGATATCGATATTTGGGACAACTTTATCTAAATACTTCCATGTTTTAATGAGCGTGTTTACTGACTCAACCTTCCATCTAATTTTAGCAACTAGTCTTGACAAGTTAGCACCTTCTGGCGAAAATGTTCAACAAAGAACAATTTTCTAAAGGCTTGTATGCAGACTTTTTAAAACATCAAAAAAATTGGTGCCCACGAAAATAAATGATTCCACAGTAACTGAAAAATAACATGCAGAATTTTTAAAAATGTATAAATAGAGACTACATCATTTTAATACCATAAACTGGATGTTAACACAAAAAAAAAATTAATCATACAAACAATCTTTTAAAAGGAATAGAATTGTCACAACCTTTTTCTTTTCTTCATATGCAGAAAGAAGGTTCAACAAGAAAGAAGAAGAAGCAGAAGAAAGATGTTGACCCAAACAGACCTAAGAGGCCAATGACATCATATTTTATGTGGTTAAGTACGAACAGAAATGATATCAAAGAGAAGAACCCTGATGCTTCCCTCACAGATATATCCAAGAAAGGCGGAGAACTTTGGAGAAGTATGGATGCTAGTGAACGAGGAGTAAGTTTACAATATCGTAAATGTCCAGTGGTTTGATATGAAATTCAAGATCTAGCTATCATAGCTAAAGGAAATATAATATACTCAATGGATTACTGTTGAAGAAATTTCTGGATAATCTTCCATTAGGTATTCTTGGAGACAAGTTTTTAAAAAATTGTTAAAGTTAACAAAACTTCTGCATAATGGCCTTGTTGTATTTTTGGGTTTGATGTACAAGAAAAAGAACAGTTAGAATTGTAATGCTTGGTGTGAGTGCACATTATATGTGTGCTTTGGTGTTTAACGCCATTTTATCTGACTTGGGATATATATTATAGTAGCCTGTTTTTATTGGAAGGAAAACTTGCAATCCTTGTCAATTTTGTTCAGTGTCAAACGCATGTTGCCACAAGTGGGGTTCAAACAGGCTAGGGAACACTGTAGATAAACTTATAAGACGTCTCAGACACTGATGGTCTTCATAATATATTTATATGTTTATATTTACGTACTGTATGTGTGGTCATTTACATGCTTTTTTAGCTCACCTGGCTTAAAAGGCCAAGTGAGTTTTTCTCATCACTTGGCGTCCGTCGTCATCCGTCGTCTGTTAACTTTCATAGAAATGTTCTCCTCTGAAACTACTGAGACAAATTTAACCAAACTGGGCCACAATCATCATTAGGGTATATAGTTTTAAAATTGTTTCAGATGACTCCGCCTGCCAACCAACATGGCCGGGTAAAATGCAGTTTTTGGAATATATCTCTGAAACTAAAGCATTTAGAGCAAATCTGAGTAGGGTAAAATGTTCATCAGGTTAAGATCTATCTGCCCTCAAATTTTCAGACGAATCAGACAACCATTTGTTGGGTTGCTGCACCTGAATTGGTAATTTTAAGGAAATTTTGCAGTTTTTGGTTATTATGTTTAATATTATTATTATCATGATTATTGAAAGAGTTTAACTGTAAACAGCAATAATGTTCAGCAAAGTAAAATCTACAAATAAGTCAACATGACCAAAATTGTCAATTGACATCTCATGATGGAGTTATTGATATTTCGATATTACACGATATGGTTTCGTATTGACTTGATATAGTTTTGTCATTACTCAATATGATTTTGTCATTACTCAATGTGGTTTCACCATTATTTAATGTGGTTGTGTCATTAGTCAATGTGGTTTTAACATTACTTGATGTGAATGTGACTTAACGTTATGTAGTTGTTTCATTACATGATGTGGTTTTGTTATTTTGTAATGATGATTTGCCTATTCTTTATATGGTTTTAACATTACGTAATGATATTTTAAAATTTGACGATTTTACACTACATGATGTGTTTGTTTCATTATTTGATGTGGTCCTGTCATTCTTTGATGTGGTTATGCCATTACTTGATGAGGTAAAACCACGTGACCAATTCGGAAAAAATATGTTCTATTTTAAACAGATTTCAATATATCATTTGTTTAATGTGCTTTGGATGGGTATCGCTATCCATTGAGTTAAAGTTCAAATTAAAGTTCGAGTGGTTGTTCAGAGTAATTTAGCATGAAAAAGGTAATCGGCAGACAATAATAAGAAAAAAAGTATTAAAAAGTTTACAGTATTTCTTACTTAATTGGGATATCCCTAAATCACTTTGTCTTGTTATTTTTATCCTTAGTTCTCAAACGGAAGCAGTAGTTTGTAATAAATTTATAAAATATTCCACGGAACCCTATGTCTCGCCTGATATTGCTGCTGTAAGTGTAAAAGCGTCATGTTGATCGGCTGTACATTTATCTATACATTTATCGATAAAAACAAAATTAAAAAAACATATTTTTCTGTAGATGCTTTTTCTTGAAATTGAGGAATAACTCCTATACTCCTATACAAGTTTTAAAACACTTCATGGAGGTTTACAAATTTATCATGTCAAAACAGTTTAATTCGGTTTTATTTAACTAAAACAAAACTGTATGGTTATCAACAATAAGCAAAACCCATACCCTATAGTAAGCTATAAAATGTCCCGAAATGAAAAATGTAAAAAACTAGAAACCTAACGATCTATAGATAGATAGATAGCTAGATAGATAGATAGATAGATACTTTATTCTCTAAAAACTAATTACAAGTTTACAGAGAAACATACAATATAAATACAGATACAATAGTTGAGGTAAACAAGTACAGTATGATATTCTAAAAGTACAAAATTATAATGGCATACGTGTTTAGTAACATGTATAATGAAAGGTTAAACTCAATAGAAATAATAATAAAAAAAAAAATAGAGATGGAGACGCCGACGCCACTATCGACGACGAAATATAGGTTTGTTGGGTCTCACTGCCGCAACAGTGATGTCGCAGGCTCGACACAAATCAAACGACTTGAACTTTAATGTTAACAAATGAAGCACTTCAAATCAACTCACACTAAAGTTTCAGGGAAACGGGGGGAGGGGGCTCGGACTTAGCGACAAAGCATCAATACTATAAAATAAGAATTCTGCGAATTTTTTTTTAGCGTAAGTGATCATTTGAACTTATACAAATATCAATCTTTATTTGTAATCAATTGAATTCCTTATCTACCTCGCACTAATTGAAAAATAAACTTTTTGGAATATCTGTTTCACATGTGACGACGGACATGTTCCAGTGGTCGTAACCATAATACCGTCATCTTTTTTCTTGAATGTGAACTACCAAATAAAACCAAATCACTGGGTTTGTACTTTCTCGAATAACACGGCGGGTGCCTTTCTGGAGCATCCGAGATCACCCCGATGGATTTATATTACCCAGTCATACCGATCTATTGAGTCAGCCAAATGAAACTGTTTTGTATGCCACTGCAACTGAAAGCTGGGGGGGGGGGGGGGTATTGTTTTATCCCTGTCCGTCCGTCTGTCCGTCCCATTATGGGTATATAGTTATTTTGCATAACTCCTAGGAAGTTTTCTCTTTACTGTCTGTATGTACATATATTGAAGGTGTGCATGTGGTGTTGGTTTTTATTTTTTATTGTCTTTTGCTCTTTTGGGAGATAATTGAACTTTTTTGTTGTCATTTTTGGGGTATAAGCGGTTAAATGAGTTGAGTGCGGGGCATCACTTTGTCTAGTTTACATTTTTTCTCGTGTTGTGCTGTTACACAAGTGTAACAGTCCGATGTAAGGTTAGGATTTAGCGCTCACATACATGTTAAACTCCGCCACGTGCACTTTCTTTATGTACCTGCCCCAAGTTAGGAGCACTAAGTTCAATTGTTGTCGTAGTATAAATGTGTGTCATTTTTTTTTTTTGTAGATTGTTTAAATATAAATAAGACCGTTTGTTTTTTCGTTTGAATTTTTCACATGGTGCATGGTGGCCTTTATAGCTGACTATATGGTGTGTTGAAGGCTGTACGGTTGCCTATATATGATTTCTTACATCCACTGCATTTAAACTCTGGTGGATAGTTGTCTCATTGTCAATCACACCACATCTAACTTTATTTCAACTTCTATGTTGCGTTTTGTATACAGTAACATTGTTTATCGTTTGTACGCATACCCCGGAGCCCTCTTTTCGGAATCCGAGCAAAAGTCCTTGTTCCGCGATAGAAAATTTAATTATGAACTCATATAAGATAGCACGAATTTCAACTCAAAATCTTAATTAATCTAAATGAGACTTCAATTCGAATCTTACTCAAACTCAAAAGTGACTCAAATTTAATGGTGTAACTAGAACTCTACGGTCTACCTTTAAATGTGACTCAAACATGAAGTCCAACTCGAAACTCAATGCTAACTAAAACTTTAATTCTAATAATGACCTGAATTCGGAATCGGAGACTAACTCAAAGTTCTACTCAAACAGTAACCCTAACTTTAATTTGAACTCTAATTCGATGGATGGCCACACTCATTAAGTCACATTCACATCAAGTAATGTTAAAACCCTTTATAGTCAATGTTTAACAAAACTTTTCAATACGACCGCAAAAATTTTGTGGTCGTATATTTAAGTAAAGACAAAATATCATCGTCGTCTTCGTCGTCGGCGTCAGCGTCGTCCGAAGACATTTGGTTTCCGGACAATAACTTTAGTATCAGTATATAGAAATCTATGAAATTTAAACACAAGGTTTGAAACCACAAAAGGAAGGTGATTTTAGGGTTATGGTCCCTACAGTTTAGGAATTAGGGGCCAAAAAGGGGGCCCAAAAAAGCATTTTTCTAGTTTCCATACAATAACTTGTGGAACAGTGTATGGATCTCTCTGAAATTACACCACAAGTTTCCATACCACAAAGGGATGGTAAGGATTGGCTTTGGAGGGTTATGGCTTAAACCGTTTAGGAATTAGGGACAAAAAAGGGGGGAAAAACAAGGGTTTCCTGGTTAATGGACAATTACTTAAGTATTGGTCATTGGATCTCAATGAAATAGATATTGGACCATTAAGCATTATATAAGGGATAGCATTCGATTGATTCATGATATTTTACAGTATATAGAAGAAAAAATATTTTTGGATTTTGATTTTGAGAAAGCTTTGATTCTATATGTTGGGACTTTTTGATATAAGTATTACAATTTTTCATGCTATAAGAATTACATTTTTTTCTTATGCTGAAGCTAACTGGTTTGTTTGTATTTTGTTGTTGGGCCCATTTTCTAATTGGTCCAAATTTTGGTCCTAAGGCTATAAAATTTGTTTTGTTTGATTTAATAAACATTAAACAAAATTTAAAAGATAATACTACAATGTTATATTTGAATTACCTCCCTTACATTGCTTTTAAATTATGTAAAGTCATGAAAGTTTTTTAAGCATTAAGAGTTACCTCCCTTACAATGGTTTTGTTATAGATTATGTATGTCATTTTCTATTTTAATACTTTTATGATGTATTTAAATGGGTATTTATTAGTGTTGTCAACGATTATTCGGTTAACCGGTTAACCGTCGGAAGGACCGAATATCGAATACCAAATACGCTAACCGGTTAACCGAACCTTTTTTTCAATTTTAATAGATTTGATATAAAAGCGTATTGAAATCAATTATCATTGTTAAATTTTAGAATGATCGTCGTGCTACTTAATTTGATAGATTAATTGATTGCCGTTGTTAACCTGTAAAACATTCAAATTTTACAAAATTAATTAGTACAAAGACAAAATGTCTATAAGCACAGGGCAAGACCTTAAGTAAACATAATTAGCATACATGTCCAAGTCATTGTCATACTTTAAACGAAGTGCTGACTCAGAAATGGCAAAATGTAAATTATGTGATTGGGATTGACGTTTACTTGGTGATACGAGTAACACGCTTAATCCTCTCAAATTTAAACACTCAACGGAATTTTCTGAGACACCACAGAAAATGAAACAATCACCGTTTTCACACTTTCTCAAGGAATATTTTATCAATCTGTTCTAAGCTATTAAAAATGCCACAGTTGATATGGTAGTACATGTAATGCATTATCAAAGTAAAACTTCACCAGGAATTCTCAAACCAAGCTTTATAATGCTCAAGGCAATTCATCGTATCAAAAACCGTGCACTTGTAGAGTACTGTAGATAATGCATTTAAACATCAACTTTACTATCGGTTAACCGGTTAATCGGTCGAAAGATTTTCCGAGTAACCGGTTAGTCAAAACTGTTCGATTTGACAACACTAGTATTTATGGTTGCAAACTCCATTGGAAATTTGAATTGAGATTATTACCATATCTTGAGGGAAAGAATTTTTTGTTGGAAAAAAGGGGGGGAGGTTAAAAAATAAATGGGGGTAAAATTTTTTAGGGAATGGGGACAATTTTTCATCCTCAAGATTTCAGAAATTAAAAAGAAAATTTCTTTAAATATTTTTTTGGCCAAAAAGGGGGGTAAAAAAAAAATTGGGGTCAATATTTCTTCAAGATTTAAGAAATTGTCAATTTTCCAAAGAAAAATTGTGTTTCACAATTGCTAATTCTTTGTATATCATCTGAAAACAGATTTACTAAGTATTGTGCAACAGCACAGTGTATTAAACAAAAGCAAGAAATTTAATATAATTTCAAATCATATAACCAATTCTAAGTTCTTTGACTACAGTTATTCTGTGTCAGAAACCTATTATGTGTCAAATATTTAATTACAATCCAAATTCAGACCTGTATCAAGCGCGAATATTGTGTCCATTTTTTCCCCAAATGTCAGGGTCGTATCCAGCTGCGCTCGGCGAAGCAATTTATTGTAAATTTTTGTAATCTTTTACAAAGATCCACGTAATCTACAGGGCCTAATAGAATTAAACTTAGCCACAATTTTCAATAGGGTATCTTGATTGAAAATTGTATCCTATGACCCTGCCATCCAACCAACATTGTCAGCCATGGCTAAAAATAGAACATAGTTGTTTACTATAGAAGTCCACAGGAAATTTGTTAAAAAAAACATTTTTAAATGGTAACAACTTGAAAACTAAATTGAAAAATGATAAGGGGTCTTCAGTAACTATTGTAAGACTACAATGGGATGACTTGTTTTTTTTTCCATGGGAGGGTGCATTTTTCAGGGGAGTGCTTATAATTTTTGCTTGATATTTTCCATTTTCAGAATTATTCAGTAACTTTTCTATAAACAATTATTATACCCCACGCAACAAAGTTGCGGAGGGTATAATGTTTTGACCCGTCAGTCCTGTTCTTGTCATCGCAACTCCTCTGAAACCACACAACAGAATTTCATGAAACTTTGTAGATAATAAGGACATACTACGTAGATGTGCATGTCGGCAGGAAATTACGATTCAATTGTTTTTCTAGGAGTTATGCCCCTTTAACTTAGAATTTTGGCCAAAATATACTACTGCAACAGTTTGTCATCGCAACTCCTCTGAAACCACTCAACAGAATTTCATGAAACTTCTTAGATAATATTGACATACTATGTAGATGTGCATATCGATAGGAAATTACGATTCAATTTTATTTCTAGGAGTTACGCCCCTTTAACCTAGAATTTTGCCCAAAATATACTACTGCAACAGTTTGTCATCGCAACTCCTCTGAAACCACACAACCAAATTTCATGAAATTTTGTAGATAATAAGGAAATACTATGTAGATGTGCATATCGACAGGAAATAACGATAGAATTTTTTTTCTAGGAGTTATGCCCCTTTGAACTTAGAATTTTGGCCTAATTATACTACTGCATCAGTTTGTCATCGCAACTTCTCTGAGACCACACAATAGAATTTCATGAAACTTTGTATATAATAAGGACATACTATGTGGATGTGCATATCAACAGGAAATTACTATTGATTTTTTTCCAGGAGTTATGCCCCTTTGAACTTAAAATTCTGGCCTAAATGTACAACTGTGTGAATTTGCATATCCACAAGAAAATTTTTATCAGTTGACTTTTGTAGAGTTATGAGTCTTTGAACTTAGGAATCTGGTGAGATTTTGCTTGTCCAGTGACAATGTGGGGGCGTGGGGTATGTGAGCGTGCTCACAAAGGTTCTTTAATTATATCATCTCTTTCAGCATACTTATATTGGGTGAATGCCCCATCCCCTCCCCTCCCCTCCCCTGCCCAATTTTTTTTGAAGGTCGTTCCCAAAAAACATTTAAAGGCAATTCAAGCATTATACATGCCCTGGGTGAAATAAATTTTGGAGAGGACGGGTATTCAATTGGTGTTCGTTTGGGAGACTTTCATGACAGTATCCTTTTGCAATTTTTGTTTATTATCTTGAATATAATTAAAGATTGAGATATACTGTAAAAAGCAAAAATATCAAGCAAAGAAAAATCTACAAATAAGTCAAACATGACAAAAATCTTCAATTGACATCTTATTGGAGTTATTGTCCTTTGAAGTCATTTTCTGCAATTTATTGGTAATTTTTGTATTTTTTTCAAATATCTGCTGCTTTTGATTTAACTACTGGACCAACTTAAATCAAACTTGGCCTCAATCATTATGAGGGTATCTTATACTATTTATTATGATTTTAACCTTATTTTACATGATTTTCAAAACCACAGAAGATACAGGTGAGCGACACAGGCTCTTGAGAGCCTCTAGTTTTATATCTTACTAATTTGATCCTTCAACTTGTGTAATTGATAAACAAACAAACTTCAGTGCTCCCTCTTTTATGTCCTGTACCATTCACTTCATGTCAATTCTGTTCCAATCTTTAAATAATGATGAATTCTGGTGAATTTCAGATTTTCTTTAGTTGATAAAAAAAATCTATGTAAATTGTTTTATGAAGTAATTTTTGTCTCACCTACACAAAAGTCACAGAGGCAATACTAAGGGGTGGGTTTCCAGTGTCATTAGCATCAACAGTTGTTGGAAGTTCGTTTTTTTTTCTGGTCACACAGAAGAGGGATATATCTGTGTTAACAGTTTATTAGTATCTGCTACTGTTTGAACTTTTGTAGGAATGGGAACAAAAATTTCTCAAAGCAAAGGAAGAATATAACATTGCTTTGGAGGAATATCTGAAAAATAAAGCTGAGGCAGGCAGTGGTGAAGAAAGTGAAGGAGAAGAAAGCAAGTAAGTTCTATAATAAGATTTACGTAACTTGTCTGCCCTTTAGTTGTTTTTTTTTGCCACGATGTTGTCAGATTTTTTTCGACTTTTGAGTTATGAATGTCTCCTTGGTCTTTTCCACCTCTTTTTTACTTGTATCTCCTTCGTAATGTTTTATTGCTATTTTTTGTTGAAATACTATTATTGATCCATTGGTCAGTAATTTAAACTTTTTATTGTTAAGAGGAAATAGAAATTGCCTACTTGAATTTTTAGATAACTCTTGTAGCAGTTGAAAATGAGGGATATTTGCACAAGGCAGAAATTACTTAAGAATTGTAGCAGCTTTCCTTTGGTAATAAGATTTAATTTTCTCTCTCTGTCCATACATCATTGTGTATGTATATATCTTGCATAGTTATTTGATATCCCCATGATAGTTCTAAATGCCAGATGGCAGATTACCATATTTACAATCCCCAATCACCATTTGCCAATTTTGTCTGATATTTACAATCAAAAACATATATACGTTTTGTGGATATGAGAGTAAAAATCATTATGATTTTATACATATGACAGTAATCCACCAACAACATCATATAGTGAAACTGACTACGAGTATGATTCAGGGGGAAACAATGCCAGTGAAGATGGAGAGGAAGACGAAGAAGCTAAAGAAAAAAGGGCAGAGAAAAAGAAACAACAGAAAGAGAAGAAAGAAGTACAGGAAAAGGAAAAGAAGTCTAAAACTGCTAAAACTGTGGTAAAATATTTATACATCTTCCTGGCCTAGGACAAGCACTTTTAAATTTAGATTACTGTGAATTCATTATTATTCGTGGGTTACCAATGGTCGTGGATTTTGTTGGTCCAGGTGAACCTAGAATTCAAATGTTCAGCAAAGAACAATTTTCTAAAGGTTTGTATGCAGACTTTTTAAACATCACAAAAATTGGTGCCCACGAAAATAAATGATTCCACAGTAACTGAAAAATAACATGCAGAATTAAAGAAAAATATATAAATTTCAATACCATGAACTGGATGTTAAGGGAAAAAAAATCAAGCATACAAACAATCCTTTAAAAGGAATATAATTGTCACAACCTTTTTCTTTTCTTCATATGCAGAAAAAATGTTCAACAAGAAAGAAGAAGAAGCAGAAGATAGATGTTGACCAAAACAAACCTAAGAGGCCAATGACATCATATTTTATGTGGTTCAGTACGAACAGAAATGATATCAAAGAGAAAAACCCTGATGCTTCCCTCACAGATATATCCAAGAAAGGCGGAGAACTTTGGAGAAGTATGGATGCTAGTGAACGAGGAGTAAGTTTACAATATCGTTTTTCCACAATTGAAATGTCCAGTGGTTTGATCTGAAATTCATGATGGCTATCATAGCTAAAGGAAATATAATATACACAATGGATTACTGTTCAGGAAATTTCTGGATAATCTTTCATTAGGAATTCTTGAAGCCAAGTTTTTCAAAATTTGTTAAAGTTATCCAAACTTCTGCATATTGACCCTGTTGCATTTTTGGGTTTGATGTACAAGAAAAAATCAGTTAGAATTGTAATGTATGGTGTGAGTGCACATTATATGTGTGCTTGCGTGTTTAATGACACTTTTACTGACCTTGGATATATATTATGGAAGCCTGTTTTATTAAAAGGAAAACTAACAATTCCAGTCTATTTAGTTCAGTGTCAAACACATGTTACCACAAGTGGGATTCAAACAGGCTAGTCAGGACTGTAGATGAACTTCTTAGACCTCTGGGACACTGATGCTCTTCATTATATATTTATATGTGTATATTACCTAACTCTCTGTGTGGTCATGTACATGCAGTTTATTAATATCTTACTCATTTGTTCCTTCAATTTCTGCAAATGATAAAATACGACCTCAGTGCTCCCACTTGTATGTCCTGTACCATTCACTTCATGTCAATTCATTTCCAATCTTTAAATAATGATGAGTTCTTGTGAATTTTAGATTTCCTTTAGTTTATTAAAATAAATCTATGTAAATTGTTTTATGATGTAATTTTTGTCTCACCTACACAAAAGTCACAGAGGCAATACTAAGGGGTGGGTTTCCTGTGTCATTAGCATCAACAGTTGTTGGAAGTTCAGTATTTCTAGTCACACAGAGTAGGCGTATCTCTGTGTTAACAGTGTATTAATATCTGCTACTGTTTGAACTTTTGTAGGAATGGGAGCAAAAATTTCTCAAAGCAAAGGAAGAATATAACATTGCTATGGAGGAATATCTGAAAAATAAACCTGAAGCAGGCAGTGGTGAGGAAAGTGAAGGAGAAGAAAGCAAGTAAGTTTTATAATAAGATTTATGTGACACAAATTAAGTTGAGATTTCTTAAGTGCCTCCCTGGGTATCATTTATGTCTTTATCAAATAGCTCTAACACTAAACTAAGAAAAGGAGAAAAATTATAAAAATCACATTTGATGAACTTACAAACAATTCTCCAGGGAGGTTTCCAATGCTGACCGTATATAAAAAAGTGAAAGTGCGATAAATTGTCAGTTTCATTTCACAAATGGACACTACATCACTGGCTATTCTGTACCCTGTCAATCAGCATTATTTTAAAAGTTAGAAGTATGAAAATAGAATAGTATTGTATTTTTTGTTTGTTTAAATAACTATTTATTGAACAATTGACTAAAGTTAACTTTCTGCACATTCTTGTAGATAAGTTGATCTTTAAAATCTTGTTTTTCATTTTAAGGTGACTGCATTAGAGAACAGTATCACTGATAGGTTTGTTCTGGTGATTTCATCTGTTATAGAATACCAGTGTAATACAAAGAATTTTTTCACTTGTATCCAAACTGAATACAAAATGTGAAAATAAAGAACAATGAATATCATTAATGACTTTGTAATGTTCAGATGTATTACTTCATCTTTGTAGCCTGTTGTGTTATTTTATTGAAAGTAAAGATGTAACAAACTGTTCGTGAGTTATTACTCCCCCTTCTTAATCTTCTTAAACAATATCAGAGATGTGGAAATGCAAAATGCTATGATTTGAATAAGGTTAAAGTATCCTGAGTGTAATCCAAAAGGTTGGATAAATTACTTTATGAGAACATATGTATATAAAAATTAAAACTATGTTGTGACTGCCAATGAGACAACAATCCACCAGAGATCAATTGATTTAGATGAAAGCAACTATAGGTCACTGTATGGCGTTCAACAATGAGCAAAACTCATACTGTATGGTAAGCTATGAAAGGCCTGAGCAATAATACATGTCTGTTCAAAACAGGTTTTGATTTTTTTTATGTTAACTGCTACTGTGGATTTATTTATTTTCGTGGGTACCAATTTTCATGGATTGTTGAAAAATCGTGTATTCGTGGATATTTGATTTCGTGGTTTTGCCAATGTCTACATATAAGCTGATAGAAAATGTCTAAAACGAAAACCCACGAAATCAACGAAAATTGGAATCCCACGAATATTAATGAATCCACAGTACTTTTCTCATTAACATAGTATGAACATCACTGATGAAAGTTCCATATTTTTTGTTGTACTAACATTTATAGTGTAAAAGAAAAAAGTATGGGCACTCCCTTTCATAAAGTATGGGGCACCCCGTTTTTCATAAAGTATGGGGCACTCCCTTTCTTAAAGTATGGGCACCCCCTTTTCATAAAGTATGGGGGCACTCCCTTTCAAAAAGTATGGGGCACTCCCTTTCTTAAAGTATGGGGCACTCCCTTTCATAAAGTATGGGGCACTCCCTTTCATAAAGTATGGGGCACTCCCTTTCATAAAGTATGGGACACTCCCTTTCATAAAGTATGGACACTCCCTTTCATAAAGTAAGGGGCACTCCCTTTCATAAAGTATGAGGCACTCCCTTTCAGTGCAAACTTGTTAGTTTATTGACTGGTTGTTAACATATTACTTTTTGTCTCAAATTTAAAAAAAAAAACTAAAGTTTTGTTCATGGATAAAAAGAGAAAATAGGGAGATTGTGCAGTAAATTTTAACGAAGGGCAGACAATACCACATGCTGAAGATGCTTAATTGGTTGATCATTGATGTTTGAAGCCACTGAAAGCACTCTTGGCTATATTGGGATGGCCAGTTAAGGCAGTTTGTATACGCTGTCAGTCATCACTTTATGATTATATCTCAAATTTGCTTTAACCAATTCTCATGTAACTTTTACACAACACAAGGATTGAGGGAAAAAAGCTCACTTTTGATTTTGAAAATGTTTTACTTGTTGTTCCAGAGAACGGGACTTTAACCAATTGAATGTACATGTGTACAATTCTTGCTAGATTTTTATCAAACTTATTTCATTTGTGTATATCAGCAATGTCTCTAACAATTTTGAAAATCAGTGCCGATCAATTATGTTTTAAAGATTTATGTGCCTTGGAAATATTAGTTATATGGAAAATTGCAACGCAAGCACTCTCTCGTGTGCAATTTTTACCAGTTTCAAAAATATATATCAAAGGTTTTTATCAGCAATATCCTGGACAAGATCGGAAATAAATGCAAAAAAAGTGTTATGCCCCTAGGAAATATAAACTATATCGGAAATTGCATTACATTTGCTGTCAAGCCTTCATTTCTCTAAAGATATTTATAAAAAGACGTTTTTTTTAGTTATTGCCCCTTGGACATTTAAATATTTGCAACTCCGGGGACATTGAAACTCTGTTCATTCATTTGGAATGATAAACTGACAACTTGACATAATTTTTGGATTTGGTGAACATGACGCAATGTTCTATTAAAAATAATCAGATCTGTTATTCTAGATGTATGGGATTTCAACAGTCATAAGTAAAGGTCAATTTTTTAAATGCCATACAGTAGCTATAGTATGTTTGGATCAAATTGTAACATACTAAACACTGTTGTTGGGATGTGTGAATGTACAAATTTAATTTTGAAAAATTTCTGATTTGTTATTTCAGAGCTATTGGACTTTTAATAGTCATAACTAACACAGTATAGTCATTTAATTTTGAAAAAATTCTGATTTGTTATTTCAAGACTTTTAATAGTCTTAATTAACACAATACTTACATGCATAAGGGTATTATCATGCATGTTTTTCTAAAGAGCCGTTTTATTTGCCTCTGATTAAATGTCTTCTTATTATCCCATTTTATTATGCAATAATTCAAATATTGTCGTATGATGGGCTCTTGGTGCAGCTGTTTATTATTACCGGGAGAAAACCTTTGTACGGACAATTGGCAATCCTATTCAATTAAGATAAAGAGTAGCTCACCTGCCAAGAACAGTATGTACCTTACTAAAAACTTAGGAGGAATAGGGGATGGTGATTTTACACATATAAAAGTACTTATCTGAAAGTTGACAGTGCAAAAATAAGCCTATTTTATATGTTCATAATTTATAGCTTGTGAATAGATACACAGTAACGCCAAGTAGTGAAGTTTATATCAAAATCTGTACTTACCTGTCTGAAAAACATTTGCAATTACCCCTTGGTAACCCCTCACAACCGCTAACTTTTAAATTATCTCCCTTTAACGATCTCCCGAATAGAAGATCACTTTACCTTCAGCGGATAATGGCTACAGGCTGACTGCATTTTGGTGCAAGCAATCGTTAATATTCTATAGGAAAAATAGACATCGAGTGAAATGGAAGATAAATATAAGAGTTGTGGTAAGTGTAGTTCACGGATGAATGTCTTGGACACGCACGAAGAGTGTTACAGACATAGAATATACCACAAGGCTTTTCCTTGTAATATTTGCCGTGAATGGGATGACGAAAGGCGATCGTTAGTGGATAAGATGCTAGATAAAGCAAGGTCAAAGCTTTCTTTTGCTGGAAACCCTTCTGTGCAGGAGGTAGGCAAGAAGAATACGGCAAAGCTGAGTGAATTGGCGTTGCCGTCGGACAAACAATCAAAAGTCAAAATTGATCGTTGTGCAGATGATCTTGAGACTCAGAGTAGTAGTACACCTGCAGGAGTATATTACGAGGCGGTTGAATTTAATAAATTTATAGCTGATCAGGTGCAAATTCAACTGAAAAAGTTGTTGCCACAAGGCTTTAATGCAAGTGATGCATGTTCAGATACAATGAATCAAAAACATATGCATGCCCCCATTGACTCGAATTGTGTAATTTCTGAAAGTCAATCATTTTCTAGGTCAAGGGCCCACAACAGTAAATTTATGCCTTCTGATGATCAGATTTCTGTTGTTTCACATGAAGTCGAAGATGAGATAAGTATGGGTGGGTCAGCTATATCTGACGAAAACAATAATGATTCTCACTCTCAGTCACAAACTTCTCACGATCAGGAATTTTCTCTGTTTAGTGAAGGAGCACCAGGATCTACTGATCCAATTAAATGGAACAATTTTCTTCATAAATTAACAGCCAAATTGAAAATAAATTGTTCAGAGGAAACTGAAGTGGATTCAGTCAGAACTTCTTATTTGCCTTCAAGACTAAATCCTGGCAATTCAGATAAAGCAACTCATTTGAAATTACTTTTAGAGGGTAATACAATTGAAGTTTTCAAGAATGTTGAAAAAGAAGCTATATATATATAGACTCTAAAGTGCGATGGTACTCTAAAGTGCGATGGTCACGCTAAAGTGCGATGGTCTACGCTAAAGTGCGATGGTGTCAGACGCTAAAGTGCGATGGCTGTTTGCTTTTTTAAGTGCGATCAGATGACACGCTAAAGTGCGATGGTATATGACACGCTAAAGTGCGTTGGTTTAACACGCTAAAGTGCGATGGTGTAACGGGAATGGGGTTCAGGCAATGGTTTTTGATTTTTGCTGTGTTCATATTAGTTTTTCGTCTATTGTATTGTTTCTTAATCATGTCGTTGTCTTTCTCTTTTGAATTGTTTTACACAAGTCATTTCGTGATCCTATATTTCTTTCTATGCGACGTAAGCCGAGGCTCCACGTTGAAGTTCATAACGTTATTAGGTGCATACGATATTTGGTCTTTGGTGGATATTTGTTCGTTGACAATTACACCACATCTTCTTATATGTTTTTTTGTTTATTGTTTATTTTGTATATAAATCAGTCCGTTATCTTTCTCGTTTGATTTGTTATACACTGGTCGTTTTGATACCCTTTGGTCGTTATAGAATACTATCTGCGGGGTTAGCCATACTGTAACCTATAGTTAATTACATTAATGACATTTAGCATTGGATAGCGACTTGTCTCATTGGCACTTATATTATGATACTACACCTCTGGTCGTTAGGTTACTGTCTTGTTGATGAGTATCCATCTCTTTTACAGACATGACGAACCATATTTTAAAAAATTGTTTTTACAAAATTATTCAAGTAGCTTTTATTTCACGCAAGTAAATGACATGGGATGAATTAAATACTTTGACACTTGGTGTATTTTGCCGTTTTCGCTCTCTTTTACGGTATACACCTTCCACTTACTAACGTCAATTTCTATGTTTATGAGAAGTATTTTTTTTCCAGTATACTGACAGAAACATGTTTTTCCCCGCCGACACAGCGCGATCAAAGGTTTGCATTCTGTTACTGTGGATGATTTTTTGGGAAGTAACTCCTCTGCATATACACTCTTCTAGCACCGACCAAAAAATGTTCCGGATTGGGATCATTTGTTTCTTGTTTGGTAGAAAATCTTTATCTGCACAAACATTTTTACCGGCATGTCCATTTTTGTTTGTACAAACGGCTTGTAGAGTCATAATGCGATTTAACGTTGCAAACGTCAACACTTTCGCGAACAAACGCACTTTCGCGGAAAAACGCACTTTAGCGTATCGTTGCATCGGACTTTAGCGTGTTCCATTAAATATAGCAGACCATCGCACTTTAGCGTATCAAACCATCGCACTTTAGCGTAGGTCATCGCACTTTAGCGTGACCATCGCGTTTTAGCGTCCCCATCGCACTTTAGAGTCCTACATATATGGTAGGCTTAAAATAGGTCAGTTCGCCTAAGAGACGATAAGGCTTTTATGGTGTCGAAAAAAGATTTCACCGAATTTTGTTCTCCGCCCAGGCTTGATGATAATATAGAGGAGGGTTTGTCTTCCACTATGGGCAATAAGAAAAAAGGTTTTGTAGACCGTAAAAAGTTTTCACACTCTTTACCTTCCTTCCATAAGGAAATGGATACTGAATTTAAAAAAGTTGACAACTCAGCTAGGCAATGTTAAGAAGTGTTTCATATGGTTCTTTGATAGCAAGCTATATTGATGTTGCAGAATCAGAGGATGACAGGGTAGAAGCATGTTCAGCTTTGGTAGCCTGTTTCAAATCAATGGCAGATATGACTTCACGTATAATTGCTAATTCTGTTATAAACAGAAGAAAATTTTTCTTGAAAAATGTAGATTTCAGTAGCAAAGCCACTTCAGCTACTAGTAAATTGTTGAATTTACCTTTGAATGGCGCACAACTTTTTGGTGGTAAATATTTTGATACTTTGCATTCTTCTGCTGAAAATATAAGAGATGCTAAAGAAACACAAAACGTTTATCGTTCTTCATTTGTTCCGGGGGCAAAATTTGATGAAGGATCTAGAAAAAGAAAATATCAAGAAACTTCTAATGTAACCTACGTCAAACCTGCAAAAAATTCAAGATATGATAAGCAGGATTTTAATGACCGTCGTGGCACTGACACTTCGTCTAATTTTCGTGCCTTGCCAGCAAAACAAGGAGGAAAAGGATCTTTTTTATGGAAAAATTCCTTCCAGAAAAATTTCAAGAAATAAGCAATTATTTGTCTGCGGTAAGTCTCCAGGTAGGAGCTCGGTTGTAACATTACCACAGTCAGTGGGCTCAAATAACTCGAGACAAGTTAGTACTTCAGATAGTGAATAAAATTGAGAATGGAAATGGGGAATATGTAAAAGAGACAACAACCCGACCAAAGAGCAGACAACAGCCGAAGGCCATCAATGGGTCTTTAACGCAGCGAGAAAATCCCGCACCCGGAGGTGGTCCTCAGCTGGCCCCTAAATAAAATTGTGTACTAGTTCAGTGAAAATGGACGTCACACTAAACTCCAAAACATATAAATGAACTAAAATTAAAAACATACAAAGACTAACAAAGGCCAGAGGCTCCTGACTTGGGACAGGCGCAAAAATGCGGCGGGGTTAAACATGTTTTGTGAGATTTCAACCCTCCCCCTATACCTCTAGCCAATGTAGAATAAAGAAACACATAGCAATACGCACAGTAAAACTCAGTTCAAAAGAAGTCCGAGTCCGATGTCAGAATAGGTAACAAAAGAAACTAAGCAAAATGACAATGAGAACGGTTGATTTTAGATTTTGTAAGTCTTCCAACTTTTACAGGAGTAAAAGAGACAGTTGTACCCAGAGAAGGTACAAAAAGGTCTTCTATATTAGAAGAGGTAAATTCTTTTAAAAAAAACATGTTATAGAACCTGTTTCGAAAAGTGCAGAAAATCAGGGTTATTACAGTACAATATTCATGGTACCGAAACGACAAGGAGGTCTGAGACCAATTCTAAATTTAAAACCAATGAACCAGTTTGTCATACCTCATCACTTCAAAATGGAAACTCTCCAATCTATTCTAAAAAGTCTGAAAATTGGGGACTGGGCAGTAAAACTGGATTTGCAAAATGCATATTTCCATATCCCCATTCACCAGCATTACAGAAAGTTTCTCCGCTTCAGCATTTTGGGGAAAAGTATAAATACCGAGCTTTGCCGTTTGGTCTCCGATCGGCTCCAAGGATTTTCACAAAAGTGATGGCAGTTGTAGGTGCATTTCTGCGAAAACAAATGATTCACATATTTATGTACCTGGACGATTGGATATTAAAAAACGGCAGCAAAGTAAAGCTGACAAAACAATTACAGTACACTCGGGAATTGTTAAAAAATCTGGGTTTGATAATCAATGTGGAAAAATCTTGTTTAATTCCGACTCAAATAATAGAATATCTAGGAGCAGTGATTCACTTAAAAGGGGGTCTTGTTTTTCCGTCTCAAGAGAGATTCAAAAATATAAGTCAGATGATTCAAATATTCCTACATTCACAAACAGTAGAGGCACGTGTAATGTTGAGACTACTTTGTCTAATGGCTTCAAGCATAGATTTGGATCCATGGGCCCGACTGCACATGAGACCAAATCAGCTTTATCTTCTAGCTTGGTGGAGACCAGCGCTACACAGTTTAAATCATTTGATTCCATTGTATCAACCTCTTCAGGAACATCTGTTCTGGTGGCTAAACCGAAGAATTTTTTTCAGGGGTTGTTATTAGAACAGGAATCTGCTCAGGTGACTCTAGTGACAGATGCGTCACAGTCGGGATGGGGAGCTCATATAAACAATTATCAGATAGCAGGTATTTGGCCACCTCAGTACAAAGTGAAACACATCAATTGGCTAGAACTCAAAGCTGTGCAGTTAGCACTGCAAACATTTCTGATAAAAGTACATTACAAAAGTGTGCTAGTGAGAACAGACAATGCAACTGTCGTCAGTTATCTGAACAAACAGGGAGGGACCCGATCCCCAGAGCTTTGTTACTTGGCATGGGATCTTTTGCAATGGTGCATTAATCACAATGTCAAAATACAAGCAGTTCATATTCCGGGGAAGAAGAATATTATAGCAGATGCCCTGTCAAGGGGGAAAATGACCATTCGTTTGACAGAATGGGCGTTAAATATGACAATAGTGAATTTGTTGTTCCTTCAGCTAGGAACACCAGTAATAGATCTTTTTGCAACTTCAATGAACAAGAAGCTGCCTGTGTTTTGCTCTCCTTGGCCGGGAGAAACAGCGGTGTCAGTAGATGCACTGTCGATGAAATGGACAGACATTTTTGCTTATGCCTTCCCTCCCCCAATAATTTTAAACAGAGTATTACAAAAAAACAGAAAGAGGACTGTGTAATTTTACTGATAGCCCTAATGTGGCCAAGACAGTCATGGTACAGTCAACTTCTCAACCTGTTAATAGACTTTCCAATACAACTGCCTGTCCAACAAAATTTTTTAAGTCAAAATGGAATTTATCATCCAAATCCAAGTGTTCTAAATCTTGTAGCTTGGAAAGTGTCAAAAGATGATACACTGCAAAAGGATTTTCACCAAAAATTGCTTCAATTATTTCCAATGCACGACAACAGTCTACACAGACAGTTTATAATGCAAGGCTCAAGATATTTGACAGCTGGTGTCAAGAACGGAGTATCAATCCCAGTACGTCAACTGTCCCAGAAATAGCTGAATTTCTTATGTTTTTACATACTGTCAAAAATTGTAAGCCAAGCACTTTAGCTGGTTACAAGTCAGCAATAGCTTTAATACATTCATCTAAAGATAAAATGTCTATAAACATGGATTTGCGTCATTTAATTAAAGGATTATACAACATTAATCCGCCAATAAGACAGTTGGCACCAAATTGGGATTTGCCGTTGGTTTTGCTAGTGTTGACAAAGACTCCTTTTGAACCACTAGAGGAAGCAGAATCAAAACTTTTAACCATAAAGACAGTTTTTCTTGTGGCATTAGCTTCTGCTGCAAGAGTCAGTGAAATAAACAGTTTCACTATTAATGACAAACATTTCAGAAAAGAGCAAAGAAGTATACGGTTGTTACCAAATATGCAGTTTCTTGCTAAAACTAAAACTTTAAATAAACCGTGGGAACCAGTATTCATTCCCAAATTTGAAAACTATGCTACAGATCCAAACGATTTACTGCTGTGCCCTTGTAGAGCACTACTAGCTTATGTTAAAAGAACTGAAGTTTTGCGCAAATCACAAAGACTTTTTATAACATATCAAAGGAATCATCATGTAGAGGCTTTTAAGAATTCCATTGCACGATGGATAGTTGATACTGTTAAATATGCATATGAACATGCAAATACAGACACTCTACAGTCAGTAAGAGCTCATGATACTAGAAAGCTATCAACTTCTTGGGCTTTATTCAATGGACTTTCCTCTCAGGAAGTTTTAAAAGCAGCTCATTGGTCAAATGAGACAACATTCACCTCATATTATTTGAAGGATGTACAAGATTTAGAATCTCGTTTTGCAAAAGCTGCAATTTTGCATACGGCTAACAGAAAACAGAAGAAGTATTAAGGTAGATATTTTTTATTTACTAGTTACTTTCTTCCTCTTACCCACCACCTTCGGGGTAATGCTGCAAATTCTTCGCAAATGTTTTTCAGACAGATAAGTACAGATTTTGATATAAACTATGGTTTTTTGAAGGTAAAAACCTTGTTTATGATAAATCTGTGCTTACCTGTCTGACCCTACCCACCTCCCCACCTGAAAAAAAAAAAAAAACATATAACAAAAACACAGACCGGATGTGGCAGGGTATTTATATATCCCCACAACAATAAAGACACCTAAGTACAGATCTGAAAGTACTCGCAGTTACTGACAGCTAGTTCAAAGCCAATAACAACTAATACAAATAGTCATGTATCTAAGACTAAAGTATCAATCAGTACACATCCAACATCCAATGAATTTAGTGTAAAGACGTCATTAACAGTTCGAGAAAAACATGACCTTGTGTAATGCCAAAACATAGGTATCGAGAGATTGCAGTACCGTATAAGTGCATATGTATAATATTTAGTATGGTTTTAATCCACCGATAACGAAATCAGTAATTATGCCAAGAAAAACAATATTCAAAGATCCAATTTCAGTGTTTAACAGGCAACCATCCAGAATAAGTTAATCTAAAGGATTTATAACCAAATATTTGCATCTATGGATAAATTTAGTAGAGGTTTTAAGTAATTTGTGGTAACGAAATCCCTGACTTAATAATTTACCAGTAATATATAGATTACGCTAATTGAAATCCAAAACGTCACTACAGACACGGACATAACGAACGAATTGAGATATGTAAACACTGACGGTAAAATGGTGCCAGAGGAACATTACCGTCCAAAAAAGGAAAACTAACAAAAGGGAAAGAAAAATCATCCCTTTTGTCGTAAATTTTTGTGAATAGTTTTTGGTGTAAAACTGAAATGTCTAAATCTAGGAAAAGAGACTTATTGCTGTTAACATTTGTTTTATTTTAGTTAAATTCCTGTGGGTAAATTTCGGCAGTATATTTAAAGAATTCTTCATTATTAAACGAAAAAATATCATCAAGATAACGGTAAGTGTTGTTGAATTATCAATCAAATGTTAATTCAGACGGCTCTTTACTGAGTTTGGCCATAACTGTGATTCATAGCAGTATAGGAACAAGTCTGCTATTAAAGGGGCACAATTGATACCCATATTGATACCCATAGGAATACCTACACTCTGTCGATAAATTTTATTGCCGAAACGTACATACATGTTGTCTTGGAGAACATTTTTGGCTTGAATCATCTATATAAATCTCCCGTAAGTATATCAAACATATTTATCTTTCTCGTTTTAGAAAAAAGGCTTTACTAGTATATTAGTAGCAGCAAATAAATTTGCAATCAGATTTATCGAACGACCATTTAATCAAATAGGAAACTTTTGTTTGATAAAATTGTGTGGAAGTGTAGTGTAAAGAGTGGAAAAGTCAACTGTCAACCGAATCAAAAGCACGTAATTTATCCAAAACATGTAAATAATTTTTTACACTCCAAAAATAGTTAATTCCACTATTTTCATATGGAAGGTACCAAGACCTTGTTGATACATATTCCGTATCAACTTCACAAATAAAACATGATGGTCTTGAAGTATAGATTCTGCGTACTGACGTTGTTTATCATCTTAATAACGTGTTATAGTATTCTTTTATTTGTGTTTATTAATATTAATTTTACTGTTAAGTCTGTTTTTTTTGTGATATCCATTTGACGTGACTCTGTACTTATGTATCCCGTCATACTTTGAACGACAAAATTATTTCATATCTACCTGTGTGACGTCAAACGCGCGATTCTACGCCAGTACTTAAAACCTTCCATCCTTTATAGGTGGATTTTACATAGGTAAATAAAATCGTATAATTAAAAAAGCAAAATGAGGATGTTAAATTTAATGTATGCCTTTTTGTGCTTTTTGTTACATTTGTTTGTTTTTAAAGTGATTAAGATGATTACAGAATGTTGACTGCTGTACCCCTATTTTAGACACTTTTACCTATTGTGTCTGTTTATTTTGTTCACGCATCGCTGTCAATATAATGGAATTTGATGCGACTGTCATACAAGTGAGAGGTTTAGCTAGCTATAAAACCAGGTTCAATCCACCATTTTCTACATAAGAATATGCCTGTACCAAGTCAGGAATATGACAGTTTGTATCCATTCGTTTGATGTGTTTGAGCTTTTGATTTTGCCATTTGATTAGGGACTTTCCATTTTGAATTTCCCTCGGAGTTCAGTATTTTTGTGATTTTACTTTTTATTTCAAAAAATAATGATCAGTTCTTTGATAGTAGCTAAGGAACTCGTTAAAAGTACTACAAGTCTACTGGTAGAACGTTTTCTAGAGGCCGAGATGAAACGATATTTTACAGTTTTTTTTTTTGTAGTTTAGGTAATCAATACATAGTGTGGACCATTAAATGTTCAGAAGAGGCCTATAGCTGAGCTGTGGTTGTGACATGATTATTTACTACATGACTCTGTGGAGCGTACAACCTTTGAATGTAGTTGAATGAATACCGTCCAGTAATTACATTCGTAAGGACTTCCGTGTAGTATTTACCGTACGTCATACCACCTGTGACGATATGGGCCGCGTCTTTTAACTTTAGTTTTTTGATTGGGAACTAGCTCATGAATAAAAACACGTCTTACATGAACGACATTTATTACCAGAGAAAGAGTAAAACAAAAAGGCGTTTCCGGACATCACTTGTACAGTTCCGTATAAAACATATAAAACTGAATTACACATATATAATATAATATATATCTAAATATATAACATCCCCCGGCAGAAAGAAAATTCCCAATGAATTTTTGCATATGTGGAATTCAGAGCACATTCAAATAAAAATACATGATCAAGATTACCAATATATCTTTCTAACTTTCATATTATTCAAGATTCTTTAACTTGCAATATATATATAAACGAACAATTAACTAGTATGGATAACTTTGTGAAATAAGCATCTTATAACACATTGCGGAGTACTACATGCATAGAAAATATCTTGCTCGTCATTAACGTGACAGTAAATATCATATAAAATACTATGAATTCACCAGAGACCTTACTCTTATTTTGTAGATAAATGCTTAAAGTGATGAAATATACAAACATTCAAACAGTCACACACACACACACACACATATGTACAATATAAGACCAGCTCATAATACTCTCATGCACTCGGAATTTCTCATTAACCACTCATAGCAATACTACTTAGGTTATTTGTGATTAACATATAAAAGTCACTGACAGATATTCACACAATCTCATTTGGTTAGCTATGCCATACTATTCAAATGTCCATGTTTTGGGGGGTTTTAAACTTATTTCATTAACAGTCAACACTATAGAAAAGACAATGTTCAGTTATCAAAGTAAAGTGTATAGTTTTTGACAATACGATTCATTCTTTTTAACTAATCCTTGTAACTTTCGACCATTCATTGTTATAACAAATTACATTCAAATACGGTATACAAAAATCCTCAGTTAAAACAGAGAACGAACTAACGGTTCTTACTACTTGTTCTATATTCAATAAATTTGCATTTCAAAAACAATTTAGGCTAACTTCCTTTAAACTCTAATAAAAGCTTCATTACAAAACAAAACATGTTAATCAAACAAAAATATTCAAGTTATCAATAATCAATACGTACAAAATAGGAAATTCAATAATCATATTAAAGTAATCAAAATGTAAGTGATGCTGAAATGATATCAAAAAAAAAAAAAACATCAATGCATAATGATACAAAATTTAATAAAGGAACACACAATAAATGTTCATATTTGTCTTTTCTTTTTATTCTATGGTCTTCATTTACTGACATCTATAGCAGAAGTTGCAGTATGCCGGATATCTTACTATGAGATAAATCTCACAAATAAGTCTGCGGAAGAATAAAATACAGACAGCACTAACAATAAATCACACAGATCCTGACGATTTCCTTATTTACGATTCGATATTCCAAATCAAGAGGAATTTTACGTTAATTGTGCATAGCTACTTTATTAAATAGTCATGAGAAAACTCTCACAGACATATAGTAACTTGTCAATATATGTACACATCTATATTACACATGTGCTCATGAGATAAATCTAACGAGTATAAAGGGTGGACGCATATTAAATGAAGATGATCTTGGGTTTTTTTACACTATTTCCATGATTATATGTTGACTTAAAACAATCCACTGAATAAAGAAAATAAAATGTTTAAATTTGTGGCGGAGGTCGAGAATTCAATTTTGCCTTTGCTTTCGGTCCAAGCTGATTTTCCTGAAGCCAAATAGCGTGTTGGGCTGGTTCACCAACTATATGAGCAAGATACGAACTATGTCCGTTTATAATTTTCTGCGCTAGGAATCGTTTAACTTTTAACTGACTTGCAGACGTTGATTCGCTAGACACGTCAACTTCACTAAAATTAATAAAATTCTGATCTTTGAACCTAGCTGGCAATTTCTTAGCGCGCTTTGGGCGAGACGGGGCTTTGTTATTTTGAACAAATAGAATATTGTCTGATTTTCGTGTTTTATCAGATTCGGAAATATTATCCGATAAATTGTCATAATTGGTGTTTGAATTGTCCTTAACAGGCGTACTATCCTCATCCATAGATGTATGATCTTGTACTTCAACATCGTCAAGTTTTGTAAGAACGGGGTCCATAAAATTTTTTGAAGGATTTGGTTTTCTTTCATAAGCAGATTTCAGCCTATTAACATGCACTGGCTGTGATAATATTTTGTTCGTGTTTGGGTCCTTCAAAGTATACATATATGAGGACTAATTACTGTAGAGATCACTTACGGACCGGCAAATTTATTCTTAAATTTTTGTCCTGATCCGGTTGGCTCTTTCAACAAATAAACAGTGTCGTTTCCATGAAATGAAATATTTTGTATTTTGTCCTTATTGACTCGGTCAAGCATTTTAACTTTTGAATTAATAGAATTTTTCTCGACTTCAGTACGTATAATGTTTAATTTTTCACATTGCTGTTTGAGATACGTATGGTAATCTTTAGGTACAGACGAAAAGTCGGTGTCCTTAATATGAAGAGACAACGGAAATTGTGGTCTTTTCCCATACACTATTTCAAAAGGCGAAAATCCAACACTTTGGTTTGGAGTATTGTTCATCGAAAATACTATTCCCGGTAATACATCCTCCCATGGTTTTCCTTTTACAAGAAACGGCGTTAGTCTTTCAGACAAAGTTCTGTGAGGTCTCTCACAAGCTCCCAAACAGTGGTGAGCGAAGCTAGGGGTACATTCCTGAATAATATCCAAATTGCGTGACTAACTTAAAAAGAGCATTTCCAACTGTTAACGGACAAGTGTTAGGTATCGGCTCTGCAAACATGTATTTACTAAATAAGTCAATTGCATAAAAATGTAAGAATTGCCACTGCGAGAGACAGGAACGGATCCATATTGAAGGTCCATTTCCCAAACTTCAAATGGTGCACACGGCGTAGGAAATGACGTAATTACAGCTTTTTTTTTTAGTGTGGTATTTTTCCTGCTTTGACTTTGATGACATGAACGAATATAGACAGTTACTTTTTCACTCAAATTCGGAAAATACTACTGTTCTTGGATCAAATCAAGAGTATTTTGTATACCGCAATGTCCACCTCACGTTGAATCATGATGTAAATTCAATTATTGTTTTAGTGAAAGTTCAGGAACAACTAGCTGAAAATTATTCATTGTTTTTGAACGGACCGATTTCCTATTTCGTGTATGAAATAGTATTCCATTGATCAAGTGGTAATTTGGTATTAATAAAAGAAATCTGCGCGCTTCTTTCTGCAGCTTTGGTAGTTCATTTCCTTCAAGATACCGAATCAACGGTCTGCCGTTTGCGTCAACTCATGTATCGAATCGACACTAAATCCCTTTTCCCGAAAAAAGTCAATCGATGTCAAAATATTTACATTTGAATCAACACAAGTAACAGAGTCTCGTTTTTTGGTATAATTGTTCGTGATTTCATTGTCACTCATATCATTATAACTAGTATGCGTATCATTAATGTCAGTACTTTGTTCAAATATTTTGTCCGAATCCTGTATAGTATCACTTGCAGTGCTTTGATTGAATATTTTGTCTGGATCTTGAATATGAGAACTTTCAGTGCTTTGATTTAAAAATGTTGCATCACATTGAGAATAAGCACTATCAGTACTTTGATCAGTATTTGGTCCGATTTTTGTAAATTAGTCGTTTGAGTGATGTGCTGATAAACGTTGTCGAACTGGTTCAACTGATCCGAAATCGACATTTTGGTATGTTTTGAATCACAATCGGTCATTTTATCTTTACTGTGGATATCCAAATGTTCCGAGGGGCCTCGGTGGCCGAGTGGTCTAAGTAGTTACTACGGAAATCACCAGCCAGTCAACACTGAGGTTGTGAGTTCGAACCCCGCTCGTGCGGGTGCACTCGACTCCAATCTTAATTGACTAGGATTTTCTGTGGCCGCCACGAAATAGCCCAAGACCGGTGCTTAAAAGTGGCGTTAAAACACAAAAAAATCAAATCAAATCAAATTCAAATGTTCCGATTCTTTCACTACGTTATATATCTTTCGTGGGTGAAGTTGTATCGTTTTTCATTTTGATACATGTATATACTGTTGATCAATGTCTTCAGTGTCGGCATCATATTCATTTCGCATGTAGCATTACTTTTTTGTGTGGAACACTATTAACGACGGTTTACATACGAACTGGCGCAGACAGAAAGATATTGTTTTAGTTGTAAATTATTACTGTCGCTAGTATAAGAGTCACGTAATAAAGTGGTCAATTGTATACCTCCTGGAACAATAAATTGTCCTGTATTTTCTGGTTCATATGGGAAGTACGGATCTTTCTCGTCTGGACTTTCAAAAGCATTACTAGTCTCTTGCGTGCATCTTGACAAGGCATCCGGAACTTGCATTTCCCGTGCAGGTTTGTATTGAATTTCAAAGTTATACTGCTGCAAAATAGCAATCCATCGCTCATAAATGGCGCCTCTCAGTTGGTTGATAAATAGCGGTTTCAGCGTTTGGTGGTAGCATTCTATAACAAACGGCTTGGTTCATAGGTATGATGAACATTCTAGAACGGCTGTAACTATGCCAAGTAATTCTAGTTTTGTTGGACTATATGATTTCTACCATTTACTAAGTGCCTTAGATCCGAATCGTATATCACGAATTTCATCAATTTCATTAATTTTCTGATATAACACATAACCAATCCCATTGCAACAAGAGTCTACAGCAAGTCTAAATGGTAAATTGAAGTTTGGAAAGGCCAGAATAGGAGAATTCATCAGGAGTGATTTAACATTCTGAAATGTACGTTGATGTTCATCGGTCCAGTTAAAACGTTCATATTTCTTTAAAAGTCTAGTCAGAGGTTCCATTTCAGCACTGAAATGTTTAATGTATTTTCGAAACCAATTAAATAGACCAAAAAGGCGACGTTACTCTTTGACACTTTTTGGTATAGGGTAATCAACAATGGCTTGAACACGTTCCGGTGGCGGCTCAATTCCTTTATTTTAAATTTTATGACTTAAGTATATACAAGAGTTCTCAGCAAAAGTGCACTTTTTGGGTCCCAGCTTTAAACCTGCACTCGAAAGTCTTTAAAAAACGTCGTAAATCTGCAATATGCTGATCAAATGTTTCGGATGCAACAAGGATATCATCAAGATAGCACAAACATGATTTAAAAGTCAATCTTCTAGCACTTTGTCCATCAACAGTTGAAAAGATGCTGGAGATGAGCTCAGTCCCATCGGTAATCTTAAGAATTTGAAAGTACCAAAACAGATATTAAAGGCTGTGTAACGTTGACTTTCTTTTAAAATCGGTAACTGAAAAAATCCAGATGATAAGTCTATTGAAGTCAGAAAATTCGGTGTTTTATTTGAAAACGATTCAATGAGATCTTGTAAATCAGGAATTAAATAAGAAAAGTGCTGGAATTTAGATACCTAAAGTCGCACCAAAACAGGTATTAAAGGCTGTGTAACGTTGACTTTCTTTTAAAATCGGTAACTGAAAAAATCCAGATGATAAGTCTATTGAAGTCAGAAAATTCGGTGTTTTATTTGAAAACGATTCAGTGAGATCTTGTAAATCAGGAATTGAATAAGAAAAGTGCTGGAATTTAAATACCCAAAGTCGCAGCAAAAACGAAACTTTGACAAACTAGTCTCTTTCGATGAAGTGTTTGCTTTGCCTTTTTGGTTTGTTCTTTTTGACACTAGTACAACCGGACTTGTAATAGGGACATCTTCTGTTTCGTCTACTGGTGCAATTACTCCTTGTCGCAAAAGTTCATCTAAATGATGTCTTAAAATATCTTTCTTTTCAGGAGTTAAACGATATGACCGTTGGTGTTTCGGTTTAAAGTCGGGCTTCAAACGTATTTGGTGTTGGACAACATTAGTAAAGCCTAAGTCAGGGTTTTCCTCGGTTACAAATAATCCTTTATGAGAATGTAAAAATTCAACCAAAGTCGATTTCTGTACTTCAGTTAAGTATTCGGGAATATTAAAATAAGAAATAAATTTAGAGTCAATCTCAGTACTTTTATTCACCGGTTCAGTCGACAATTGAATGTTTTGAACAAAATGAGTGTCATTATTTTCATTCAAAAGGCATACATATATGATCCTTAGAAAAATGGTTCAAGCTCCGCTAAAATCTGTCCTTTATTCAAATGTACAGTTTCATTAGTAAAATTCAATACTTTAACTGGGACTTGTTTCTCTCGATTCACTGTCACTACAGCTTTTGATACTATGACTCCTCTGTCTTTAGATATTTTAGAAGTACATATACCCTGCATTCCGTATTGTACTTTTCCATTAACGTGTCCCCAAATAAGTACTTCTGAATTCGGAGGTATAGAAACGGGACTTTGAGTTAAAACCTTGAACTGTTTGGATTTCATGCAACAATCACTAAAGTCAAGAACGATATTCTAAAATAATGCGTTCCTAAAATTAAAGGATGCGATGTTTGCACTAAAACATATACAGGAATCCAGTGCTTTCCTTGAGGCACAGAAATCTTAACCTTAGCAGTGCCATAAATTTGCACTGTTTGATTATTCGGTAAAGTAATTTTGTCATTTTTTAGCACTAAACTCGGACTTCATGGAATCGGGTATTGAATTAAAAAGTTGCGAAGACATGACATTTATCGAGCTACCTGTATCAATCAATGCTGAAATTTCCAGATTTGCAATTCGCACAGGCATATATAAAATTTTACAAACAAAAACTGAATCGTCGTCACTTGTACTTTCAGTTGATTCTGAATAATTACTGTAATGTTCATGGCCAGAATCAAGAACAGTTTTATTAGAAATGTTAACATGGGCAGACTGGTGTACAGAAATGTTATTTAGTTGCCGCCTCGAAGGTCCTGCCCTGTGAACCCCGGGTTCCTCCTGTTTCCCGAATAGTTTATACACTGTGGACTCTTATGACCCGTGTGCCCACTTAGTTTTGAAATTGTTTAAATCTTTCACCGCAGCGTGAATGTTATTGGCAGATTTAGTAACAGCAGCTACGAGCGGTGCATCATCCTTTCGATAGCCGTAAGCTTCGCCCATTTTGGCAGCTGCTAAGCAATTTGGGCTGTCATGATGGTGACCTGCCCGAACAAAAAAGGCGAGTTGATCAGGCAACCCGTTTATAAATTTAATCAGTATTTCGTGATCACTTTTGTGCAAAATTGTTGCTTTTTCAAGTAGTTGGGCGTACAAATCGTCAATTGATTGCCCTTTAGAAAGTTTTAATGTTTCAAATAGTTCACCTTCAAGAAGTATAGTTGGACTTCGAAAATCAACATCAACATATTTCTTCTTGTAAACCTGTTCAAAAGTTTGCCATAATTGCATATTGTCGGCTGGAAGAGTATTGAAAAGCGGCAATTATTCTAGCATCCTCTTCCGGTAATATATGATGCAATACGGCATAAGACTCACACCCAAAAACTGAAATGCATTATCACGTGGGTATCCCCCAAATTTTTGACAATTTGCTAAGTTTTCCATTTTGTGATAAGAATTAAGTTTGAAATTTGATAAGGAAGGTTGAACTTCGTCGTCAAGTGTTGAAGAAACTACGGTATTTGGCGTACTAGAATTGGTAAAATCTGAGTATTGAAATTTATCAAATGGTGTCCAGGCAGGGGTATCTGGTGTGTTTATATTTGTCAAACTAAATGAATCATTTAAATGTAGTGGAGAAGGTTGCAATAAAGAGCCAATATCGGACTCTAGGTCAAGGTAATTTGGTTATACACTAGAAATTAAGTCGTCGACATTTACTCAAAAAAAGTACAATGTTATATATACAACAACAAAAAATCAGTAATGAGAACAATCTCACATACTGTACACTCAGCTGTAAGTAGACGAGCAGAAATGAGATAAATCTCACATTCTACATAAATGAAAATAAATACAGGAACTGCGTATTAAAATAAATCTTTAGTTTTGCAATCTTCAATTATCCTAAGTAAAAGTCGAAATAACCACACACATGCCAAATGTGGATGTAGGTGAATTCCGTCTTTATATATATTTGAATATCCCGACGTACGGGCATGCTATTTATGACTCATTTATGTATAGTAGATGCGTAAAAATAAATGTCTATGTTTGTGTGGAAATATTGTTATAAAATGAATATTTGTTCGTATAAGTCACTGGTCAAAATGCTCTCACAATTTATCAACATTAAAAACAATAAGTGTCCAGTACTCGTGTACGGGGTCTACATGCACGGGAGCCACATTTTCAGAAATAGAATTAATTGTGTCTTGAAACCTGCACAAAAATTCTCAAAACATTGTAAATGTCCTCTTAAACGCTTTTTAGGGTCTCTCCACCATGTGCGATATGAGCCTCGTCTTTTAACTTTAGTTTTTGGATTGGGAACTAGCTCATGAATAAAAACACGTCTTACATGAACGACATTTATTACCAGAGAGAGAGAGAGTAAAACAAAAAGGAGTTTCCGGACATCACTTGTACAATTCCGTATAAAACATATAAAACTGAATTACACATATATATTATAATATATATCTAAATATATAACACACCATCACATTGTTGGCTGCTTTGTCGGCCGGTACGAGCACAAAACGCTTTGAGTACTTGAATTTTGCGTATTGCTATATTTGTTTGATTTTTCTTTAGTTGTTTTTTTTTTTTTTGGGGTGGCTTTTCCTAATATCTTTCACTTCAATCAATTTGACACATTTTCGCAAGATGTGCAATTCGGTTTCTTTCGAGCTTATATATACATTTTCTTCAAACAAACACTACATATACGTGTCTGCACTTCAAGGAGATATATACAAAACTCAAAAGATGTAATTAAGAAACCACTCTTAACAAGTTTCAAGTAATGTTTTCATTACTGACATTGTTTACAATCCTTTTAAATTCATTTCACAAATCTGGGAAACATGATTTTTAGCTATATATATTTATGACAGTTATGTACATTGTATACTAAAGCATTTGTTCTGAACATGCATGCATCAAATATTTTCAAATAAACAATTGATAATGCGTTCATTTGGAAGTAAAATTTTATATCACATAGAAGGATAGGGAAGGGTTTGTAAAATAACATCATGATTATAATCAATGAAAATATAAATACACTTGAAATATATGTATGAAAGAAATTAAAATTCTATGTAAAGTTGAAAACTCGTATATAATATATATAACTAAAATAGACAATATTTGTTCAAAGAATCTCTGCAAGTAAGGTTTCACTTTATCGACGATAAGAGGGAAGCACACCTATATTAGTCCCAGAAAAACTTTGGCGGCAGATTAATTGGGTAATAGTTGTCAATTTCAAGTCAACCCATTTTTTTGGCAAACTGTCAAATTTAATTAGTACAACCTATAAAAACTAAACAAGCTAAAGAGGAAACAATATTATATAAAAAACAATAACTCGGAGACCAGGCGCACTCAATTAACCGTCGATATAATCCTGACAACAATAATTTTGAAACTTAACAGCAAAACTGACTAACAAGCAAATTGATATATATTCCTTAAGACATAGATATAAGAAGATGTGGCATGAGTGCCAATGAGGTAACTCTCCATCCAAGTCACAATTTGTAAAAGTAAACCATTATAGGTCAAATCATTTGATAAATAAGTACAATGAGCAACTCAGTTTCTTTGGATCCTTCATATGTTCTTCAAACAAGATACACACTTTAACCATTAACCATTAAATATGCTTGTTTGTACTTTCAAGTGGATCTAATAAAAATTTCAAAAGATGCAAGAAACCACTATCTTTAATAATTTCTATAGTAATTTTCTGCACTACAGACATTATATGCAACCCTTTTAAAATTCATTTCACAAATCTGGCAAACAAGATCTCCAGTTCCATTCACGACAGATTTTAGTGCTTTGTACAACTTAAGTTTTCGCATCTGTTCTCGTCCTGAATAAGCATGCCATATTTGAAATCAAAAATTTTAACCAAGTATTTTCCGCTTTAGCAGAAGAAAGTGCAACAAAACTACCCACAGCTTAAAGATTGTATCACCAGCCGACTAGTCAGTTCATAACCCCAAACTTAAATCAGGATAAGTACATTGTTCAAAATTAAAACACATTATTTGAAAGATCATTAGTAAAACTAGTGATAATTGCATAAAGCGTCGTAATCTCCACCAGTTAGGTTCAGTCTACGGTTAAAGTGGTTTGTAGACATCAATAACTTTGTCAAATTACACTTTCGTGGACTTGTACGAACCTTGTAAAGAAACGTCTTTCTCGTCAAAAGATATCAGAGAAAAATACTGTTTTCCATTTTCCCGTATTTTACTCATAATGCGCTTATTTTTTTTCGCAGATAACCTTTAGATATATATAGTCTAAGAAAAAGAAAAGCATTAAAAAAATTACCGAACACCAAGATAAATGAAAAAAGGAGGTCCAACCCGGACCCCCTTCCCCTGGATCCGCCACTGATAGCAGTATTATAATGAAAACCTTGACAAAAGGGAAACGGAAGAAATATGACAAATGATGTTACACACACTAGTACTACCCGACTCAACATTAAGCAACACGAATTCCACATAAATCGCAGTCAACGCAGTTGCTCCAGTGCAATGCTTCTTAACTTTAACAGTTATGATCATAGTACTAATTTTATTTGAACCACAAACTCATTTGTTATTGTAAGAGAAAAAGAATTAATCAAGAACAGAGTCTCCCGTGATGAATCAAAATTTGTAAAAAAACGTATAGTGATAGTTAAATAGAAATTAACGATGCGTGCAAAATTTTGTATTTTGATTTGAATATAACATATTATACGACTTGACATAACAGAAGTTACATTCAAGGTCATCTGTAAAAACATAACATACTTTTTTCTCCTTGACATTATATTTTTTTTTTTGTAATGAAGTTTCACTATTTATATCCGTTTTGGGGCTTTCCCTTTGTGAACATACAACAGGATGTGTCACTCTTTCTTTTGTTCAACTTAACGACATCGTTATAAGTATGGAAAAACTTTGGAGTGTTTTACCACCGAAATGTTGTTTTGTACAAACTGGATCCTCATCTTCTTCTGGTAACACGTCAGTTCAGTGCATGCGGACACGAGCACATCACACGACCTTTAGAAACGTCAACAGCTTGACTGCTTCACCAACGTATTGGCATTGCAGAAACGGAATAAAATTCAACTCCACGATGATATTGAAGCTGACGCAATATCGTACAGAGACCAGGAGACACCACTCGTCACAACTCGGCCGATTCCGTACCTTCCTCGAGTAACGGATTCACCCGAGGATTGCCGATTGCAGGAGATACTACACAACGAAACTCGTCCTCCACCATGGTGCTGTCAAAACAAAGACAAAACGACACCGAACTCCGAACGTGCGCTATCGGGTACTGCTAAAACATATAGAAACCCGGACACTTCAGAAGTCGCCACAAACGATGTACCATTGCCACCGTGGTGTTGTCAAAATCGAGAAGGAACAACAAGCACCTTGAGTGCTTTAACAGTTGAAGCCACTAGATACAGGTATGATGATTGCTATACCGTCAAATCTCTCTACCTTCAGTCGAACACTGCCACTACATGTAGCTCTGCCGACACGTTTACATTGAACGCAAGGATGGAAAACTTGGAAACAGCGCTTAATTTACTGCAAAATAACTATAAACGTATGGAACAGGCAATGAACCAACAAGTTGAGAAGGTCGTCGAAATTATAGCAAATGATATCAATAAAGAAGATGTTATTAGAATGTTTCTGGATTATAATGAGAAAGACTTTACCAAGATAAGAAACAAGAGACTAAAAGATGCTGTACAATTCATGACGAACAGTTCGAAAACAATAAGGAATGCATTGATGCACCAAACATCTGCGATTAAGAAACTGAGTGATGCTTATCAACGGACAAAGGTATTTACTACTATTTCATTGTCTCGCTCATTGATCATATCAACAGACAAAGGTAAAACTAGTATTTCATTGTCTAGCTCATTGAAAATATCAACGGACAAAGGTATAACTAATATTTCATTGTCCAGCTCATTGAAAATATCAACGGACAAAGGTATTACTAATATTTCATTGTGTGACTCATTGAACATATCAACGGATTAAGGAATACCAGTTTTTTATTTTTAATTTCTAGCTCATTGAACATACTGAAAAGTAGTTCACGTTTAAAATTTAGTTTTGAAAGACTTGTGACTGCATGGCAGTTGTCTAATGGTTTGAAAATTTGCACTAAATATTTCTCACAAATCTAATATACGGTCCTTAAGTTATTAATTGTTTAACGTCAAGTGGTAGATATTTCATGCCCATGCGGGACGAGTAAATCTGATATTCGTGTTAACATTGTTATCAAAAACTGCTTCGTCAAGGCCCACAGGAGGCTTTAGTGTTATTATTCTGTGATTTGTCTACTTTTGCCTAGATAAAACTTTTGATTGATTAAATGAGGAGAGTCTAACGGCGATGTTTTTTCACCTGAAATGATTATGCTTAATATATTAAACTAAGGTGATACAGGATGTAGTTAAAACTTACATTTCATTTAACAATTTTATCTGTTTAATTCTAAATATCTGTCGACTGCTACTCGAATGTTATGCTCTATTTCTTTCTCATACATAAACGATTCTATATTAAAGTATAAACGTGTGGCTGTTACAAATTCTAAAATAGATTTTAAAACATATATATATTATATGTCTTTCGGGATCATAAGATGTGACATAGGCTGATATTCTCTTTCAGTGTTCCATATCTCCTGATCCGTCAGTCGAAAGGGACACAAGGAACTGACAGGGAATGTAATCCTTCAAGATCCCATGTGAAGCCCAAATATTAATATGTCCTGATTTCACCATTATATACCATTCTGATCTTCTTTTGTGTTCACAGGGTCCGAGGCTGATATCATATACTAACGATGTACGAACATACCCAGGCTGATAACTGATATTTGATCTTGACTTGACGGGGACTAGATAAGGCATGTCATCACAAACATATACGGGTTCGACATTACACCCTAATAACCTGAAATAGCCCTACCTCGAACCGGATTCAACCAAGATTCATAACATAACCCCTTATTAGCCCGGCCACGCGACGTCACATAATAGAAAGATGGGTTATCAGCCTGGGTGTGATTGTATGGCTAGTTTACGTCCGCTCGATACAATATGCAAAAACAATCATATAAATGCTAAGTGATGAATAAGTAAAATAAATGTTTGCAACACACTAGAGGTAATACACTCAAATATTATTTTTAATTTAAAAGTAACAAAACAATTTTATTTGGTTCAATCTTGGAAAATCGACGAACAATGACTGAAAAAAAAAGGGGGGGGGACAAACATATTTAGATTTCTTATCAAACTTAGTCCAAAATAGTCGAACTCTCAAACTGTGTTTTATTTTTGTTTGTGTGTATATTTTGTATTTATTTTATTCATTTATACAAAAAATTATCAAACCTAGAAAATGACTTCCTAATGGCCACTTCCTAATGGCCCACTTCCTAATAGCCTATTAATTATTATCATACACTACTGAACATGTTTGTGACTCAAGTATTGTCAAACATAACTTTTACAGACGCCTCATATGGACAAACATGAATTGGACAGCCATGTATGTCAATGGTTAGGGATCGAAGGAAGACGACCAGTAATTACAGAAACGCCACAAACGGTTACAACGAATATAAACATTTTAGAAGATGATAATGATGATATGAATATTGCCGCCCCGACACCATGTTTGAACGGAACAAGACAGGTCATCCATTTCAATACCGGAAGTAAGGGAATAGACAAACAAGAATACTTAACTACGGGTGACAGAAATAACAATAATTACATTCATTCAAATAACCAAAGAACACATGCTAGTTCAAATAGAAGTCATGTAAGACGTCCGTTGTTTTGCGATCGAAAAGGAATATGTGTGTAAGTCTCTCTCAACTTTCAATTTATGTCTATCATCGGTAAAAATCGTCAATTATACGCGCCTTTGTGACGTCATTTACCAGATAGAGGGGATCGCCTGTATCCCTGCACTATTAACGTTCATCAAGCGTCTTAGTGATCGTCATTGTGCAGGATAAACTAGATATAATGTTGGTACCGTAGGTACTTAATCACTATTCCCTAATGACAGCAGTCATCATTGTCAATTATGAGAATTTAATTTGCCAGATAATTCGTGCAATATAGCATCATATTTGCCCAACCACTCGCCATCAACATGGGAACGGAAGTGACGATGCCCCTAAACGCACTTATGATGTTCACTAAAACCAAAGTTTTTGACGGAAATGCATCGAACTCGAAAGTTGTCTATTATAATTCCAGCTCGCTTCGAGTCAAAAGACTATGATGATTATTATTTCTGCCGGAAGGACACACCAATAACAGTTAAGTTAGAGTTGATGAGATTTGACCAACATTTTATTCAATTGATTTGGTCCCAACTAATTTTTCTAAGGGATGAAATGTGGTGTTTAAACCTGATGTAATTTAAACACAGAAAAAAGTTGATAAAAATTTGTAAATTTCAAATGTAGTCATAAATAGACCATTTGTGCATTTAAAGTCTATTCCATGTAATTGTCCTAGTTGATAAGATATTCTACAGCTTGCATTCCCTATCATTATTTCCTTGATGGAAAAGGGGGCAGGGGTCATGTTGTAAAGTTTTCTGTTTTCTATGTTGTGTTTGTGTTTTGATGTTATTGGTTCAGGCATTATTTGCCATGGCATTGTCAGTTTGTTTTGAACTACTTGTTTGGATTTCCCTTTGACATCTTTTATCTTTCGCTTATGCTTTTACAAAACACCATTTTCATGGAGAAAGCAATCAAATAGTTAAGAATTAATTACTCTAGTTCCACACAAATTTATGACATGATTGAAGTTGAGGCACACAAAATTACGAATTTACTGTGATGTGATATTCCAACATTGAAATAAAATTATGTAAAGGAGATATTATTGGTAGATCTGAATAGAAGGATTTGTCTTTAAAGGTTTGGTAAGCTTTTGAGGTGAATGTCGACATGTTTGTGCTTTGTATAGAATATTACAATAAAAGATTGGATGTGAAATACTTGAACGTTTAAGATGCCTGCTTGCTGATTTATATTTACGAATGATGTCCTTGTACCGATGATAACATTTAGTAAATGTTTTGACTAGTTTGTGATACCGAAAACCCTGGTGTAATAATTTTTTAGTAATACAGATTTCTTTCGTTAAAATCAAATACGTTGTTACATACACGAGCGAATCGAAGGGAACGTCACCATCCTTAAAATGGATAATTAACAATTGGAATTGAAAAAAAAACATCTCTTCTATCATAAATTTTGGTATTAACACTGTTAGTATTATCTTTATTTAAAGTCAGTTAAGCAGGATTAATCTCTTAAGTATGATACTGAAGTTGCACCTAGTTGACCATGTGCACACTAAAACAATTGTATTGAATTATAGAAAATTTAGTTGAATCAACAGTATCTGTAGATTTTTAGCTCACCTTTCAAAAGGAAATGTGAGCTTTTGCCATCACTTGGCGTCCGTCGTCGTCGTCGTCCGTCCGGTGTTAACTATTTCAAACATCCTCTTCTCTGAAACTACTGAACCAATTCCAACCAAACTTAAGCTGGATGATCCTTATGATAATTTCCGTATTTTATTTTCTGTTTCGTCAAAAAACTTGGCCGCCATGTATAAAAATAGAACATAGTCGTAAAATGCGGTTTTTAGCTTATATCTCAAAAATTTAAAGGGGCACTAGCTACGAGGTATATAAAAAATCTAAAATATGATTTTTTTTTGTTCAATCATTAATGAAAGTGAAATAGTGAAATAATTATTCGGTTTTTGCAGCCAGTATGGTTCAATTTTGTCAAAATAAGCTAAGAAACATTGATGATGAATTATTCACTTGTAAGTGAATAATTCGACCTCATTGAATTCGTATTCATGTGAACTTCAATTTAAATCCTTAGCTAGAGATGGATAACGCATGAATTGTCTGTGTAAAGTTATTTAAAGGCAAACAATGTCAACATTGAAAGTGAAACAAAGGTAAATCATTTGATTGACTGATTCGATCCACACAAAAAAATCATTCTTATACAGGTAAGACGACGATAAACATATATTTTCAATCTATAATATGAAATTTATCAGACCTAGAAAAATCTAATTGCACGAGTTCGCTTAATCTATTTATATCTATATTTATGTTTATATCGCTTATATGGTCATGGGAGGTGTTCGGAGGTCAACTCGATAGTTAATTAGATGGCGTCTAGACTAAAATACACACGAAACGAAGCTACATATTATCGAGCTCATGCCCTGTTGATTGTTTATTTAAGACTTTCAATAGTTTGGATAAATGTTTTATATTGGTATAAATCAAATATGAGAATTTGACACAATCGGTGAACATGAATTTGACAGCTAGTGCCCCTTTAAGCACTTAGAGCAAATTTGACATTGGGTTAAATGTTCGTTAGGTCAAGTTATATCAGCCCTGAAATTTTCAGATGAATCTAACAACCCATTGTTGGGTTGCTTCCACTAAATTGGTAATTTTAAGGAAATTTTGCAGTTTTTAATTATCTTGAATATTATATAGATAAAGTTAAACTGTTAACAGCAAAAATGTTAAGCAAAGTCAGATCTACAAATAAGTTTATTATGACTAAAATTGACTCCTTAAGGAATTATTGCCCTGTAAGGACAATTTTTCAGAATTTGTTTATCATGTTTTCTATCTTAAAAAAAATCTTGTCCTCTGAAACTGCTGAACCAAATTTAACCAAAAGTTAGCTGAATGATTCTTAGGCTATCTCGAATAAAGTTTGTGTTTTCTTTTCTGTTTCCTCAGAAAACATTGCCGCCATGGATAAAAATAAAGCATAGGGTACAATGCAGTTTTTGACTTATGTCTCAAAAACTAAAGCATCTAGAGCAAATCAGACTATAATTTACAGTATTCTTAAAGTCAAAGTCTACCTGCCCTGAGATTATCAGCCAAATTGGTTATTTGATTTTTATGTTGTTGCCCCTGAAGTGATGATTTTAAGGAAATTTTACAGTTTTCGGTTATTGTCTTTAATACTATTATAGATAAAGAGCAAAAATGTTTAGCAAAGTAAGATCTACAAATAAGTTTCGCATGACTAAAATCGTCAATTGACCCCTTAAGGAGTTATTGACCTTTAAATACAATTTTTCACAATTTGTTCATCTAGTTTGCTTACTATAAAAAATCAATTCCAAACTTGGGCTCAATTTTTAGAAACATCTGAAAAAACATCAATTAAAATGGAACAGAGGATGAAATGCATCCATACAAAGAACTTTTATATAGTATTTTAAGCCACTCATTAATATATATTGAAATTCCATGGTTTAGTTTAGGCTCTAGAGCCTCTTGTTATGTTTAGTGTATTCTGTTATGGTGGAGTCATCGTCCAAAGGAAGGTTGGGTTGGCGGTGTCTGCATCCATGGTAGTTTAGTTATTCTTTTATGCATCGTCCTCCACCTCCGAGCTATCTGCTCTTTGATTGTCCTTGGGGAACAATTTGCTTTATTTCCATCTAAACTATGTGTTATATTATCCTGCATGTGCTGTCATCATTGTCTTTTAAATTTTTAATTGAAAGTACTATAAATTCAGTATGTAATGCTACAATCATTTGAAAAGTAACAAAAATGAAGCAAGATGTATTCTATTTATGTTAAGGATGTTCGCTACTCTGGTTTTAAATAACAAGATGATTTTTTAAAGACAGATATTAATTGAAAGTATATAAATAAAGGAACTAAAAAAGCAGAAAAAATGAAGGGTTCGTGTGCTTGTTTCCGAGATATAAGCCATTCAAAATTTGGCTAGAAGTGATTCTATCTAAATTTTTCATACAATTAACATTGACACCTTTTTTCTTTAAAAAACTATGAAAAAATAACAAGGATTATATAAGATTATCAATTATTGTTTTTCAAACCACACGTGATAAAATTATGAAAAGAAAAGTAGGGGTAAGCGGGCAAAATTTTTTGATAGCACTACATGGATAAAACCATAGGATTCCGAATATCTGGCAAAAAATTCAAAAACAAGAGGAGCTAAAATACTTAAGTCTATGGAAAAAGGCATGAAGTTGAAACATAGAACTTTAGTATTGTTTTTAAAATTGGTCATGATACTAAGGTGACATTATTAAACACACAAACTAACCCAATATCAAATATACAGGGTATTCACACGTGTTCTCTTTTAACTGATAAGATACATAGAAATGTATAGAAGGTCAGATAATAATCAATATTTTAGCTTATTGAATTTTTTGGTTATTTTGCTTGTAACAATGAACAAAATTTCCTAATTAACCTTGGTATTTTCTTCAATCAAAGTTATTTATTTATTCCCCTTTATATTGCTATTTAACATTTAATAGTATTTGAATACAGGATTTTTTATTCGGCCATGCTGGATCTATGTGATCACACCAGATTTGGAGATGGTGCTAAATTCTAACTTGAAGACATTTCATGAAAATAGTTATGTGTTTCTATGACTTGCAGAAACTTTATACACCTTATAAACATCAACTGCCAACTTCCAATATGTTATTTGTCCTTAAATTAAGAAAAGGTTGGGCGAACAACTTCTTTATTTCAGATATACACATGCATATAGTTCCTTTGTGAATCAAAATTTATATTAAATTGCAATCTATTAATTAATATGAAAAATGTGTTTTATCAAATTTAAGCAAATGGTAAAAACATGAAAGTGTTTTATCAGTATCTTATGTTCGTGTAAGCCATTGAATAAAATTTGGTATTAGATGTGTTCTGATACCACACTTTTTTTTAAATACTAATATTCCCATTCTTGCATAGCCAAATGATATAATTGATAGCCAAATGAGATTTTTGATACAATACCAGCGCTCTCAGGAGTTCTTGCCAGATTTCTATGAAACTTATATCATAGATATAAGAAGATGTGATTTGAGTGCAAATATGACATCTCAGTCACAATTTGTAAAAAAGTGACCAATTATAGTCAAAGAACGGCCTTCAACACGGAGCCTTGGCTCACACCGAACAGCAAGCTATAAAGGGCTCCAAAATGACTAGGGTTAAACCATTTAAACATGAAAACCAACGGTCTGATCTATATAAAAACGACAAACGAGAAACACTTATGAACCACATTAGCAAACGACAATCACTGAACAACAGGTTCCTGACAGGACAGGTGCAAGCAAATGCAGCGGGTTTAAACGTTTTAACAGTCGCCAACATTCGTCCTAACCTGAAGGTAACATCACAACATAGAAAGACACCTTATAAAATATCAATGAACGAATTAATTTGATCTATGACACAATGAGAATACAATATTAATAACAAAAAATAGTGGAAGATGTAAGACAATGTAAAAAGACAACAATAACCTTGGACAAAATGACGTTTAACAAAATAACGTAAACAAGTAAATATAATAATTTTGTTGGAAGGAGGTTTATATCAGCAATGTCTTGGACGGGTACAGAAATCAGTGCGGATCAATTATTTTTAAAAGAGTTATGCCCATTGGAAACATTAATTATATGGAAATTGCATCGTTAGTGATCTCATGTGTTCATTTCTTACCAGAATTTTTGAAACTTTTATCATAGGAATATATCAGCAATAATTTTGATGAATTCGAAAATTAGTGCCCATCATTGCATCAATTATTTTCAAAACGAGTTATGCCCCTTGGAAATATTAATTATATGGAAAATTGTCTTGTGAGCGCTTTAATGTGTACAATCCTTGCCAGATTTTCATGAAATTTATATTATAGGTTTTATCCTATATGATCTTGAAGAGTTCACAAATCAGCGCCGATTGATTATTTCTAAAAGAGTTATACCCCTTGGAAATATTGATTATATGGAAAATTGCAATGTTATCGTTCTCATTTGTTCGATTCTTGCCAGACTTTTTTGAAATTTATATCATTGGTTTATATCAGCAAGGTCTTTGACACTTTCAAAAATAAGTTCTGATCAAACATTTTAACAAGTTATGCCCCTTTGGTAATATAAATTATAATAGCATTTGCTCTGATGCCCATAATATTAAAAAGTTTTAAAGAAAAAAAAAGAGCATTTTTTAGTTATTGCCTTTGTACCTTGGAAAGATTAAATATGTGAAACGCGGGGACATTGGAACTCTGTTCTTTTATCTATGGAGCGAACCCTTCAAAAACTTTGCTAATGTTGACCATTAACAAATAAATTAAATTCTTGGTGTACTTAGATATTAGGATCCATAGATAAATAAATAAATTAAAGTCTTGGTGTACTGGGATATGCTGAATCTAACCGTGTATTTAGATTTTAGTTATTGGAAATTAATAAGCAAATTTAAATTCAATTTCAAAATTTCTTTGACCACATTTGCTCTGTGACAGAAACTATGATGTATCAAATATTTAATCGCATTCAGAATTCAGAGCTATATCAAGCTTGAATAAAGTATCCATACTTAGCTGTTCAGGGTTCGACCTCTTCAGTGTGTAGATTCAAAATAACTGATTCAATATTAATTTGGGCAACGCTAGTTTACCGCTTATATTTAAATATCATAAATTGATTAATTAGGAAGATACAAATTAAGGTAACAATCAAAAACTGTGGGAAATGCATGACCTTCAAAAGAAGAGAGACCAGGTGCGTCGATATAGTAACCGTCTCCTGCTATGCATGCATCACATGCCATATGAATCCACATTCGGTTAAAATGTCACAAATCTGGACAATTGTAATTGTAATTGTAAACTATGGTATCCTGATAAGTAAAATTGAGAATGGAAATTGGGAATGTGTCAAAGAGACAACAACCCGACCAAATAGCAGAAAACAGCCGACGGCCATCAATGGGTCTCCAATTCAGCGAGAAAATCCCGCACCCAGAGGCGGGCTTCAGCTGTCCCCTAAACAAAATGTGTACTTGTTCAATGAAAATGGACGTCACACTAAACTCCAAAACATATAAATGAACTAAAATTAAAAAACATACAAGACTAACAAAGGCCAGAGGCTCCTGACTTGGGACAGGCGCAAAAATGCGGCGGGGTTAAACATGTTTTATGAGATCTCAACCCTCCCCCTATACCTCTAGCAAATGTAGAATAAACAAACACATAGTAAAACTCAGTTTAGAAGAAGTCCGAGTCCGATGTCAGAAAAAGTAACTTAAGAAACTAAGCAAAATGACAATGATACATAAATTAACAAGGGACTACTAGCAGTTACTGACATGCAAGCTCCAGACCTCGATTAAACTGATCGAAAGATTATGTCTTCATCATATGAAAATTCAGCACAATCTCTCCCGTTAGGGGTTGAGAATCATACCATCATAAAATATATGAGAAGAACATAACCCATATCATGCCTACAACTGGTTTAAGAATAAATGTGTTTATTTCCGATGCAAAGACCCTATAAGTGAATCAATATTAATAACACAATATGCCATCTTTAGTGAAATGACAACAGTATCATAACAATATCCATTCTGAATAAGTCTGTTTAAAGGTTTGGTTAGCTTTTGAGGTGAATGTCGAATTATTGCAATATATATTCTAAAGGACTAGCAAAAGGGACAACGGACAACAGAATAGTAAATAAAACATAAAAAACTAAAGTCAGATTAGCAACATGAACTATAGACTGATGAGCAACACGACTTAAAGTCGGATGAGTAACACGAACTAAGACTGATGGGCAACACGAACAAAAGACTAATGAGCAACACGAACTAAGACTGATGGGCAACACGAACAAAAGACTAATGAGCAACACGAACTAAAGACTGATGAAAAACAGGAACTAAAGACTGACGAGCAAAACGAACTAAGACTGATGAGCAACACAAACAAAAGACTGATGAGATAAACGAACTAAAGAATGATGAGCAACACGAACTACGACTGATGAGCAACACTAGCAAAACACTGATGAGAAAAACGAACTAATGACTGATGAGCAACACGAACAGAAGAATGATAAGCAACACGGACCAAAGACTGATAAGCAACACGAACAAAAGACTAATGAGCAACACGAAATAAAGGCTGATGAGTATCACAAACTAAAAATGACGAGCAACACGAAATAAAGACAGATAAGCAACACGAACTAAAGACTGACCAGCAACACGAACAGTAGACTGATGAGCAACACGAACTAAAGACTGATTAGCAACACGAACTAAGACTAATGAACGAAACGAGCTTAAGTCGGACGAGCGACACGAACTTAAGACTGATTTGCTACACTAACTAAGCCTAATGAGCAACACGAATTAAAGACCGATGAACAATACGAACTAGAGAATGATGAGCACATGAACTAGAGACTGATGAGCAACACAAACTAAAGACTGATGAACAATACGAACTTAAGACTGATAAGCAAGACTAATTAAAGACTGATGAGCAAAACGAACTAAAGACTGATTAACAACACGAACTGCAAACTGATGAGCAACACAAACTAAAGACTGATGAGCAACAAGTACTAAAGACTGATGAAAAACACAAACTAAAGACTGATGCGCAATACCAAGTAAAGACTGAAGAGCAACACCAACTAAAGACTGATGAGCAACACGAAATAAAGACTGATGAGCAACACTAACTAAAGACTGATGAGCAGCAAAAGCTAAAGACTGACAAACTTAAGACTGATGAGCAATACGAACTAAAGACTGATGAGCAACACCAACAAAATACTGATGAGCAACACCAACTTAAAACTGATGAGCAACACCAACTAAAGACGGACAAGCCACACAAACTAAAGACTGACGAGCAACAAACACTAAAGACTGATGAGCAACAAGACTGATGAGCAACAAACACTAAAGAATGATGAGCAACACGATCTGAAAACAGATGGGAATTACAAACTAAAGACAATTGAGGAACACGAGCAAAAGACAGATGAGCAACACGAGTAACGGTCAATTGACCAACACGAGCTACAGACGAAGATGAGCAACACGAACTTAAAACTGATGAGCAACACGAACTAAAGACTGATGAGCAACACAAACTAAAGACTGAAGAGCAACACGAACTAAAGCCTGATGAGCAACACGAACTAAAGAATGATCAGCAACACCAACAAAAGACTGATGAGCAACACGAACTAACGACTGATGAGCAACACAAACTAAAGACTGATGAGCAACAAGCACTAAAAAATTGTTGAGCAACACGAACAAAAGACTAATGAGCAACACGAAATAAAGGCAGATGAGTATCATAAACTAAGAATGACGAGCAACACGTACTTAAGACAGATGAGCAACACGAACTAAAGACTGATGAGCAACACCAACTAAGACTGATGAACGAAACGAGCTTAAGTCGGATGAGCGACACGAACTTAAGAATGATTTGCTACACTAACTAAGACTAATGAGCAACACGAACTAAAGCCTGATGAGCAACACCAACAAAAGACTGATGAGCAACGCGAACTAACGACTGATGAGCAGCACAAACTAAAGACTGATGAGCAACAAGCACTTAAAACTGATGAGCAACACAAACTAAAGACTGATGAGCAACACCAACTTAAGCCTAATGAGCAACACGAACTAAAGACTGATGACCAACACGAACTTAAACCTGAAGAGCAACACGAACTATATACTGATAAGCAATACTAACTGAAGACTGATGAGCAACACGAAGTAAAGACTGATGAGCAACACGAACTAAAGACTGATGAACAACACGAAGTAAAGACTGATCAGCAGCACAAACTAACTAAGACTAATGAGCAACAAGAACAAAAGCCTAATGAGCAACACGAACTAAAGACTAATGAGCAACACGAACTAAAGGCTAATGAGCAACACGAACTAAAGGCTAATGAGCAACACGAACTAAAGGCTAATGAGCAACACGAACTAAAGGCTGATAAGTAACACGAACTTAGAATGATGAGCAACACGAACTAAAGACTGCTTTCTGCTATCGTGAAGCATTCCGAACTTTTTGCTCGTCCTCGAATCATATTTGCTAATTAGAAAATTTACAGATCTAACATTGTTAGGCTGTTATTTAGACGAATTTTATATATATATATGTATATAACAAGTCTAAAAGGGTACAACATCACCAAAAAATAATAATAAAATGAACAAATGTTTGTTCATTTATTCAAACATTGATGAATATATCTATCTTGGATTTAAATGTCCTAAAAAAGGCTATTATATGTTAAAACTTTTTTATTATATAAACTTAACCTTTTTTCTAGCGTGTTAAACTAAGATTCGTTCGAAATATTTATTAGCGTTATTCATACCTTCTGATTTGTAAGCAGAATAATTTTAGAAATCCGTTGGCTAGACCTGCGAATTACAATCAGACAATATGGGTTCAAAGTTTGAAAGGAAACCTTAATTACCTCTTTAAAGTATTAACATTTCTCATCATGGCAATATGAATAAATCAGTATAACCCGAAAGGATAAAATACCTCATCGTTGCACTATGAATAAATCAGTATAACCCGAGTGGTTAAAATACAATTACATACATAATATGATCGGTTTAGGCTACTCAGGCTTTAGGCATTGACAATACGACGGGTGCCACATGTGGAGCAGGATCTGCTTCCTTCCGGAGCACCTGAGATCACCCCAGTTTTTGGTGGGGTTCGTGTTGCTTAGTCTTTAGTTTTCTATGTTTTAGTGCAAAGTTTTGTTTACATAAGGAGAAGTTGTACACGTATAATTGGTGACGAAACCAATTTTTGAATATATATTTACCACGTACATTGTGTTGTAAGGTAAAAAAAAATATCAATCTCAATGTCGATGAGAAGTCCATCCATTCGTTTATCCTGATACCGGTTAAAGTTAAAAGATTTTGATATTCACTAAAGGATGATTACTTTTCACTCCTGCTACATTAATCGATTGCAAACTTCTTTTCCAAAAGATTTGCAATTTAACGAAATTTCTCGAGTGGATGCCAACGCATATGTCTTTATTTTCATATTTAGGATAAGATCTAAATCTTATGATAATCGGTCGCCTGGTGGTATCGTATCTTTTTTTTAACTATTTAACGTTTTTGTACTCCGCACAACGCGTTGCGGGGACATAGAAATACCTTGCGTCCGTACGTACGGAAGAAAGATAAGACGTAAGCAATATCCTTTAACTTTACTTTCCGCTACAAAGATGATGCTCTTTCACTAAATAATTCAAAATTTGGTGACTATTTTAAAAGCATCTATCCAATCGAACCAGAGATAAAGGATACAACAGACACAGTCAAGTCTGCCTCATATCTTGACTTACATCTAGAAATTGACAATAAGAGTCAGTTGAAAACAAAACTTTACGACAAAAGAGATGATTTCAGGTTCCCAATTGTGACCTTCCATTTCTATGTAGCAACATTCCAGCAGCGCCTGCATACGGAGTATATATCTCCCAATTGATAGAATATTCTAGGGCTTGTATTTCCTATCATGATTTCCTTGATAGAGGGTTGCTGCTCACAAGGAAGCTATTAAACCAAGAGTTCCAGGTGGTGAAGTTGAAATCATCCCTTCGTAAATTTTACGGACGCCATTACGAGTTGGTTGACCGTTATGGAATAACCGTTTCACAGATGATATCGGATATGTTCCTTATGTCGTAATTACAATCCCCTTCCCTTTTCACGAACGTGACCTACCGAATTAGACTATTTACCGATTTTGTAATAACATGAGCAACACAACGGGTGCCACATGTGGAGCAGGATCTGCCTACCCTTCCGTAGCACCTGAGATCACCCCCAGTTTTTGGTGGGGTTCGTGTTGCTTAGTGTTTAGTTTTCTATGTTATGTCTTGTGTACTATTATTTGTCTGTTTGTCTTTCTTTTTTAGCCATAGCGTTGTCAGTTTATTTTCGATTTGTGAGTTTGACTGTCCCTCTGGTATCTTTCGCCCCTCTTTTGCGTCATTCCGTCTGGTTTTGTTAGCGCTCTCACGTATACAATTCTAGCCAGATTTTTATGAAACTTATATCGTAGGTTTATATTAGCAATGTTTTGGAGGAGTTCGAAAATCAGTCCGGATCAATTTTTTTAATTTCAATTATTTTTAGAAGAGTAATGCCCTTGGAAACATTAATTGTATGGAAAATTGCATTGTTAGCGCTCTCATTTGAATTCTTGCCAGATCTTTATGAAACTTATATCATTGGTTCATAATGTAGCAATGACTTCGAAAACCAGTGCCGATCAGTTGTTTTTAAAAGAGTTATGCCCCTTGGAGAAATCAATTATAAATTGCATTGTTAGCGCTCTCAAGTGTTCAATTCTTGCCAGAATTTTATGAAACTTATATCATAGAGTTATATTAGCAATGTCTTGGACGAGTTCGAAAATTATTGCCTATCAATTATTTTTAAAAGATTTATGCAACTTGGAAGCATTAATTATACGGAAAATTGCATTGTAAGGGCTCTCATAAGTTTAATTCATGCAGGAATTGTCTGAAACTTGAATCATAGGTTTATATAACTCATGTCTTTGACGAGTTCGAAAATCAGTGCCGATCAAAATTTATGAATAGAGTTATGCCCCTTGGAAATATTGATTAAATGGAAAATTCCCTCATGAGCGCTTTTATATGTACAATTCTTGCCAGATTTTTATGAAACTTTTCTTATAGGTTTATATTATCAATGTCTTTGACGAATTCGAAAATCAGTGCCGATCAATTATTTTTAAAAGAATGATGCCCTTGGAAATATCAATTATACGGAAACTTGCATTGTTAGCGCTCTCAAAAGTTGAATTCCTGCCAGAATTTTACGAAACTTATATCTTAGGATCTTTGATTATTTCGAAAATAAGTTCTGATCAAATATTTCTAACGAGTTATGCCAATTGAAAATTGGGATTATAATGGAAAACACATTGCGTTTGCTCTGTAGCGTTTATTTCTCTAAAAGAGGGACGAAAGATACCAGAGGGACAGTCGAACTCATAGATCGAAAACAAACTGACAATGCCATGGCCAAAAATAAAAAGACAAACAGACAAATAATAGTACAGATGACACTACATAGAAAACTAAAGACTAAGCAACACGAACCCCACCAAAAACTGGGGGTGATCTCAAGTAAGATATTAATAAAAAGTCTTATAGAACACAAAAAGTGCCTTTTTTAGTTATTGCCCTTGAACCTTTGTTAGATAAAATATGTGCAATGCGGGGGACATTGGAACTCTTTTCTTTTATTAATTTTAATACTTTCAAATTTCTCAATGACAATAAATTGACCTTATTAGGATTGGATGACTTATCAGGTTTAACATCCCTTACGCAACTGTAAGTATACTAAATGCAATAGATTTTTATACGACCGTTGGTCGTTAAGCAACCAATAATCAATCGGATATATATGACCGCAAAATTTTGGTTTCCAGAAAATAACATGAGAACAAGTGTATGGATCTTTATGAAATTGTACCACAAGGTTCCAATCCTCAAAAGCAAGGTTGGAATTGATTTTGGGAGTTATTGTCCTTACTGCTTGTTAATTAAGGGTAAAAAGGGACAAAACAAGCATTTTTCTTGTTTCATGACAATAGAAGAGGGACGAAAGATACCAGAGGGACAGTCAAACTCATAGATCGAAAACAAACTGACAACGCCATGGCCAAAAATAAAAAGACAAACAGACAAATAATAGTACAGATGACACAACATAGAAAACCAAAGACTAAGCAACACGAACCCCACCAAAAAGTTTGTGTATAAGTATATGGATCTTCATGAAATTGTATCACAACGTTCGAATCCTCAAAAGCAAGGTTGAGATTGCTTTTCATGGTTATGATGCAAACCATTTAGAAATAAATGCCAAAAAGGCCTAAAAACTAGGATGTTCTGGTTTCCGGACAATAACTTAAATAAAAGTCTACCAATCTCACTGAATTATATCACAAGCTTCCATACCAAAAAAGGAAAGTTGGGATTGATGTTTTGGGTTATGGCCTTCGCTGTTTAAGAAAAAATGCTATAAACATTACTTTTCTAATGCTCTGTGTAAATTGTTCTCTTTTCACCCATTCCAATGTGATTTAATTTAAAGTCTTGCATTCTTGTGGTTCTCTAATATGCTTTTTCTAACCGTGTATTTAAATTTGCGATTTTTGGCCCCGTTTTTGAATTGGTCCACATTGAGGTCATAAAAATTGAACTCTTTGGGTTCGTTGATAAGCCAAATCTAACCGTGTATTTAGAAGTTTTGGAATAGGTCCACGTGGAGTTCTAAAGGGTTTAAAATTAAACGTTATTTGAATTAAACAAAAAATGAATTAAAGGGATTCTTTCATATGCTGAATCTAATCATTTATGTAGATTTTCGATTTTCTGTCCTGTTTTCAAGTTTTTTCGGGGTCCAAAAATAAACTTTGATTTTAACAAAAAAAAACAATTTTGATATTTTGAATCTAACTGCCCGGTGTATTTAGATTTGTGGTTTTGGGAAACGTTTTCAAATTGGTCCGCATTGAGGTCCAAAAGGTTCAAAATTTAATTGTTTGATTTCATAAAAAAATTGAATTCTTGTGGGTTCTTTGATATACAAATGTACTGATTCTGACCATGTATTTAGATTTAATTTGTACATTGGACCATAATAGGTAAAGGTACGGCCTTCAACACGGAGCATTGGCTCACACCGAACAGCAAGCTATAAAGGGCCCCAAAAATTACTAGTGTAAAACCACTCAAACGGGAAAACCAACGGTCTAATCTATATTAAAACGAGAAACGAGAAACACTAATGAACTACACAAACAGACGACAGCTACTGTACATCAGATTCCTGACTTAGGACAGGTGCAAACATTTGCAGCGGGATTAAACGTTTTAATGGTACCAAACCTTCTCCCTTTTTCTGAAACAATAGTATAACATCACAACATAGAAAGACACACTATAAAATATCAATTGGAAGGCTTAACTCAATCAAAAAACGTAAATTAACACACAATGAACGAATAAATTTGATCTGTGATACCTGAATGCAAATACATAGTTAATAAAAATTAGAAAATCATCACTTTTGAAAAAAACCTGCGTCATATTATACACAGGTAAATGAAAATAATTTTGTTGTTAAGTATACTTCTTCTGTGTGTATAAAATCTTCCGTTAAGGAATACCAAGAAATTTCTTTAATATCAATAAAACTAATCTAACACTTGATACATATGGGGTGAATATCAACAATACCACTATACAATTAGTGCTAGATAAAACTTCCTGTACAGGTGCAAGAACATTATATAAGGAGAAATGAATTAATTTTGATGTTCATAGTACGAAGAAGTGAAAATTTGTAGCAATTCCAAATAATCAAAGCTGGTATATAGACAAGATCCATGTTAACATTAAATAACAAAAAAGCATTAACTAGTATCAACAGGTCAAATTAAAGTACGATTTGAGAGTACTCGCAGTTACTGACAGCTAGTATGTATATTCTTACATAATCATGTTAATTTATTTTCTTCCAGAGAATTAAGTAGAAACAACTTAAAAAGTTTACCAGAAGATTTGTTTTCGATGAATACGAATCTTAAATATTTGTAAGTGTGATTGATGTCTACATGTATCTCATTATCGTATTATAGATTGTATGTATCTCATTATCGTATTATAGATTGTATTGTATATTTAATCAAACATGATTCGAAATATATTGTGTGATTGGTAGTTAGTTAAGAATTCAGATTATCATAGATTGTTTTGTATAGTTGATTACGTACATATATAACTGATGTTCTTCAATATACTTGTGTACCGAGAACTCAACAGTTTTACCATCATTCTATTTTCTAAGCACACTCCTTTATACGTACTTGTTTGATTTTTCTATCTTATTAAATGCTTTAAGGCTGCAGTTTCAGGGTATAAACATTGCATCAAGAATATCAAAAACATATATATCTGTTTGGTACTTTTGAGTGTTTTTTTAGTATCTTAATAAAGTATATTCTAACATAATCATGTTAATTGATTTCTTCCAGATATTTAGATGGTAACAACTTAGATAGTTTACCAGTAGGATTGTTTTCGATGAATAGGGATCTTGAGTCTTTGTAAGTGTGATTAATGTCTATCTCATTATCGTATTATAGATTGTATTGTACATTTAATCGAACATGATTAACAAATATTGTAATTGGTAGTTAGGTAAGAATTCATTTTATTATAGATTGTTTTGATAAGTTGATTACGTACATATATAACTGATGTTCTTTAATATACTTGTGCACTGAGAGCTCAACAGTTTTACCATCATTATATTTTCTACGCCCACATCCTTTATGCATACTTATTTGATTTTTTATCTTATCAAATGTATAAATGCTGCAGTTTTAAGGTATAAACATAGCATCAAGAATATACAAAAAAATATATATTTTTGGTACTTTTGATTATCAGTATCTTAAATAGGTATATTCTTACATAATCATGTTATTTGATTTTCTTCCAGAGATTTAACTGGTAACAACATAATAAGTTTACCAGAAGATCTGTTATCGACGACTAAAAATCTTGAAGATTTGTAAGTGTGATTGACAGTATCTTATAATAGATTAAAATTGAGAATGGAAATGGGGAATATGTCATAGAGACAACAACCCGACCAAAGAGCAAACAACAGCCGAAGGCCACCAATGGGTCTTCAACGCAGCGAGAAAATCCCGCACCCGGAGGTGGTCCTCAGCTGGCCCCTAAATAAAATTGTGTACTAGTTCAGTGCAAATGGACGTCACACTAAACTCCAAAACATATAAATGAACTAAAATTAAAAAACATACACGACTAACAAAGGCCAGAGGCTCCTGACTTGGGACAGGCGCAAAAATGCGGCGGGGTTAAACATGTTTTGTGAGATGTATATTTATTCCAACAAGATTAAAAAAATATCGTGTGATTGGTAGTTAGTTAAGAATTCACATCTTATTATAGATTGTTTTGAATATCAGCTCAAAAATATATTGAAAACATGGAAGAACGAATTTTGAAATCTCTGGTAATTTGAGTGTCTGTATCTTAATCAAGTATATTGTTGCATAATCGTGATAATTGATTTTCTTACGGATCCTTAAATTATAACAATTTAGAAAGTTAACAGAAGGTCTGTTGTCATCGAAAACAAATCTTGAAACGTTGTGATTGATGTCTATCTCATACTTATCTTATTGTATATTAAATTACGTACATATATAACTAAAAAAAATTATAAACGGGCAACTGATGTTCGTCAAAATATTTGTGTACTGAGAACTCAACAGGTTTACCATCATTCAGATGGTATCAAGAAATTTGTTTTGCATGCACACGTATAAAAATTGCGGTTTTTATCCAACGCAATCATAGGTTTGAACGTTGTTTTCAATTTAGACTTGTGTATATTTTTTCGTTTGGGCTTGTATTATATTTGCCTTCGGGTTTATATGATCCGTTCATCCTATTTTGACTCCTCAAAATTCAAGAGTCTATCCTAAATTGAGGTAAATTGTATGGCTTTCCAAATACCGTTTCGATTCCTAACATCACTGAAGAGACATTAATTTTCGAAATCCGGATATGGTGTACTAATTTTTGCACCTTTTGTTTGCGATATACCATCTTTTCCGCAAGTTTATTGTTTTCTGTTTGGTATTAAATTAATAATTTTAAAAGATCCATTTTGTAAAATCTTGTGATCCGTTTATTTGGCAATCGCCAATGGCAGTCAGCAGGGTTTAAGAACATCTGTTGTTCGACCTGTTAGTCAAATGCGTTTTGTTGAAATACACTTTTTCACTTTTTTGGTCTTTTGGAAAATGTTGTTTGTGCTGTATTTAGACCCCTCTATCAAGAAATTTGTTTTGCATGCACACGTATAAAAATTGAGGTTTTTATCCAACGCAATCATAGGTTTGAACGTTGTTTTCAATTTAGACTTGTGTATATTTTTTCGTTTGGGCTTGTATTATATTTGCCTTCGGGTTTATATGATCCGTTCATCCTATTTTGACTCCTCAAAATTCAAGAGTCTATTCTAAATTGAGGTAAATTGTATGGCTTTCCAAATACCGTTTCGATTCCTAACATCACTGAAGAGACATTAATTGTCGAAATCCGGATATGTTGTACTAATTTTTGCACCTTTTGTTTGTGGTTTACCATCTTTTCCGCAAGTTTATTGTTTTCTGTTTGGTATTAAATTAATAATTTTAAAAGATCCATTTTGTAACATCTTGTGATCTGTTTATTTGGCAATCGCCAATGGTAGTCAGCAGGGTTTAAGAACATCTGTTGTTCGACCTGTTAGTCAAATGCGTTTTGTTAAAATACACTTTTTCACTTTTTTGGTCTTTTGGAAAATGTTGTTTGTGCTGTATTTGACTGTCCCTCTGGTATCTTTCGTCCCTCTTTTAGACCCCTCTATCAAGAAATTTGTTTTGCATGCACACGTATAAAAATTGCGGTTTTTATCCAACGCAATCATTGGTTTGAACGTTGTTTTCAATTTAGACTTGTTTACTTGTATATATATATACAACTCGGTCTAAACATCAACCCAACAATGTTAGATATATATATATATATATATATACAAGAAAGGTAAAATAAAGAAAATACCGAACTCCGAGGGAAATTTAAAACAGAAAGTCTTTTATAAAATGGCAAAATCAAAAGCTCAAATTCATTAAACGAATGGAAAACAGTTGTCATATTCCTAACTTGGTACAGGCATTTCGTTATGTAGAAAATGGTGGATTAAACCTGGTTTTATAGCTAGCTCCATAATTATTAAGTTCTTCGGTCACCATCACGAATTTTGTTGACCGATATGATGTGTCGTCGTCTTAACTCTCAAGCGACATTATTTCGTGATCTTAGATCTTTGGATACCAGTATAGCCATCAGTTATTTGACCTGTTGTGTCTTATTCACGAATGAGTGTGACTTAACACTGCTGATGATAGATACATAGTCGAAGAAAGAAAATGAAAACAACGCGATATAAATGTCATGTATCCAAAGCGCTTTTCTGGATTCCCCTCATCAGAAACGCTCAAAGCCGAATACATGAAAGCCAAGGATGTATAAGAACCGAAACAGAAGACGCATACCCATTCGACGCACAATGTCTCGCTCCTTTTGAGGTTCATTTGAATCCCTATGTGTTTGTTTATTATCTGTCAATCGATTTACGAGATTTGAACATCGTTATTCTACTGTATTTACAAGGTTATTATCGTGAACATCGTTAATCTACTGTATTTGTAAGGTTATTATCGTGAACATTGCTATTCTACTGTAATTGAAAGGTTATTATCGCGAAAACGTTATTCTACTGTATTTGTAAGGTTATTATCGGGAACTTCGTTATTCTACTGTATTTGTAAGGTTAGTATCGTGATTATTGTTAATGTACTGTATTTGTATGGTTATTATCTTGAAAATCGTTATTCTACTGTATTTGAAGGTTATTACAGTGAATATCGTTAATCTATTATATTTGTAAGGTTATTATCGTGAAAATCGTTTCTCTTCTGTTTTGTAAAGTTATTATTGTGAACATCGTTATTCTACTGTTTTTCTAAGGTTTTATCATCATGAACATCGTTATTCTACTGTATTTTTAAAGTTATTATCGTCAATCTACTGTATTTGTAAGGTTTTTATCGTGAATATCGTTTATCTACTGTTTTGTAAAGTTATTATCGTGAACATCGTTATTCTTTTGTAATTGTAAGGTTATCATCGTGAACATCGGTAATCTTCTTAAATTGTAAAGTTATTATCGTGAACATCGTTATTCTACTGTATTTGTAAGGTTATTAATCTAACCATTTTTAATCTACTGTATCTGTAAGGTTATTTTCGTGAAATACTTTATCTACTGTATTTGTAAGGTTATTTTCGTAAAATACTTAATCTACTGTATTTGTACGGTTATTATCGTAAATATTGGTAATCTACTGTAATTGTAAGGTTATTATCGAGAACATTATTAATCTACTGTATTTGTACGGTTAATACCACGTGGTAAATATAAAAATTGTCCCTGCTATATTCAGCCTTATCTTTTGATCATTTACTCTTTTATTTTTAAGTTAAGAAAGTTGTTTCTTAATTTGAAAATTATCTGTAGAATAGATATTTACACCATAGTGTATGTTTGGTATTCATTGAGACCATGAATTTGAGGCGGACACCTTTTGATCATGTGATAGGTCTGTGGTGTAAATATTCTGCAGGACATCAGTTCCTCTTTTGTAATTAATTGCATTTATTATTATTTTATTTAAAGATACATTTTTTTTAATCTATTTTGATAAGACGATTCGTCAATCTTTTTGTACAAAAATTATCATTGCTATGTTGATGTTTCTTTCCATTTTTATAATGTTGTTATATTTTATATCTCTTCTCTTTTATATTTCAATTTGTTTCGCAACAAGTGAAATAACAGACATAAAAATGTACAAAACATAGGCATTCACTTTTTATTACATTTAACGTTTAGGGTATTTAGAAGATAACCCATTCAAATGCTGCCTTATGAAAAATGTTATAAAACAGATAACAACGGTCCCGCATTTGAGAGGCACCTGCGAGGATTTTAATACAACGACAGAAATTAAAAGTTTCTATACTTCAGACTGTAGAATTCCAGGTAAGCAGTTTAATATATTTCCTAATAAATGATGAAATTCACTCAAGTTTTATGTATTTGCAACTTATCCATTCAAAACTTGACCTCTGTAGCAAATTTTTGCGATAAGAATATATAGTTCAGACTTGTTTCTTTTTCTTTCTTTGTATTAGCAGTTAAAGTACCTGTATATTTTGGGAATTCGGAATTAAATACGCTATGTATTTTATTTTATCTTGTCATTTAAGAACTCAAGGGATACAAGAAATTGTCATACCATTCTTGGAAGGTTTTATCTAATGACCCAATTCCTCACTAAGTATCACCCTAATAATATAAAAAATGGAGAAGTTTTTCATCAACTTAAACATATATTTTGTATCTACGTTTCTCTTTGTACAAAAACTTCTGTTTAATGAGACGATACGGTCGATTTTTTAGTTGCGCATTGGGATTAATAGTGTATATCGTAGAAATCTTAAGGTTTTGATATTACTGCATGATTGTAAAACTTTTGATTGCATATTCTAGAATAGATATTTAGACATTTTGAGTATCCATATCTGATTGACATCACTGGTTAAACATACCTCAGCACAATATTTATGAAGGCCACATTTTACATTAGAAAGAATGGTTGTACGAACTAAAGAAAGATATTAAATCAAACATTTTGACGTAAAATCAAATTAGATAAAACCTATAGGAAACATTCAACAATTCATGCAATGCTAACAAAGTATCAAAATTATCGGACCAGACGTGATCTTATCAAAATTCGACACAACCTTTAATTATTGTTAATAAACATGTGACAACAATTTAAATGTAATAATAATATTACGATTTTCCTTGTTTTGTTTCATACCATTTCATAAATAAAAAAAGGTTCATCTGTACAATTCATCGTTTACTTTATAATTTAATTGTAAATCATGTTAAAGATTTTAACGATGAATTGGACGCATGCATGAGGATTTAAATGAGGTGGAGATATTGATTTGTAAGACAATAATGTAAATGCGATGTTTTTTTTCTAAATTTATTTTGACAAACTTTGACCACCTTTAATGCTAAAAGTGAATAATTGTTTGATATTTTTGCAATAGTTAATGGAGGATGGAGCCATTGGTCGAAATCTACATGTTCTGTTACTTGTAGAAGTGGCGTTATAGTCAGAAACAGAAAATGTGACAACCCACATCATCTGACGATGGAGTTTATTGTGTTGGTACCAAAACTGAAACATCTTTTTGCAACTTAAGAAAATGTCGTCCAGGTAAATAAAGTGAAAACCATGTTATTCTATAAAGTACTTACACATCTATTTTCTCATTTTAAATATGAAATACTTTATTGTTTGATTTATCGTTGTCACGTTGTGTTATTCTTTAACGTGTTCAAACCAAACTCGGTGTACACCAGACACTTTTCTAAACGGAACTATTGTGGGTATCAATAAATACCATAATCTATTCCTGAGGTAGAAAATCATTAGTATTTCAAAACAATTAAAGTGTAGTTAATATTTAATTGAAAATCTTGACACAATGTTAATTCATGTTAATACAATAAGGAAGCACACCAAAAACACAATGAACAAAAAACATGCACAGGGCAACACACAATCTGTTACACTAGACAGGTATCAAAAACATGCACAGGGCAACACACAGACTGTTACACTAGACAGGTATCAAAAACATGCACAGGGCAACACACAGTCTGTTACACTAGACAGGTATCAAAAACATGCACAGGGCAACACACAGTCTGTTACACTAGACAGGTATCAAAAACATGCACAGGGCAACACACAGTCTGTTACACTAGACAGGTATCAAAAACATGCACAGGGCAACACACAGTCTGTTACACTAGACAGGTATTAAAAACATGCACAGGGCAACACACAGTCTGTTACACTAAACAGGTATTAAAAACATGCAAAGGGCAACATACACTCTGTTACACTAGACAGGCATTAAAAACACAATGAAACATGCACAGGGCAAAATACATTCTGTTACACAAGGCAGGCATTGATGCAATATTTCATGTTTTTTTCTCGTTCAAAATAATGAATCAAAAACAAATATGTTACACACTAACAAACGATAACGACGGGATAACAGGCTCCTGACTTGGGACAGGCACATACAGAATGTGGCGGGGTTAAATTCGTTCGAATGCGCCAAGCATCCCATTAACCAGGGACAGTGGTGTAAGAGTATAACTTAAGAACAAACTATAAAAATCAGTTGAAAAAGGCTCAACTCATCAGATGGATACAAATAAAAATACATTTAACAAAAACACAGAGTGGACGTGGACAGATCCTTATACATCCACACAAAGGAAGACACTAAGTACAGAGCTGGGAGAACTCGCATTTACTGACAGCTAGTTCAAAGCCAATAACAAATAATGAAAAATATCATGCACTTAAGACAAGCTGATTGACCTTTAGGATGATTGACTTCTATATCATTAATAAAATGGAGTACAATAAAGTATATCGTAATAAATTACAATGTTATAAGAACATTTATCTATTTATTACTTTTCTTTCAGGAAAAAAACATCGTAAAAGGAAAATTATGAAAAAACAAAAAAGAAGGAACAACCAATATTGATAGATAAAACTGAGGGGAAATACGAGTAAAATCATCATCATTTTCATTGTGGGAAAAGTTATTCTTTGCCTAATTTTAAATTTTGTCTGTCAATATCTTAGCTACAATGTGTGTTGTTAACTTTCTCTCGACCACAAAGTTAGACGTTTGTCATAGTTTTAAATTAAATTATTAGTCGAGAAGTGTTTTATTAGAAATATTATTGCATTGAATTTGTTCATTTATAACATGTATGCCATAACTTTATGAAATTGTTTGGGATAAAACGTTGGTTAATTAAAGTATTTATTTTGTTTTTGTATCAAGTAACAATATTGTGTGGGGATATTGTGTTTAACTTTCATTTGAATCATTTGGTAATATTAAGTTGGAATATATGGGTTAACTTTCATTTGTATCTTTTGATGATATTGTGTTGGAATATTGTGGTTAACTTTCATTTGTAACATTTGGTAATATTATGTGGGAATATTGTGGTAAACTCTCATTTGTATTATGTTGATAATATTGTGTGGGTATATTGTGGTCAACTTTCATTTGTATCATTATATAATATTGTGTGGGAATATTGTGGTTAACTTTCTTTTGTTTCTTTTGAATCATTAATGTATGCGACTTTCTGATGAATAAATGCGGGTATAAATTTATTATTGGATGTTTTGGTTTTGTTGCCATAACAATATGAAATCAAGAATGCAAATGAGCTAAACTACCGTGTACATAGAATATACATTCAGCTTTTATACCGTGTACATAGAATACACAACCAGCTATAATACCGCGTACTTAGAATACACAACCAGCTAAAATACCGTGGACATAGAGTACACAATCAGGCGTTTTAATTATTTTCAAATTTCAGTAATTTAAAGTTACTGATTGATTCAGTTGAGGGAAAATGCGACCCAAGTGAAACCAAATTGGACACTTAACTGAATAGATCAAAACTATTCAATCGTTCAGAAAAACATTTAAACTCTACAAATAAAATGAACACATGTGTCTCTAATCAGGGCTATCCGATCGCGCGCATTCAGAAGGGTATTCAAACTCTACGAATAAAAAGAGCCCATGGGTTTGTTACCCTTTAAAAAACGTGTTTGTGCAGGCTTTATATTGTCTTCACGACAAAAGTGAGATGTTCTAGCAGACAAGAATCTGACTGTATTGTTTTATATTTGGAAACATTGTTCATCGGAGTGTCTATGGTTGGCAAAGGATACAAACTTGATAGTCAAGCTCATTAGTCGAAAACAAACTGAAAATGTCATGGTAAAATAGCCCCGACTAAACGACAGTATACAAAACACAACATAGAAAACAAAAAAAGTAAACAACATAAACCCCAACCAAAGCCAACTCAATCTAATGTGCTCTAGAAGGTTATACATGCCACTAACGTGGCTCTTGTCTATACAAAGCACACACTTTTGACGTCAAAACTTAGATTCTGATATATACACTTCTATTACACATGATTAATTGGATGATTGAATACAGCAACTCATTAAAAAGACATTTTACCACAAAAATACGGGAATCGTTGATATCGTGTTATGAAAAATCTTACTAATTCTATCAAAATATAACTAAAAGATAATATCTTCAAAAATATTGACTTTCAGTTGAATGTGGTGGATTGATATTTCAACAGATGGCATTCCAATGAGTATTAGTTGAGCACATCGACTTGTCGTTTAACCCACACGAAGTAGATTCAAAACCTTATCAAAGATAAAAAGAAAAAAACATCATGTAAAAAGTAAAATAAAAAAATATCGAACTCCGAGGAAAGTTTAAAACAGAAGGTTCGTAGTCAAATGGCAAAATAAAAGCTCAAACACATCAAACGAATTACAGGCAATTTCTTATGTAGAAAATGGTGGATTAAACCTGGTTTTATAGCTTCCTAAATTTCTCACTTGTAATACAGTCGCATAAAATTTCATTATATTGACAACGATGTGTGAAGAAAAAACAGACGTAATAGGTAAAAATGTCAAAAATTGGGGAAAGCAGTCACTATAAAAACAAACCAATATGTAACAAAGAAACACAAAAAGGCATATAGACAAAGTACATTAGCAAAAATGAAAGACAAGAATACAAAAATTTACCATAACACAATAAAACAATGACGGGTTTTAAAATAACAGAGCCACGTCAAATGGATTTCACAAAAAAAAACAACAAAAAAACAAAAAACAGGCTAAACAGTAAAAGTTATATTCATAAAGACAAATAAAAGAATACTATACACGTTATTAAGATGATAAACAACGTCAGTACCCAGAATCTATACTTCAAGACCATCGTGTGTTATTTGTGAAGTTGATACGGAATATTTATCAACAAGATCTTGGTACCTTCCGATGAACTTTTTTAGAGAAAGGACGAGACGTTCTTCGACATACCCCTGGTTAGTCGTCTTTCTACTCAGACACTGGTGACGTTTTACAAAGTCTGAGTAGCAGCTGCGAGCTCTTGAATACCGAATAAGTTGGAAAATATATATTCCATATGCAGGTGAAGTTGGTCTATTGCTACTAAGGTGGGGGGAAATTGATAATTTCAGAATGAAAATCGTCTCGTTTGTCATAGATTCTGGTCCTGAGATGACCGCGTATGTCAAATTCGAGGTATAAGTCTAAAAAAATAGGCGGAGGAAGCCTTGTTTGTTGTTTCTTTAATTTCTAGTTCTAGGGGATATTTTAATGGAATCCAATCAGAAAAGTTTGGATTGTTAATGGATTCAATCATCAATATATCTGAATGTGAAATTAAATGATCTGGCTTCTTTGATCTTCTTTTTTTGACAAGTGTCTGAAGGAACTCCGACTCATATGAAAATAAGAAGAGGTCGGCAAGGAGAGGCGCACAGTTCGTTCCCATAGGAATGCCGACAATTTGTTAAAAAGTCTACCTCCAAATTCACTAAATATGTTGTCAATTAAATACTCCAACATACTTATCACGTGTTCCTCTGTGAAGCATGTTTTACCTTTTTGTTCACTATTAGCAAAATATGCCTTATGGTATCCAAAAGTAATAAATTTATAGCGTATGCTACCATTTTTATGTTGAAAAACATTATGAATTATTTCTTTTAGACGATTTTTCAATTTCAGAAAAAGACCGAGATTTAAAATTATTCAGGAACTCTTTAGAGTTTTTTAGAATCCACATATGGTTAATACCACTACGCGAGTAAACAGCTTAACAGTATTTCTGAAGACCCGCTTTTACTGCGGACAGAATTTTGTCAATCTAATGGACAATTATTTTTAACGAACACGCTAATGAGCCGGTAATGGACCGTTGTTTGTACGGAATTTTGTGAAGCTTAGGGATCCAATACAAACAAGGTAAGTCCTCCGATTTGCTGTTCAATGTAATATTCATTGAATCCATGATGGACTTATGATTCGCCAAAATCTCATCCTTGTCAAGTAATGTGTTTTTGTATGTGGGATTACCCAATTCTTTTACAAGACACTCGCAGTAGGGAGATTTACATATAAAGACAATATTATTTGAAGATTATCATAAAGAGATGATAGACATTTCACACATTTCTTTGTCTCTGAAAACGGACTTTGGTCGATCATTCTCACAGTTTTTCAAATGAAAGTGTTTACATTTCACTTTTATGTAAATTGATGATGTTCTATAACTCAATCACTCAAATTTCAGTTAGTGCTTGTATCTCTAACAATTCGCCACAGCTAGTTGTTTCTCATACATTTCCCTACAGTTAGTGTTTGTATCTCTAACATTTCGCCACAGTAAGTGCTTTTATCTCATACATTTCCCTACAGTAAGTGCCTGTATCTCTAACATTTCGCCACAGTAAGTGCTTGTATCTCATATATATCCCTACAGTTAGTGCTTGTATTTTAAACATTTCGCCACATTAAGTGCTTGTATTTTAAACATTTCGCCACATTAAGTGCTTGTATCTCATACATTTCCCTACAGTTAGTACTTGTATCTCTAACGTTTCGCTAAATTTAAAGCTTGTTTCTCAGACATTCCCCTACAGTTAGTGCTTGTATCTTTAACATTTCGCCACAGTAAGTGCTTGCATCTCATACATTTCCCTACAGTTAGTGCTTGTATCTCTTACATTTTGCCACAGTAAGTGCTTGTATCTCATACATTTCCATACAGTTAGTGCTAGTATCTTTAACATTTCGCCACAGTAAGTGTTTGTATCTCTTTTATTTCGCCACAGTACGTGTTAGTATCTCATACATTTCCCTACAGTAAGTGCTTGTATCTCTAACATTTTCCTACAATTAGTGCTTGTATCTCAAACATTTCGCCACAGTTAGTGCTTGTATCTCATACATTTCCCTACAGTAAGTGCTTGTGTCTCCAACATTTCGCCACAGTAAGTGCTTGTATCTGATACATTCCGAAAATTAGTGTTTGTATCTCTAATATTTCAACAAGGTAAGTCATTGTATCTCATACATTTCCCTACAGTTAGTGCTTGTATCTCTATCATTTCGCCACAGTTAGTGTTGTATCTCATACATTTTCCTACAGTTGTGCTTGTATCTCTACCATTTCGCCACAGTTAGTGCTTGTGTTTCATACATTTCCCTACAGTAAGTGCTTGTATCTCAAACATTTACCTACAGTTAGGACTTGTATCTCTAACATTTCGCAACAGTAAGTGATTGTACCTCATACCTTTCCCTTAAGTTAGTACTAGTATTCTAACATTTCGCCACAGTAAGTGCTAGTATCTCATACATTTCCCTACAGTTAGTGATTATATCCTTAACATTCCGCCACAGTAAGTGCTTGTATCTCATACATTTCGCCACAGCAAGTGTTGTTTCTCATACATTTTCCTACACTTAGTGCTTGTATCTCTAACATTTCGCCACAGTAAGTGCTTATATCTCATACATTTCCCTGCAGTTAGTGCTTGTATCTCTAGCATTTTGCCACAGTAAGTGCTTGTATTTCTAACATTTCGCCACAGTAAGTGCTTGTATTTCAAACATTTCCCTACAGTTAATGTTGTTTATCTAACATTTTGCCACAGTAAGTGCTTGTTTCTCATACATATCCGTACAGTTACTGGATATTGCTTGTATCCCTAACATTTCGCCACAGTAAGTGCTTGTATCTCTATTATTTCGCCACAGTAAGTGCTTGTATCTCTTACATTTTGCCACATTAAGTGCTTGTATCTCATACATTTCCCTACAGTTAGTGCTTGTATCGCTAACATTTCGCCACAGTAAGTGATTGTATCTCATACATGTCCCTACATTTAGTACTTGTATCTCACACAGTTGCCATCAGTTATTGCTTGATTATCATACATTTCCCCACAGTCTTTTATAAGTATATACAAGCATAGTCGTCTTGTCTGTAGCTTTACCGAATGTGTACATACCAGATTGCGACATTTGACTATGTATAGATTCGCATAAGGAATATGCATTCAGTCTCGCTTCATTTTGGAGTTCATGCGGTTCTGTCATTTTTGTTTGTAACCTTTGATTTTCTAAATCGATTTATTAGATTTATACATCGGTTAACTATGTTGTCTATATTTACAAAACCAAAAGACCGATGTTCCTGTAATCTCTTTTGTGGACAATAAACATAATATATCAACACTATTATGCAGTCAAGCTGGATAACTTTATTATTCTTGAATAAAACCTAGTCTTTAACAGACACCGAGGTACAAATTGAAAACAAAAGTTTCCAATAATGACACGGTTAACAACAGTACCCCACTTGTGTTGACTTAGCTACTTTTAAAAGGTATATAGTCCATCTGGGACAATATTCCGAATGGAAAAATATGAAATGATTATACAACAGTTCAAAAACTGGCGAATCATCTCCAATAAAAAGTTTGTATAACAAAGTATTTTCAAATATACAAAGTTTGATATGGACCCACCAGTTGCTGTTCATTTAGCGTTGACAATAGGATCACAAAAACACAAGACACATCGAAATGACAACTTACGGAATTCAGAAATATACAAATATCTTTATAAGATGCACAACCGTCAATCGTCTTAATGGTAAAACAGATTTGAAGAGAATGCCTTTGTTTTCAAAGTGAACAACACTATTCTGTTTAATTGAAAAAGAGAGCATAAACAATAGAAAATCGAACAGATTAAATTTTTATCAAATTAAAATAAAAATGATATCATCTGATATGCATTTTAACATTTAAAAAACTTTGTCATCACAACTCCTCTAAAACCACACAATAGAAAGTCATTTTCCCACTGAAACTAACTACAGTAGATAGAAGAGAAACCGAAAAGGCAAACATTACCATACAGTTACACAAGATCTACAAATAAGTAGCTTTCTTTAAAAAAAAAGAAATGCAATCGTGAACCTTAATGTCTGCTTGGTATATATACTCTCTCTCTCTCTCTCTCTCTCTCTCTCTCTCTCTCCAAGGCAACCACTGCATTCTGAGTTGCTATTAGAGGTACCATTAGCAATACACTGGTATATATACTCTCTCTCTCTCTCTCTCTCTCTCTCTCTCTCTCTCTCTCTCTCTGCAAGGCAACCACTGCATTCAGAGTTGCTAATAGAGGTACCATTAGCAATACACTATATTACTAGTATATAATTTGGTCATTAGCTATGATCATAATATGACATATTCAAGATATGCAGCTTATGCTTGATCTCAGTTTATTTATACCAAAGGCAACTAACTCCAATCAGACTTTTATAGTAGGGGCCGGGCACACACTCCCCTAAATCCGCCTCTGTAAGGTTTAGTTTGTTTTTCTTTAGTTAATTTTCTATTTGATTTCATTTGTATTTAGATAACGATAAATTACAAGTTTGTTCCGATATTTCACCAATTAAAGTAATGGACTTCTTATAATAATTCCGTTTTTGTTATCTTAGTTATAATAAGAAAAATTAAAGAAACTCCTTGTTTGTTCGCATCTTTCCTGGACGTAGAAATTAATTGCTGCTTATTGGAACGGACTTTGATCCTTTTTTATAACGCTAAAATGGCTCAGTTTCGCCACAGTAAGTATTGTTTCTCATACATTTTCCTACACTTAGTGCTTGTATCTCTAACATTTCGCCACAGTAAGTGCTTGTATCTCATACATTTCCCTGCAGTTAGTGCTTGTATCTCTAACATTTCGCCACAGTAAGTGCTTGAATTTCTAACATTTCGCCACAGTAAGTGCTTGTATTTCAAACATTTCCCTACAGTTAATGTTGTTTATCTAACATTTTGCCACAGTAAGTGCTTGTTTCTCATACATATCCGTACAGTTACTGGATATTGCTTGTATCCCTAACATTTCGCCACAGTAAGTGCTTGTATCTCTATTATTTCGCCACAGTAAGTGCTTGTATCTCTTACGTTTTGCCACATTAAGTGCTTGTATCTCATACATTTCCCTACAGTTAGTGCTTGTATCTCATACATTTCCCTACAGTAAGTGCTTGTATCGGTAACATTTTGCCACAGTAAGTGATTGTATCTCATACATGTCCCTACATTTAGTACTTGTATCTCACACAGTTGCCATCAGTTATTGCTTGATTATCATACATTTCCCCACAGTCTTTTATAAGTATATACAAGCATAGTCGTCTTGTCTGTAGCTTTACCGAATGTGTACATACCAGATTGCGACATTTGACTATGTATAGATTCGCATAAGGAATATGCATTCAGTCTCGCTTCATTTTGGAGTTCATGCGGTTCTGTCATTTTTTGTTTGTAACCTTTGATTTTTCTAAATCGATTTATTAGATTTATACATCGGTTAACTATGTTGTCTATATTTACAAAACCAAAAAGACCGATGTTCCCTGTAATCTCTTTTTGTGGACAATAAACATAATATATCAACACTATTATGCAGTCAAGCTGGATAACTTTATTATTCTTGAATAAAATCTAGTCTTTAACAAGAAACCGAGGTACAAATTGAAAACAATAGTTTCCAATAATGACACGGTTAACAACAGTACCCCACTTGTGTTGACTTAGCTACTTTTAAAAGGTATATAGTCCATCTGGGACAATATTCCGAATGGAAAAATATGAAATGATTATACAACAGTTCAAAAACTGGCGAATCATCTCCAATAAAAAGTTTGTATAACAAAGTATTTTCAAATATACAAAGTTTGATATGGACCCACCAGTTGCTGTTCATTTAGCGTTGACAATAGGATCACAAAAACACAAGACACATCGAAATGACAACTTACGGAATTCAGAAATATACAGATATCTTTATAAGACGCACAACCGTCAATCGTCTTAATGGTAAAACAGATTTGAAGAGAATGCCTTTGTTTTCAAAGTGAACAACACTATTCTGTTTAATTGAAAAAGAGAGCATAAACAATAGAAAATCGAACAGATTAAATTTTTATCAAATTAAAATAAAAATGATATCATCTGATATGCATTTTAACATTTAAAAAACTTTGTCATCACAACTCCTCTAAAACCACACAATAGAAAGTCATTTTTCCCACTGAAACTAACTACAGTAGATAGAAGAGAAACCGAAAAAGGCAAACATTACCATACAGTTACACAAGATCTACAAATAAGTAGCTTCCTTTAAAAAAAAAAGAAATGCAATCGTGAACCTTAATGTCTGCTTGGTATATATACTCTCTCTCTCTCTCTCTCTCTCTCTCTCTCTCTCTCTCTCCAAGGCAACCACTGCATTCTGAGTTGCTATTAGAGGTACCATTAGCAATACACTGGTATATATACTCTCTCTCTCTACAAGGCAACCCCTGCATTCTGAGTTGCTATTAGAGGTACCATTAACAATACACTGGTATATATACACTCTCTCTCTCTCTCTCTCTCTCTCTCTCTCTCTCTCTCTCTCTCTCTCTCTCTCTCTCTCTCTCTCTCTCTCTCTGCAAGGCAACCACTGCATTCAGAGTTGCTAATAGAGGTACCATTAGCAATACACTATATTATATAATTTGGTCATTAGCTATGATCATAATATGACATATTCAAGATATGCAGCTTATGCTTGATCTCAGTTTATTTATACCAAAGGCAACTAACTCCAATCAGACTTTTATAGTAGGGGCCGGGCACACACTCCCCTAAATCCGCCTCTGTAAGGTTTAGTTTGTTTTTCTTTAGTTAATTTTCTATTTGATTTCATTTGTATTTAGATAACGATAAATTACAAGTTTGTTCCGATATTTCACCAATTAAAGTAATGGACTTCTTATAATAATTCCGTTTTTGTTATCTTAATTATAATAAGAAAAATTAAAGAAACTCCTTGTTTGTTCGCATCTTTCCTGGACGTAGAAATTAATTGCTGCTTATTGAAACGGACTTTGATCCTTTTTTATAACGCTAAATGGCTCAGTTTTAAAATGCTCTATCAATTGACGGGTACTAAATCAGGGTCCACTGTGAACCCAGCAATTGATGTACTTTTGGTTATCCGAAAGACTACAAATTCAACCAAAATATCATATCATATCATGGGTTCTCGCAATGATACAAAATAAGGATATGTGATCATGATTGCCAATGAGACAACTATCTAACAAAATACAAATGAAACAAATTTAAGCACCTATAGGTCACAATGACCATGACCAAAATCTTCAGTTGGACTGTTTAAATATTCTTATTGCCACGTATAAGTTTTATCTTCAAAAATGCCAGGTGAGCAATACAAGCACATAGGAGCGCTTTGTTATGTAATTATCAACATGAAATTTTTACTAGATTTTTGAAGCCTCTGATTTAACTTTTACCTGTGGCATTGTGCTATAATGATATATCTGACTTACCTAGTTGATTGCATCTTTTCATTGAACTTGAAATAAAGGACTTCACCACAAAAAAAAATCAGGCCAGTCTGCGTCATACTGGATAACGAAAGTTGGTTAAAATACATATAAAAAAGATTATTTGAAGCAGAGGCAGATTTGCAAAGGGACAAGGGACCCGGGCCCCATTATGGAGCTACATGTATGGTAAATGCATAGACTTTTTACATTCCCCCTCATAACATAACCTTGTTTGACCCCTCCTGAATCCGCCACTGAATACTGACATAATAATTGTGTTCGAACGAACCTAGGGACAACGTGTTATAGGAGCGAACATTGTCGATACCAATTGGGTTAATAAGACAGAAATCAAACAATAAGAAACCACATAAGTACACTTAAAGGGCAACCTATAGTGTTCAAAATTAGACAGGTGTCTACACAGTAGGCCAAGTTCCCGAATTTATATAACAATTGTGAATAAATTTTATAGGAACAATCAAGGATCGTCATTTAAACGCAATTCTGCTAATAATGTTACAATTTAAGAGAAAGCCTGAAATATAAAAAAGTCACTAGTAATATTCTAAAAGCTACTAACCTTTTACAACGTAAAGGCGTATTTCCCCTATCTTTACTAAACAATAAACTTACACAGGAGCCGTGAAAATAAATAAATCGAAAAACACTTTTTGTAACATGATGGCCATGAAGTGAAATACTTTCAGCGGGAATTGTTGTCCTTACCTCTTCGCAATTTTGTTTCTAAAGTCTTCAAGACTAGAAAAATGCTAAAAAGGTATTTGCAAAATATTCCAATTTAATGATTATCTTGAGATAAACAAATGCAGGAGGTTTTTTTTTAATTTCTGATGATTGTTGTCTTATTGACGTTTAACTGAATCTCTACATTCTTATCTCTTGGCATTTTCATCTTAATTTGTTCACATACCAATGTTCAGATTTCATCGTTCGGACCTTTCTCCGGCACTACTAAGCATGTGTTATATGGAGTACAATCCATGTATTTAAATAATAAGGGAGCAACCACTTAACTTCAAAAAGGGGGTAATGGTTTTTGTCTGAGTCAGAATTTTTTTTAGTTTTCTGACGTATCCTTAAAATGATTTTTCATAATTTAACACAATAAGGCTATGGGGAAAATCTGCTTGATCACAATAATTTTTCATCAAATTGGGGATCAGATTATTTTTTTTAGGAAAAAACCATAACAACCCCCAAACACCACTTGAAGTTAAATGGTCGTTCCTAAATACTTTCAACAAATATTCAAACATGATTAGTAAAGCAGGCTGGAGATTTCAAAGTTTAGTTGACGAATACGGCCTACATGTATATAAAACTGTATTTTCACCTCGAGATTTTCACCTTTATTTATCTTATAAATACTCCATGTACATAATAATATAAAAGAGTCAACACATGAATTCAGTAAACGATTATGAAAATAAAAGTCTGTCGTACATGCAGATATGATAATTCTATCAGGATAGACATTTATTATTCAGTTTCATAGATGAAAAACACGTATCGTAATACAAGACCGTTTACATTTTTTTTTTTTTAAGTCTTTCAAGAGAGATAAATTGTTTATTGAGACGGCATGGCAGGAGTACAAATTACTTTAAAATAAAAGGATTTAACACCCGCAGACGGGCTGGAATTGCATGATTTCATAATGTTAGACTGAAAGTGAACTTCTCGCAAGTCTACGACTTCCATTATCGTAAACAACTGTACGTTTATCAATTTATTCAATTTAATTTAAAATTTACAGCTCAAAAACACGCGGTGTAATGTTTCCTTTATCTCTTGAAGTAATTCTTCTTTTAAATGTTCGTGTAAAGCTTAAAATGCAGCCGTTGTTATATGGCATGACACGTATTTCCCCGCTATTGGCAAACTTTCCGATTAAATATAAAAAAAGAAGATGTGGTATGAATGCCAATGAGACAACTCTCCACAAGAGACCAAATGACACAGAAATTAAAGACGGTTTAGACCCAGTCTGGAATTTGGGACCAGTATCTTTGACCATTTATCGTAAATCGTAAATATTTGTGAAACGGTCGCATATCGTCAACATGGTCGGACGACCTATTTCACGATTTACGACCTTTTGTGAAACGGTGGCCTGAAACAGTAGTTTATCATTACAACATAAAAAGACACACTATAAATTATCAATTAAAATGTATTAACTTGATCAAAAAGATATATATGCAACATCAAGTAAACATATATGAACGAATAAGTTTGATCAATGACACAATATAAATACAATATTAATAAAAAAATGTAGAACATTGTCAAAAAGACAACTTTAACCTGGGACAACATGCCGTTAAGTAAAGTAACGTACACAGGTAAATTTAAATTTAATAATTTTGTTGTTAGGAGAACAGAAACATTGTCTACAAATGAATAAATCTGTTCACAGTACGAGTACAGAAGTGAAAATTTATCGTAGTTTATTATGTATATTTGCAAAAATTAAATAAAGGTACCATCTAGAAGTGTACGTTTAATACAATGTGTATTCGATCAATCAATAACTTAAAGATTATTTGCAGAATACCGACATTTTCGGATTTTAAACGCGTAATTGACTGATAGTCCTCAATGTAAAACAAAAGAATTTTTTGTTTGGAAAATGTATGTACCATTAAATAAGATTGTATAATTCCATGTTAACTCGTGTATATATACCATTCCCCGATTAAATTTTATAATTACTGCGCAATCAGAATATCTTACCTATAATAAAAATCCGAAAGTGGGTATCCTTCTTAAGTGGATGTATATTATTGGTATTTGTGATAACAACTAAGGAGATATAAGAGATATATTTCCTCACTGGTTAGGCATTAGTCACTGTGCTATATATAAATAGATTTGTTGTGGTGATTTAAATGGATCGAGAAAATACCCTTACAGAACTGAAATGATTGCCGCATGTTTGTTGGAAACCTTCGAAATAATGTTTGCTAGCTAGCTGCAAACCTACAACAACCAGTGCAGCTTTTTTGTGCAAGCTAATGACAAGTTTGCAGAAACAATTATGTTTGCAGTAAAAATGCATGAAAATCCAAAATATAAGGGATTTTGGCTGCTGGATTGCAGAAATCTTTGACAATTTTAATATTTGCGAGAGCATTGCAAGAATTACATAAAATGACTGAGCATGTCTATTTGTAACTTCCTGGAACATAAAGATTGGAAATTTAGTGCTAAATTTTGTTGATGGTTTTTGATTCATATTATATATTAGTATTCAGGAAGGCATTTAAGGTTGGTAATTAAATGTTTAGTTTTTAATGACATTATTTGTAAGTACAAATTATTTATAGAACTGTAAATTTTTGAAAGTAATATTGGTCACCTCCACAAATACCCTAAGGTTCGAAAAAGAAAAACATATACACATTAAAAATATACAGTATTCTCTAATATGTTTGAAGATTGTAACTAATTCAATATTATGTTTCAATAAGTCATGTTGAATTTTGCGATGAAAATATTTCACTAGCTGTATGCACAATATGGTTTTCAAATAAACTGGCCCTTATTTTGTATTTATAATTATTCAATACATTTTAGCACTTCCAAAATAATTTAAAAACCCTTAAACAGTATTTCATAAAAAGTATCTACTAAAGATGAGATAATTTTGAAAATAATGAAGCATTTGAATGGCTGTTTGTATGTCACCTAACCTTTTCTGTTTTATTTTGATTGTGTTATGAAGAGCCAACATGACATTGATTAAATTACTTGTAGTTCATGCAAGTTTGCAACAAACATGCAGGAGAAAGACTAATATGAATGTTTGCCGCATATCTGTAGTAAAAACCCATTTGCATATAAATGTTTGCTGCAGGTCTGCAGCAAACACTCATGTTTATGGTAAATTGTTTGCGGCAGACTTCCATCACATTTGTAGCAAGCATGCCGCATATACAGATTCGACATTTGCTACAAGTCTGCAGCAAGTTTACTACAGATTTGTAGCACACATTTGCAGGAGACTGATTTTTCTCAGTAAGGGTACCCATTTTTTTTTCAAGAGTAAGGAGAGATATACAAATAATGTGAATAAAAAGAACCCCTATCCAATCGTTCTGTTGCTGAAATGTTACATTATTTATTGTTTTGTATCTTCGAAATGACGTGGATCTAACATAGTTATTTTTAGAATTATAATTCCACTGATTGGTTGAAATACTGTGAAATACGCCTTACAAAACAATTTCCTCGTTCAAAATGTAAATCGTAAGAAAGTATACTAATTTGATGATATATCAGCCTCTACAAACATAAATGTAGTATGTTTGCCATGCTACGATGTATGTGTAACTTATCTTAAATTAACACATGATGACAGGAATAAAAATATTATTCGAAGACTTGCATAAACTTTATATTTGCTTATACACATACAACAACTCTTTTATAATGCTTATATTCTACCGTGCATAGACTTTTGCAGTTCATAAAAATATAGGTATGAGTGACAATGAGACAACTCTACATCAAAGTCACAATATGTAAAAAGTAAACAATTATAGGTCAAAGTACGGCCTTCAACACGGAGCCTTGGCTCACACAGAACAGCAAGCTATAAAGGGCCCCAAAATGACTAGTGTAAAACAATTCAATCAGGAAAACCAACGGTCTGATTTATATAAAAAACGTGAAACGAGAAACACTTATGAACCACATCAACAAACGACAACCACTGAACAACAGGTTCCTGACTTAGAACAGGTTCACACAAATGCAACGGGTTAAACGTTTAACAGGCGCTAACCTTCACCCTAACCTGAAATAGTAGTGTAACATTACAACATAGAAAGGCACACTATAAAATATAAATTGAAGTGGCGTAACTCAATCAAAAGATAAATCAACAAAAACAAGTAAACATACACTGAAAGAATAAATTTGATCTATGACACAATGTAATACAATATTAACAAAAAGGGGGAGATGTAAAACAATATCAGAAAGACAACTATAACCTTGGACAAAATGGCGATAAATAAAATAACGTTCACAGGTTAATGTAATAATTTTGTTTTAAGGAGGACATGGAGTACAGAAATATTTTTCACAAAATACATAAATTTGTTGTTCATAGTACGAGAAGTAAAGTGAAAATTTATCGTCATACTAAATACTTATCAAAGGTGGTGTATATTAAAAATAGTGAGACGAGATATAACACAAACAAAGTAATCATTGAGTAACAAAAATGCATTACATCTTGTGTCAACAGGTCAAATTAACACGAAAGTACGATTTGAGAGTACTCGCAGTTACTGAAAGATAATAAAACAATTAATAATAAAAAGTCATGCATCAGAGACTATAATCAACTAAAACACATCCCAGGGATTTAGTGTTTTTTTTTCAGTTTTTGGAATGGTATACAACTGTTCAGAGAAAATAAAAAATCTTCAAATAAGAGCAGCGAGAATAATTTTTGAATGTAATACTTTTGTTTTTCAAATTTAATGTTTTCTTCTTGGTTATCTTTTATAGAAAGAATAAAATAACATTGATTTATTCTTACGTATACAATATTGCACACGCTGAATTGTCTCGCCTGCTTTACTTTACTTGGTTGAATAATTACGTTGAAAGTCTGTAATACGAAGGTTTTACTACAAGTATCACATACACTTATCATTATCAATGATCCATGGAAATGAGATCAAAGAAAGATTAACTATATCAGACAAAGATGTACATCTTACAATCATTCCATACACCAAACATAGTGGTCCTATTGATTGTAGTAATTGTTAATTTCTGTGTCATTTGGTCTCTTAGTTAGAGTTGTCTCATTGGCAATCATACCACATCTTCCTATTTTTATATGTTCACCTTACAATCATTCGATACACCAAATACAATTGGCAGACATGGATACCTTACAATCAGTCTATACACCAAATATGACTCGTCTCATTACTTATATTTATTTATCTGAGAAATAGACAAAACCACAATTATCAAGCCTTGTCCAATTGAGGATGGATATGAGATCAAGGTCAGATGAAAAATGTCAGTTGGACACCTTACATTCATTTCAAACACCAAATATAGCTGAACTTTTGTTTAAATGTACAGTATCTAAGATATGGACCTGACTACGAAAACTAAACCTTGATCACTGATCCATGAAATGAGGATGAGCTTAGGTGAGCTTTTTCTAACGGACATGTAGAACTTACAAGGAATCTATCAACCAAATACAGTTATCATATTACTAATTTTAAGTGAGAAATTCACATGACAAAAAAAAATGTTTTTTTGTTTTTTGTTTTGTTTTATCATTATTAAAGCAATCGCTGAACCATGAAAATAAGATCATGGACAAAGGACATATAACAGACGGAAACTTCGTAACATTACAAGGTGTGAAACATCTAGTTCTTCTACTTACTATAATATAAACCATTATGGGAATAATTTACGAAGTCGCAACTGCTGTCATAATGTACTCCCTATGTCTCGCATTCTGTGACTTTTGTAGCAGACGAAACAAAATCTGTGAAAATATTATCACTTGCACATCAATTCTAATTAGTAAAGGTGTTAAACACTAGACCAAATACTAGTTTTTCTAACAAATCTTTTCACTGTTGGGTATGATTTACCATTCACAATTAAAAGACATGTCGTAATGAAGAATTCTTCAAGAAACAGTGCGACACTCATTTTGCACACGGTCATGATCTGCTGTGCATTGGGGAAAATTGAAAATGCAAAAAACTAGCGTGCTGTTTTGACTGCATTGCGCATCGATATCTCATAAAATTGAGAATGAAAATGGGAAATGTGTCAAAGAGACAACAACCCGACCAAAGGTCAGAAACAGCCGAAGGCCACCAACGGGTCTTCAATACAGCGAGGAAATCCCGCTTCCGGAGGCGGGCTTCAGCTGGCCCTTAAACAAAATGTGTACGAGTTCAGTGAAAATGTACGTCACACTAAACTCCTAAACATAAATATGAACTAAAATTAAAAAACATACAAGACTAACAAATGCCAGAGGCTCCTGACTTGGGACAGGCACAAAATTGCGACAGGGTTAAACATGCTCTAGCCAATGTAGAATAAACAAACACGGAGCAATACGCACAGTAAAAGTCAGTTCAAAAGAAGTCCAAGTCCGATGTCAGAGGAGGTAACAAAAGAAACTAAGCAAAATGACAATGATACATAAATAACAAAGACTACTAGCAGTTACTAGCATGCCAGCTTCAGACCTCAATTATTCTGATTAAAGATTATGCCTTCGTCATATGAAAATCAAGCACAATTCCTCCCGTTAGTGGTTTAGTATCATACCATCATAAAATATATGAGAACATAATCCGTATCATGCCAACACAACTGGTTTTAGAATAAATGTGTCTACTTCCGATGCAAAAACCCTATAAGTGAATCAATATTAATACCAAAATATGCCATCTTTAATGAAATGACAACAGTATCGTAACAATATCCTTCTGAATAAGTCTGTTCAATGGTTTGGTTAGCTTTTAGGTGAATGCCGACATTTTTGTGCTTTGCATGTATAGAATATTACCATAAAAGATCAGATGTGAAATACCTGAAAGTATAAGATGTCTGCATGTTGATTTATATTTACGAATGATGTCCTTGTACCGATTATAAAATTTAGTAAATGTTTTGACTAGTTTGTGATATCGAAAACCCTTGTGTATTAATTTTTCAGCAATACAGAGAAATCATTTTTTTGGTAAATTTTGCCTCAAAGATTAATTAATCGGTATAAAATCCTATCACGCTCATTTACTTTGCTTATCAATAAAATTGTATTGAAAAGAACAGAAAAAGTCCTTAAAAAATATACGCATAATACGCAAAAGTTTGTGTATAAACCATCATTCCTGTTTTCCTTACAGCCTGTTAAATATTCTCAAAAAGTTGAAAAAAGAGAAATACATTAGGTAAATTAATACGAAAATTTCAAAATCCATGGTGCTTCACTTCTCAACTCCGATTTACCCTAAAATGAAGAAACACATTATATGAAATAATTCGACATCATGAACTTCCTTGGGTCGTGCAGTTTCAAATGAGATAGTTTATACAAACTTCAATGGTGTTTGTATTCTGTTGTTTCATATTGTATATTCTTATTGTCTCATATTATACTTTCCGGGTAGTCTCAAATTGTATCTGTCCTGAAGTCAGCACAAGGATAATAGTTGCGCTGAAAGGTGCCCAGAGGTAACCTTAACAGAAACTGTTTAAAAAGGTGTCTCTACGCGACAAAAAATAGGACATTATTTTCGGATGAAAGTGAAAGTAGGTTACTAAGTCGGTAAACACTTATTCAGTGAAGCAATACAATATGAATATGAGTTTTCTACAGGGTTCATATTTTAAAGGACACTAGTATAAGAGATTCAAAAAGTAAAACAAAGATATTTTACGCAAACAATCAATGATTCCCTCAAAACCATAAATTGATTGAAAATGAAAATAAGTTATAACAATTAAACACTATACTTAATTCTTATATATGTAGATATTGATATTTTTTTCTTCGGAAAATGAATGGGCTGGCCATTGCATTTATTGCATTGTCATGACATATTAATGTAAAATTTAAACCCACACATATATTGGCTTTGGTTACCTCTGGTCACCCTACACAGATTTTGGCTTTGGTTACCTCTGGTCACCCTACACATGTATTTTATTTGGTAACCTCTTGAAATCCTATACAGATTTTGACTGTGGTTACCTTTAGTCACCTTACTCAGATCTGTACGTTGGTTACATTTATTGCATTGTCATGACATATTAATGTAAAATTTAAACCCACACATATATTGGCTTTGGTTATCTCTGGTCACCCCACACAGATAAAAGCTTTGGTTACCACTGGTCACCTTACACAGATTTTGGCTTTGGTTACCTCTGGTCACCCTACACATGTATTTTATTTGGTAACCTCTTGAAATCCTATACAGATTTTGACTGTGGTAACCTTTAGTCACCTTACTCAGATCTGTACGTTGGTTACATTTATTGCATTGTCATGACATATTAATGTAAAATTTAAACCCACACATATATTGGTTTTGGTTACCTCTGGTCACCCCACACAGATAAAAGCTTTGGTTACCTCTGGTCACCTTACACAGATATTGGCTTTGGTTACTTCTTGTCACATTAAACAGATATTGAATTGGCTTTGGTTACCTCTATTCACCTTATAAAGCTATAGACGTTTGATACCTCTTGTAACCTTATACATATATATTGACTTTTAATACCTCTTGTAACCTTATACATATATTGACTTTTAATACCTCTTGTAACCTTATGCAGATTGATTTTGGTTACCTCTGGTCACCTTACATAGATATTGGCTTTGGTTACCTCTGGTCACCTTACTTAGATATCAATGATGATATTTACCACTGGTCACCCTACTTAGACATTTATGATGATGGTTATCCTCTGCTCACCCTATACAAACACTTTGGTTTAGTTCTGGTCACCTTATACAGATATTGGCTTTGGTTACCTCTGGTCACCTTATAACGCTATAGACTTTTGACTCCTCTTGTAACCTTATAAATATATTGACTTTGGTTACTTCTGGTCATCTTACACAGATATTGGTTTTGGTCACCTTTGGTCACCGTACTAAGATATTAATGATGATGGTTAACTCTGGTCACCCTACACAGATAAAAGCTTTGGTTACCTCTGGTCACCTCATAAATATATTGACTTTGATTACCTCTGGTCACCTTACATATATATTGGCTTGCTTACCTCTAGTCACCTTATAAAGCTATAGACTTTGGTTACCTCTGGTCACCTACACAGAAATTGACTTTGGTTACCTCTGGTCACCCTACACAGACATAGATTTTGGTTACCTTTGGCCACTATACACATATATCGACTTTGATTAAATCTGGTCACCCTATACATATATTGACTTTGGTCCAACTGGTCGTCTTAGATATTGACTTTCGTAACCTCTGGTTACCCCTATTGGCTTTGGTTACCTCTGGTCACCCTACTTAGATATTAATGATGATGGTTACCTCTGGTCATCCTATACATATATTGGCTTTGGTTACCTCTGTTCAACTTATAAACATATTGACTTTGGTTATCTCTGGTCACCTTACACAGATATTGGCTTTGGTTACCTCTGGTCACCTAACAAAGATATTGGCTTTGGTTAGTTCTGGTCACCTTATAAAGCTATACAATTTTGATACCTCTTGTAACTCTATAAATACTTAGATATTATTGATGATGGTAACCTCTTGTAACCCTCTACAGATATTGGCTTTGGTTACCTCTGGTCACCTTACACAGATATTGGCTTTAGTTACTTCTGGTCACCTTAAACAGATATTGGCTTTGGTAACCTCTGGTCACCTTATAAAGCTATAGACTTTTGATACCTCTTGTTACCTTATACAAATTGACTTTGGTTTCCTCTGGTCACCTTACACAGATATTGGCTTTGGTTACCTCTGGTCACTTCATAAATATATTGACTTTGGTTACCTCTGATAAAGCTATATAATTTTGATACCTCTTGTTACCTTATAAATATATTGACTGTGGTTACCACTGGTCACCTAACACAGATATTGGCTTTTGTTACCTCTGGTCACCCTACTTAGATATTAATGATGATGGTTACCTCTGGTAACCCTGCATAGATATTAATGATGATGGTTACCTCTGGTAACCCTACATAGATATTAATGATGATGGTTACTTCTGGTCACCCTATATAGATATTGGCTTTGGTTACCTCTGGACACCTCATAAAGATATTGACTTTGGTTACCTCTGGTAACCCTACTTAGATATTAATGATGATGGCTACCTCTGGTCACCCTAAACATATATTGGCTTTGTTCACCTCATAAAGATTTTGACTCTGGTTATTTGTAGTCACCTAACACAGATATTGCTTTGATTACCTCTGATCACCATATAAAGCTATACACTTTTGATACCTCTTGCAACCTTATAAAGATATTGAATCTGGTTAATTACCTATGGCTTTGGTTACATCTGGTCAGCTTACACAGATAAAAATTTTGGTTTACTCTGGTCACCTTATAAAGCTATAGACTTTGGTTACCTATGGTCACCCTACACAGATAGTGGCTTTGATTACCTTTGGCCACTTTACACATATATTGGCTTTGGTTACCTCGGGTCACCTTATAACGATATTGACTTTGGTTACCTGTGGTCACCTTACACAGATATTAGCTTTGGTTTTCTTTGGTCACCTTACACAGATATTGGCTTTGGTTACCTCTGGTCACCTTACACAGATATTAGCTTTGGTTTTCTTTGGTCACCTTACACAGATATTGGCTTTGGTTACCTCTGGTCACCTTATAAGGCTATAGATTTTTGATACATCTTTTTTACTTATAAAGATATTGACTTTGGTTACCTCTGGTCACCTTACACAGATATTATGGGTCTTGGTTTCCTATGGTCACCCTACACAGAAATAGACTTTGGTTACATTTGGTCACCCTACACAGATAGTGGCTTTGGTAACCTCTTGTCTTCTACAAAGATTTTGGCATTTGTTACCTCTGGTCACCCTAACCATATATTTGCCTTGGTTACCTCTGGCCACTCTACACCAATTGTCTTTGGTTACTTCTGGACAACTCATAAAGATATTAACTTTGGTTACCTCTGGTCCCCCTTTACAGCTATTGACTTTGGTTACCGTGGGTCAAGCTATACAGATTTTGACTTTGGTTACCTGTGATCATCAATAACAGATGTTGACTATGTTACTTCTGGTCACCCTATTCAGATTTTGACTGTGGTGATCCCTGGTCATCCTATAATTTTTTTTAAGATATTGATAATTATTACTCATGGTCACCCTAAACATTTTTTTGTTACCTCTGGTCACCTGGTATAAATCTTGATTTCTGGAAATCCTTCAAATACATCGACTTTGGTTACCACTGGTGACCGTACACAGATATTGAATTTGATTATATGTGCGACTTTACATTAATACAGTGTAACCTGTGTTATCCGACACACTTGGGGACCAGAGAAAAATGTCGGATAAAGCAGGGTGTCGGAATACTCAGGTTTTTTTCTGCAAGGATAGGCATATTTTGGGACCATGAAAATGTGTCGGTTAAAGCAGGATGTTGGAATACTCAGGTGTCGGATTAGACAGGTTACACTGTATTGATGTCATATAATATAAATATCATGTATTTTGACTTCGGTGTCCTGTTGTAACCTTACAAAGATAATACTTTTGTTACCTCTCATCGACTTAAATAGATATAAACTTCAAGTAAGGGTAACCTCTCGTCTTCTAACATGGATACTTTCTATGTTCATATTTTGTCTTGACTTTGGTTATATTTGGTCTTGACTTTGGTTTTCTTAGGTTTCCTGTGGCTACCCTTGATCACCTGACATATGTACAGGCTCTCTTTTTCTCTGTTCACTTTACACAAATACATACTTAAGTTACCTTTGGTCTTGACATTTTTTACCTCTTATCATCTGACATGCATACAGACGTTGGTTACCTGTGGTACCCTTAAACAGATACATGTAAATGTTTTGGTATTCTGGTCTCATTAGACAGATAACTCGGATGACTAAATTCTATGCACTTTTGAGATTTATTTAAACCTTCTGAATAGTTACTATTATCCACTTTATTGAGGCTATATCTGTAGTGTTAGCCCTGGTTGGTTAACGAAAATATACTCCTGTGACGTCTCATGGTTACTTCAGTTATTTGCAATTACTAAAGATAATGTTTTACATTGTTGCAGATTCAAAAGTGTTTCAAAAAGTAACGTATTCAATTATTACTGTTAATTTTCCCCCTTTTTATTCATACTCAAATTGATAAAATATGATTTTTATGAAATTCATGCTCAAACTTTATATTTCACAACGATTTTTAGCATGTGATACTATTATTCCATAGGAATGTAATTACGTTTTATAAGTTAGTAAACTAGTATATTATCAAACAGAGCTTGTACATCGGTGGGATAAAAAAATGACGAGCATGATCAAAGTTTATATAAGTAGATTGAAACGCAGTTAATCTAACCAAATTACCCATATTGTCAGTTTGATAAAACCCAAATTTAATACAAAGGAGAAAGTTGAAAAGGTGTTTAACAATTAATAACTATCAAAATAAAAATTTCAACAGAAACAACAATACTCATTAACCATGACAGGAGTCCTTCTGCGCCAATAACTATTTTCAGGGGTATCAATTGCGCCATATTTAATTTTACAAATGTATCAATTGCGCCAATATTCGGCACTCATTTGAGCCAATTTACCTGTACACATATTTATCATACATATTAATGATTAATATATAATTATTCTTATTGTTTTAAATGGCCATAAATTCCGTCAGGCTTTTATGAAAAAAAGTGGAGAAATAAGATGACGATGTTCGACCAAAAACTTTATCCTGATGACCAATGTATACCTGTTTTGAGTGGAAATCTTGCACAAATACATGAGACAGACCCACAAAAGTTAGAGCGGCATTACAAAAGCTACAGAAAAAAGTCAAAAGCATTTTTCTTTTGATTGGCGCAATCGTATATTTAATTTTTGGCGCAAATAAAACTTTGTAATTTTAAAACAGTTGGCGCATATGTAGCATTGGAGAAAAAAGTTGTGACGCAAAATGACGCATTTTTGGCGAAAATGGATTTCTCTCATAACCATGTAAGTTTTCATACGCAATTAAAAACATTATAGATTTTTTTTTAAAGAAAGTTATGAAAATAATAATATTTCGATATCAAAATGTCTACATTACATATATATGAACTTTTTTTTTTAAATTAACAAAACAAATGTTTAATGAGATGGTGAAGTCAATCTATCAATTGAGCATGGGGAATAGTAGTGTAAAGCGTAGAAAAGTCAAAGGTCTTAATGTTGCTGCAAAATTGCAGTGATTGTGCTCTAAGATTTAGCAGTAGAACTTTAGAATTTTTTAGAATCCTAATCTGATTGACACCACTGTTTGAATATATGTTATCACAATATTTTTGAAGGACATCTTTTACAGTAGAAAGACGAGTGGTCAACACTTTAGAAAGATGTTTAGTCGAACATCTGGATGATCCAGCTATGCATCGTTCTTTATACGGAGTTTAATGAAGTTTTGATATCCGGTATAATGACGGTAGATTTTCTTCGTTTTCTTTGATGATAATACCAAATGAAAGAAGGACAGATTTGTGATTTTGTAAAATGTCATCTTTTGTAAATGATGTAAAAGAATATGTAGGATTACCAGTTGTGCTGTTTATTCCAAGCTCTTTTGTAAGTCATTGCAAATAATGGTTTTTACATACGAAGACAATATTATTGGAGGCTTTATCTGATGGAACAAGGAAATATTTGTTATGCAAAGAGGATAAAGCATTCACAACCTCCGGATTTTTGAATGGGTTAGAAACCCTTGTGCTCATAGTACATCGTATTTTCTGAATGCGCTTCTGAATGCATAATCGTATAGATTTGATCCATTCAGACAAAGTGTCCAGTTCTGGTACGTCTGGTTCGCGCTTTACCCATTTTCTAGCACAGTCCTCAACTGCATCCATCAGTAACCTGAAGTTCTTTTTCCAGTTGATGGGCTGGCGAATTCTATAGTTTGGTCCCTTGGCTAACAACTCTCTTAGTTGTTCATTGTTAACGATGCCTAGGTCACCAGTAATAACATGACCAGCTGGACTATAATTGTATTTTTACGATGCACATGAGCAATCCGGAGGTTTGGATTTCACGTCTTTGAGGTTAAAGACCTCTAAAACCCTCTTGAAAATCTTGGATGCAATAGACTTGGTGTAAGTAATTTACAGATGTAGCTTAATTTTTGATGTAAACAGTATACAATTTTTTGTACAGATTTCTGGTGGAAAATATTGCTAATATTGATAACATCTCTGTTTTTTTTTCATTTTTGGAAGTAGTAGATGCGGGTTTGAATAGTCTATGGTTACTAATGTCCATGAGTATTGCAACTAATCTATACCTGGGACTCTTGAAATAGTAAATAAAGTTTAGATAATGAAATGGCGTATAATTTAGTTCTGAAATGGTGAATTCCTAAAGGTTTTTAAACAGACGAAAACAGACTTTCAGTTGTCATGGTGTTAACAGCAGGTGGTGTATAATTTCTTTGACCATGACTTCTATTTCGTCGAGCAGAAGTGTTAAATTGTAATTTAATGACAGTACTACACCTGGGACTAGACAAAATATCTACACCATCAATTTTTTCATTGCATCCGATCCATAGAGAATGGCTGTTATCCAAAAGTCATCTCTTTGTAGACGATATGGTGTACTCAATATGGGGTCATTTATTGATTTATATATTTTCTCTTTAATCCAGACTTTCATTGAAACAATAGAATGGTCAGGTGATTAAAATGTCTATAGAAATTTGTTGTTATTAGGATCATTAACATTAGACCGATGGGCGTTCATTCTAAAATTGAATCTTTGTCGAGTTTCCTGACGTCAATCAGTCCACGAAGATCACATTCAATACCTTACACAATATTGGAAGCAGTACAATTTACAATATTTCCTACATGTATGACTATGTGTATTGTAATTTTGTGATCAAGTTACTTTTAAAGTGGGTATCATATATTAGTATATCACAGGTTTTACAGTTTTTACGGTTACATTTTGAAATAAGGCAATATTGTAAGCTATCATTGAAATCTAAAATATCTGAAAGTTGAACAGTACATGGCCGAATATAAACAAACTTGTCTGAACTTTAATAGTAAAATGAGAAGACTGCACATGTGTCATTTTCATTACATCATTTTAAGATGATCCTGGGGACACCTGACAAAACTTGATCTTAAAAAACGTTGATATTCTCAGCTACAATATGACAATATTCTCTTACAAGATCATCCATCTTAAATATAATACTTATGAGAATGATCATACAAAAATTTAAAGCATCCTGTTAAAGTGTTAACGTAAGACCTATACTTGGCACACAAGAAGCAGGTCACATCAGAAAATTAAGTTTCTATGGTAAAAGATGTAAACGTAAATTAGGAACATCGTTCTTGTGCCCCAAAGCACTAATTGCGACGGATAATAATAAACCATGAAATTGATAATGTTTACAAAAAAGGTATATAACAGAAATACCGACACCCGAGGAAAGTTCAAACAGAGGGGACGTCCATAAACAACTGACAAAACCAAACGCTCGAACTTATCAAAAAACAGAATGATTGTAAAACAAATGTCATATTCCTGACTTGGTACAGGCATTCTCTTTGCAGAACATGGTGGGTTAGACCTGGTTTTATATCTAGCTAAACCTTCCACTTGTATGACAGCTGCATTAAATTCATTTAAATTAAGTGTTAGCAAAACAAAAAGTCACAATAAGTAAAAGTGACAGTAATTGGGATAGAACAGTCAACTGAGTGAAAACATTACAAATACAAATTCAAATATAAATATTTGTGTAGGGTGACCAAGGCCAATATCTAAGTAGGGTGACCAGAGGTAACAAAAGCCAAAATCTATGTAGAGTGACCAGATTATATCAAAATCAATATTTGTGTAGAGTAACTAGAGGTAAACAAAATAATCTGTGTAGAGTAACCAGAGGTAACCAAAGATAATCTGTGTAGGGTGACCAGAGGTAACCCAAGCCAATATCTGTGTAAAGTGACCAGATTTAATCATAGCCAATATTTGTGTAGGGTGACCAGAGGTAACAAAGCCAATGTCTGTGTATGGTGACCAGAGATCACCAAAGCCAATATTTGTGTACGGTGACCAGATTTTATCAAAGCCAATATTTGTGTAGGGTAACCAGAGGTAACCAAAGATAATCTGTATGGGGTGACCGGAGGTAACCAAAGATAATTTGTGTATGGTGACCAGAGGTAACCAAAGCCAATATCTGTGTAAAGTGACCAGATTTAATCATAGCCAATATCTGTGTAGGTTGACCAGAGTTAACCCAAGCCAATATCTTTGTAAAGTGACCAGATTTAATCATAGCCAATATTTGTGTAAGGTGACCAGAGGTAACCAAAGCCAAAATATATGTAAAGTGACCAGATTTTATCAAAGCCAATATTTGTGTAGGTTTACCAGAGGTAACTAAGCCTAAAAAAACAGAACGATTGTAAAACAAATGTCATATTCCTGACTTGGTACAGGCATTCTCTTTGCAGAACATGGTGGGTTAGACCTGGTTTTATATCTAGCTAAACCTTCCACTTGTATGACAGCTGCATTAAATTCATTTAAATTAAGTGTTAGCAAAACAAAAAGTCACAATAAGTAAAAGTGACAGTAATTGGGATAGAACAGTCAACTGAGTGAAAACATTACAAATACAAATTCAAATATAAATATTTGTGTAGGGTGATCAAGGCTAATATCTAGGTAGGGTGACCAGAGGTAACAAAAGCCAAAATCTATGTAGAGTGACCAGATTATATCAAAATCAATATTTGTGTAGGGTAACTAGAGGTAACCAAGATAATCTGTGTAGGGTAACTAGAGATAACCAAAGATAATCTGTGTAGGGTGACCAGAGGTAACCCAAGCCAATATCTGTGTAAAGTAACCAGATTTAATCATAGCCAATATTTGTGTAGGGTGACCATAGGTAACAAAGCCAATGTCTGTGTATGGTGACCAGAGATCACCAAAGCCAATATTTGTGTCGGGTGACCAGATTTTATCAAAGCCAATATTTGTGTAGGGTAACCAGAGGTAACCAAAGATAATCTTTATGGGGTGACCAGAGGTAACCAAAAATATTTTGTGAATGGTGACCAGAGGTAACCAAAGCCAATATATGTGTAAAGTGACCAGATTTAATCATAGCCAATATCTGTGTAGGTTGACCAGAGGTAACCAAAGCCAAAATCTATGTAAAGTGACCAGATTTAATCATAGCCAATATTTGTGTAGGTTTACCAGAGGTAACTAAGCGAATGTCTGTTTATGGTGACCAGCGATCACCAAGGCAATATTTGTGTAGGGTGACCAGATTTTATCAAAGCCAATATTTGTGCAGGGTAACCAGAGGTAACCAAAGATAATCCGTGTGGGGTGACCAGAGGTAACCAAAGATAATTTGTGTATGGTGACCAGAGGTAACCAAAGCCAATATCTGTGTAGGTTGACCACAGGTAACCAAAGCCAATATCAGTGTAGGGTGACAAGATTTTATCAAAGCCAACTTTTGTAGGGTAACCATAAGTGACCAGAGGTAACCAAAGCCAATGTCTGTGTATGCTGACCAGAGGTAACCAAAGCAAGTATTTGTGTAGGGTGACCAGAGGTCACCAATACCAAAATCTATATAAAGTGGCCAGATTTTATCAAAGCCAATATGTGTGTAGGGTAACCAGAGGTAACCAAAGATAATCTGTGTATGGTGACCAGAGGTCACCACAGCCAACATCTGTGCAGGTTGACCATAGATAACCACAGATAATCTGTAAAAGGTAACCAGAGGTAACCAACGTGAATATATGTGTAGGGTGACCAGAGATAATCAAAGATAATCTGTGTAGGGTGACCAGAGAAAACCAAAGATAACCTGTGTAGGTAACCAGAGGTTACCAAAGCCAACATCTGTGTAGGGTGACCAGGGGTAACCAAAGCCAATATGTATGTAGGTTGACCAGAGGTAACCAAAGCCAATATCTGTGTAGGGTGACCAGAGGTAACAAAAGCCAATATCTGTGTAGGGTGACCAGATTTTATCAAAGCCAATATTTGTGTAGGTTAACCAGAGGTAACCAATTTGAAAGATAATCTATGTGGGGTGACCAGAGGTAACCAACGATAATCTGTGTGGGGTGATCAGAGGTAACCAAAGATAACCTGTGTTGGGTGACCAGAGGTTACCAAAGCCAATGTCTGTGTATGATGACTAGAGGTAACCAAAGTCAGTATTTGTGTAAGTTAACCAGAGGTAACCAAAGCCAAAATCTATATAAAGTGACCAGATTTTATAAAAGTTAATATTTGTGTAGGTTAACCAGAGGTAACCAAAGATAATCTGTGTATGGTGACCAGAGGTAACCAAAGCCAACATCTGTGTAGGTTGACCATAGATAACCACAGATAATCTGTAAAAGGTGACCAGAGGTAACCAACGTGAATATCTGAATAGGGTGACCAGAGATAATCAAAGATAATCTGTGTAGACTGACCAGAGAAAACCAAAGATAACCTGTGTAGGTAACCAGAGGTTACCAAAGATAATCTATGTAGGGTGACCAGAGGTAACCAAAGCCAACATCTGTGTAGGTTGACCATAGATAATCACAGATAATCTGTAAAAGGTGACCAGAGGTAACCAAAGTGATTAAATGTGTAGGGTGACTAGAGGTAACTAAAGCCAATATATGTGTATGGTTACGAGAGGTAACCAAAGCCATTGTCTGTGTTTGGGGACCAGAGGTAACCAAAGTCAGTATTGGTGTAGGGTGAGCAGAGGTTACCAAAGCAAAAATCTATGTAAAGTGACCAGATCTTATCAAAGCAAATATTTGTGTAAGGTGACCAGAGGTAACCAAAGACAATCTATGTAGAGTGACCAGAGGTAACCAAAGACAATCTGTGCAGGGTGACCAGAGACACAGATCATCCATAGTTGAAGCTATCTTTGAGAGCTATCTTAATATTATCAACTATTATTATATTTATAAGATTGGTGACCTATTTTTTTTCTAGAAAAAATTTTACATCTAGTTTTATTCTTGTGGGTCTATCCTATACAGATATCTATTGTATATAAATGTTGAATAATTGAATAAAGATTAAAAAATGTGTAGACAAAACCCGTGTCTTGCCTTATAAATTAAAAGCTTGTATCCTTTAAGAGGGTGTTTAAGATTTATTTTCGTTCAACGTGTTTAGTTATTTTATTCCACGTGCCTTCGTAAAAAAGCTCTTTATTTACTGTGTTTAGGGAACCTGGTTAAAAAGCAACGTGCAACGATTTTGTATTTTCAGTCGTTCATCGTGAAATCGCAATTTCATTTCGCATTCATCATTGCACATAACAAACAGCCAAACCCTACCCACCCACCCACTATCTTCAACAATTCGTACTTATAAACTTATATTCATGAAATTTCGGTTTAAGCAAATATCAGATGTTTTAAAATGGTCATTTAGCAGTTCATATTATTTAGTAATTTCAAGTCAAATAAATATGTTACCATAAAAAAATGTATGAAGCAAATACATATATTATAATGAACACATAGTTTTTGAATTACTAAATTAAACTAAGTTTCGGTTATTCATGGTCTTACACAGTTACTATAATGTAAATAGACAGTAGAATTCAATTTGTGTAGGGGCCTCGGTGGCCGAGTGGTCTAAGTAGTTACCACTGTAATCACTAGCCAGTCAACACTGAGGTTGTGAGTTCGAACCCCGCTCGTGCGGGTGCACTCGACTCCAATCTTAATTGACTAGGATTGTCAGTTTTCCTATCGAAGGTCGGTGGTTTTCTCCGGGCACTCCGGCTTCCTTCACCAATAAAAACTGGCCGCCACGAAATAGCCCAAAAGCGGTGCTTAAAAGTGGCGTTAAAACACCAAAAATCAAAAATCAAATCAATTTGTGTATTTTTAGTTTATTCTATTTTTAGAACCACACTATTACCATGATTACTACGCAGAAGAGCACTATGTATAGGGGTTACCTCTGGGCACCTTTCAGCGCAACTATTATCCTTGTGCCCTGAAGTCACGTAGCGTGAACATAATTTCCGTAGTTTTGTGTACTAGTAGTAGGTTGTTTAATTATTTGTAACTGTCTAGTGGTCCTGATAGAGCAAATCTAAATTAAAATCAAGACAGCAACCAACATAATGAGCATAATAGGCCAATTACATACTCCAAACAAACTTAACCTAGGCTAACATGAGGGATTTCTGTGTGTCAACCAAAACATAGTTTCAGCAAACCACAATGGCTTAAAGCAGAAAGATAGTTATAGATGAATAATAATTTTATTATTAATAACACTAAAATCAAATTAAGTTTAGTCCTTGAGAGATACTGATAAAAATATTTGTACATATATTTCCTTGATGTATATTTTGTACGCGAATGACTTTTACATTGAAGGTAATTATCTACCAGTACAGATGTACATTATTTACTTTGATATATTTCAGCCATTTTAGTGCGAAAACTTGAAGCATAATTACACTTCAACGGGTTTAGAATAAATAAGGGTCTGGATGGTTGTCCTTTATTCTATAATTCTTGACTTTTTATATATTGTGTCCATTATTCTAGATTCTGTATTTATTTTGTTCATTATTCTAGATTATTTATATCAAAATATCCCATTATTCTCAATTCTGAAATTAGTTTGCCTATTTGAGGTATTGTGTCCAGAACACAATTGTCTGTCCCACAATATCGACGATTTTGTATCAATATTCACTTATTAATAAATATGTCGCAGCTAACACACCACAAGCCGTCGATATCGATTCGATGTAGTGAGACAAATCTTATACCTGGCATGTTTCTTCTGTGTAACTGTTTATGTTGTAGATATCGATGTTTATCTGATACAGTTGTCCCAAAAGACACTTTAGTTTCTGCTTGTCAATATTGAAAGTATAAAAATAAATTATCGGTCTTTTGTTGGGCAATGTATGACAAATATATGTTGAAAAACCTCGCCCGTTATTATAAATTATGTAATTCATTGACCGCTCCCGACCTGTGTAACTTCAAGGCATATTTTAGCGGCGATCGATGTCTTTCAAAATTACTGCACTTTTCTTGTATCCCTGGTGCTTTCGACTGGAGAACCGTCGTACACAAGCATCGCACAAGTTGGCACTCCGAGGCGGGTGGGGAGCAAGAAGGTGAACTGTGGTTTATTGTTATCAATAGTACCGCTTAAGTCGACGCTAGGAGCCGTCTTGACCTTGTTGTAGGGTATGAAAGATTCGTTCATTGTTGAAGACCCTACATCAACTGTCAAGATGAAGAACAGGAATAAAAGCCCTGTTCATTGATAATTTTTTATTTTTTCTATGTATTGTGTCCGATTTTGTCCCATGTACATTTACTCCATATCCTTTCATTTTCTATTTTTATCTACACATTTCATAAAGTTAATTATACGTTCTTCATTCAATTTCGTAATTTAGCAATGTAAAACGGATAGGTTGTACGATTTCCAATAAGACTGCTACAAGTTTCCTCATCTGATATTGTTCTTTCAAAGTTTATACTATATTCACCTGATACAGTTGTCGATATCGACAAAATATGCTATAACTGTCTATCTGCTACATTTATCTTTGTAGGCAATTTTGTTTCTCCTGGTGCTTATTTTAGCATGTCGATATCAAAGATATAAAGTCCGTATCAACATCAAAACATTTTCTTCGTAATTTGTCTCTCTATACATTTCTTATATAGAAATAAGAAAAATGAGGTATGAGTGCCAATGAGACAACTCTCCATCCAAGTCACAATGTGTAAAAAAGTAAACAATTATAGGTCTAAGTACGGCCTTCAAGACTGCGCATTGGCTCACACGGAACAGCAAGCTATAAAGAGCCCCAAAATGACTAGTGTAAAACCATTCAAACAGGAAAACCAACGGTCTAATCTATTCAAAAAAACGAGAAACAAGAAACACTAATGAACCACACCAACAAACGACAACCACTGAACAGGCTTCTGACTTAGGACAGGTTCACACAAATGCAGCGGCTTTAAACGTTTTAACCTTATAGCTTAGGTTACGTATTTTAATTACATGTTAGGATAAGGAGAGTTCGTATGATTTCCAGTCTGAATGTCCCTCTGGTATATTTTGCCCTCTTTTTGTTTACCTCAGGCTCCATTTTTGCTAGTTTAATGACATGAAAATACATTCGTTTCTTTTGAAGTCATGTGTTATCTTATATTTCAATCCTAAAAATTAATGTTATGTGCTTAGTCCTTCAAGCTCCGCATTATGAAAGTGCACGTGGTTTTATTCGTGAACAAAGAGAGGCGAAAGATACCATAGGGACATTCAGATTCATAGTTCTAAAATAAACTGACAAAGCCATGGCTGAAAAAGATAAAGACAAACAGAAAAACAATAGTATACAAAACACAACATATAAAACTAAAGACTAAGCAACACGAACCAATCCTAAAACTGGGTTGATCTCAAGTGTTCCGAAAGGGGAAGCAGATCCTGCTCCACATGTGGTACCTGTTTTGTTGCTCATGTTAATTAAATTGAATAATTTCAGAAACTCAACACATAGTGACAGGAAAATGTTTAAACTACGATATTAGATATTCATGGTGCGTATAAGGAATAGAAAATCCTATTCATTCTTATTTTGAAGGAAGTTTTGCAAAACAGGAAAAATATGGTTAAAACGGAATTGAAGATACAAATTGGGCCATATAAACATGGCGATGAAAAACCGATAACGCCTTAAGTAATAAGAAAAGAAAAACAACAGTCTACAAAATATCACAAAATAAAAAAAAAAAAAAACGTTTGGATAAAACAAACACCATAAAACTTAGGATACGAACTCAGTTGCTTTGGAAGAGCGAGCATTTCCTTCTGTACAATGGTCATTTGTTGTGCTGAAAAAGTAAAATAACAAAAAATACCGAACTCCGGGGAAACCTCTAAACGGAAAGTCCCGAAGCAAATGGCAAAATCAAAAGCTCAAACACATCAAACGAACAGATAACAACTGTCATATTCCTGACTGTATACAGGCATTTTCTTATGTAGAAAATGGTTGATTAAACCTGGTTTTATAGCTAGCTAAACCTCTCACTTGCATTAAACTGTTGTCCATTCGTTTGATGTGTTTAAGCTTTTGATTTTGCCATTTTATTAGGGACTTTCCGTTTTGAATTTTCCTCGGAGCTCAGTATTTTTGTGATTTTACTTTTTACAACGATGTGTGAACAAAACAAACAGAAATAATAGGTAAAAATGTCAAATGAGGTTTAATATTAAAATTTTCGGTTTCCTTCAATTTTTTACAAGTAAAATTTTGTAGCATAGAAAAATCTATATCTGAAGTATTATTTCCAATACGTTTTTCAGCTACCGAAGAAAAATGAACATTTAGTGTATTAACAATATCTTAGAGGTTATAAACCCTTTTGATTTAACTCTTTAATGTAACTCCAAAGTTCTTTATGACATTGTTAGTAATTTTTTGACTCGTTGAAATGCTTTTTGTTTGGTCATAAAAAAAATTACACATTCTTACCATTAAATATACTCGTCTGTACTTTTAAGTTGATTCTATTAAATCTCAAAAGATGCAAGAAACCGTTGTTTTAAAAATGTCAATGGTAATTTTCTGCACTGTACAGATATTGTTGCCCTTTAAATTTTTTCACAAACCTGGGAAACATGATGTTCAGCCATGATAATGACAGTTGTGTGCATTGTACAACTTAAGTTTTCGAATTCGTTCTCGTCCTGAACAAGCATGACATATTTGCCACTAAACATTAAGTGACAACATTCATTTGGAAGTGAAACTCTAGTAAACATAGAAGGATAGGAGGAAGTTTAAAAAGGAAAACTATCATTAATAAAAACATGTTTTTGCTATCTGTATTTCGAAATTATCTATCATGTCTATTGAGAAGAATTTAAAAATCCATCTTGTTTTGGAAAATCACTGAATAAGGAAGGGTTCCGGACTGTGGGTCTTTCAATTCTGGAATCTTTAATTTTTTAAGCCATTTTTCTATTATTTTTATCTTAGTAAGGGAGAGGATCCAGGATGTTTGAAAAACGGCGGGGAAAGGGGGGTGCGTGATTCCATTTAACTAAAGAATTCTAATTGGACGATTTTATATAAAAAATCAAAAATGGGGGAGGGCGTACCCATTATTATATCTTCTTTTTTTCGTCCTATTACTACTATTCGTTATTTTTGTGATCCATCTTTCTGAAGTATTGGCCCATTATTCTATATTCTGTAACACAGGCACATGTCTCTGAAAAAAGAAAAAAATGTGATGCATGTTGTGGTTGGATATTCCCCCAAACATGTGTTATGAAAAATGTCTGAAAGAAATTGAACTTTCATGTCAAGGTGAACATTATTATATTTGCAATAGCAAAAATCCCGTTCAATGAACCGCTGCATTGTGGTTTCACTTTATCAAAGATAAGATGGACGAAACACTAGATTAGTTAAAAAAAACCTCTGGCGACAGCTTAATTGGGTATAAGTCAACCGAATTGACGCCAATTTTCAAATTTGATTTACAACATACTAAAACGTTATATAATAATTACAAAAGTCACGCAATACACGAAATCGTAAAAAGTATTAGCTTTTTTGGGACCAGGCGTAATCTAATAAACCATCGGTGTGACCTTCTGAGGAACATTGGCATGTGGCTCTGGTTTAAATTTTAAAAGATAAATCAACACAGATATTTAGCACGTGCAATATAATAATATATTTTTTTCATATCAGAGATAAACAAAATAAGCCCCGTCATATTACCTGTCCAGTAACATGTTTAAGAAATCTTTTACGGGTCTAAACAGTCAACAAAACGATCTCTCGGTTCCACTTTATTTTCACTTTTTCAAAATCTGAACTTGATCAGGAAATGGACAAGCATTTCCGACTGAGGTTAATTAAATCTTGTTTAGTCGAATTATTGTCTTGCAAGTCAGTAATGTATAAGCGATATTTAGAGGCCTATTTCAACAAAGTGAACCAAACCGACTGTAGCTAATAACCAACACTAATTTTATATCCCGTTCTTTTAAACGTTAGAAGCCTAGAAAAACATAATATATTTTAATGATTTCATTTTGTATTGTCAAAACGTTAGCCTATATCCCCTTAAAGTAATGGGCTTCTTATATAGCAGAAAGAAATAACACAATTGTACTTCAAGATAATTAATTAAACAAATAAATTGTTAAACATTTTACAATGATTTGTTTCCTTTAGCTGAAATATAGTATCCTACTGATATAATAATAATAAATCAATTTTATTTGAGTGTCACACATTGATTGTTACAGTACATATAAACAAATAAATTTAAGTAATATCTTTAAAATGCAATCAATGCCCAGCCAAACAGTTGACTTATGAAACACTTTAAAAAACATACACAATCATCCTATTAAATATTTAACAGTTCAACCTTTAGAAGTAGTAAATAAGCAGCCTGGTGAATCTCATTCAAAGTTTGTACGATCACGGAAAATAATTGAATTAAATTGGATTAAAAAATTACAGACAGTCTACCCTCTCGGTCTTAATGATAATATCATGGGAATTGGTAATATATCAAGAACCGATTCTGTTAACATTTTGGATATAGTTTCTAAAACTGTTCGTAAAAACCGTTCTCATGGTCGTAGAAAAAATCGCAATCAAAGAAAATTTCGGACCAATCATACCAATATTTCGGACCTAATTTCTATTTCAAAAAACAATGGCAGACATTATCTGTTAACAAAGCTCTGTTCATTACCGGTTAATAAGTTAAATAAAATTTTAGAGGAATGCAACACAATTTCATATAGCAGTCCTAAGTATGAAATCGTTCAAATTATAATGGCATATTGTTATTCTAAACTGTTTCCCAAAATTGATCGCCCTGAAGATCATAAAAAACATTTTATCAAAATAAAGTATGTCAATAAAGGTTTTGATTTTGTAAATATTGCCGGTATTTTTAACGACCATTCTGTTAAAGAACAAATTCCTGGATATTTTGATAATACTGAGCTCCCTCTTATTTGTTATATTTACAAGAAATCTACCCGGAAATATGTGTTTAATTATAGCCAATTGTGTAAAGATGTTAATATCAGTGAAAATACACCTACTTCATGTAATTGCAGTAATTCCGAATACATTTATGGACCCATTTCCATGTTATAACAGGAGATCTTAACATCGTTCAAGACCGAGAGTTAAAATCATTCCTCAGTAAAGGACCTAAATATCGCCCCCGTCAATCATTAATTGGAATGAGTGTCGTAATATCATCCACGACTCACTCCGTACTTACTGTTTAAAATGGATAAAACGGGAAAAAGCTGACAAAAATCTTTGGACTCTTTTTAATTCAGTAATGAACATAGTTGATATACGTATTCAACATTTTAAAGAACATTTTACTCTTAACAACAACCATAATAAACCTATTTCTCGTATCAAACATAAACTTAAAGAACTAGCCAAGGAATTTGTTTTGTCCCGGCCGATAAAGCTGCTAATAATATCATTATTGTTTGACGTAAATTTTACATTGAGGTTCTGAAAAAGAAATCACCAATTCACCAACATTCCAACTGACTCCATTTTCAGAAAACGACATCTGTAACAAACATAAACTTTTAGCTACCTCTTTACAAGCAGAACCAAATACAATGAAAGTCCCAACTATGTACTGGCTTCCGAAGCTACATAAAACACCTTACAAATATAGATTTATTTCGTCTTCAAGCCATTGTTCCACTACTAAATTGTCTATTCTTCTTACCAGTTCACTTGGTACAATCAAAACCTGATAATAAATTGTTCAAATAAGGCCTTTGAAAATAGTGGAATTAATTACTTTTGGAGTGTCAAAACTCGTTGGAAGTACTTGATAAATTGCATGCTTATATTGGTGATTTTGAATCTGTTCAAAGTTTTGATTTTTCTACCCTGTATACCACATTGCCTCACATTCTCATTAAGAAAAATTCACACACCTAATTAAATGGGCATTTAAAAGTCAGAATGTGAATACATATGTTCTAACTCTTTAGGTCATTTTTAGTAGCAATAAACAAAAGAACTATGTCAATTGGACATGCTTTGATACTATATCTGCCCTTGAATTTTTACTAGATAATATTTTGTTCGCTTTGGAGATTCCGTATATCGTCAGGTTATCGGAATTCCAATGGGGACTAACTGTGCACCACTTATTGCGGACCTATTTTGTACTGCTATGAGTTACAATTTATGACTAAAATCGGCAAAGACCCATCGAAACAACATCTGATACAAAAATTTAATAATACTTTTAGATATTTGGATGATATATTGGCTCTCAATAATGACGACTTCAGTATGTATACTAAAGAAATTTATCCTGTTGAACTTACTTTAAATAAAGCTAATACTAACAATGACCACTGCCCTTTCCTCGATCTTGATATCTATATCATTAACGGAAAGCTTAATACAAAATTTATGATAAAAGAGATGATTTTCATTTCCTATCGTTAATTATCCATTTTAGATGGTGACGTTCCTTGTCACCATCTAACGGTGTTATATATCTCAACTTGTACGATTCGCTCGTGTATGTAACAACGTTTCAGATTTTAACGAAAGAAATTTATGTATTACAGAAAATTATTACACCAGGGTTTTCGATATCACAAACTAGTCAAAACATTTACTAAATTTTATCATCGGTACAAGGACATCATTCGTAAATATAGCTCAACATGCAGACTTCTTATACGTTCAGGTATTTCACATCCAATCTTTTATGGTAATATTCTTTATAAAGCACTAAAAGTCAGTATTCACCTCAGAAGCTAACAAAACCTTTAAATAGACTTATTAAGAAGGGATATAGTTACGATACTGTTGTCAGGTCATTAAAGATTGCATATTTTGGCTTTAATATTGATTCACTTATAGGGTCTTTGCATCGGAACTAAACACATTTATTTAAAACCAGTTGTTGGCATGACACGGGTTATGCTCTTCTCATATATTTTATGATGGTATGATACTAAACCCTAACGGGAGGGATTGTGCCTGATACTCATATGATGAAGACATAATCTTTCAATCAGTTTAATTGAGGTCTGGAGCTGGCATGTCAGTTAACTGCTAGTAGTCTGTTGTTATTTATGTATTATTGTCATTTTGTTTATTTTCTTTTGTTACATCTTCTGACATCGGACTCGGACTTCTCTTTAACTGACTTTTAATGTGCGTATTGTTATGCGTTTACTTTTCTACATTGGCTAGAGGTATAGGGGGAGGGTTGAGATCTCATAAACATGTTAACCCCGCCGCATTTTTGTGCCTGTCCCAAGTCAGGAGCCTCTGGCCTTTGTTAGTCTTGTATTATTTTTACTTTTAGTTTCTTGTGTATAATTTGGAGTTTAGTATGACGTCCATTATCACTGAACTAGTATATATAATTGTTTAGGGGCCAGCTTAAGGACGCCTCCGGGTGCGGGAATTTCTCGCTGCATTGAAGACCTATTGGTGACCTTCTGTTGTTGTCTGTTCTGTGGTCGGGTTGTTGTCTCTTTGACACATTCCCCATTTCCATTCTCAATTTTATACATGTACATATATAAAATAAACTGCATGTTAATTTGAAAATATTTCTAGAGTTAAAAATCTAATTAATTTAATTTAAAAAATCGCTTTCAAAAATACTATTAGATATAAAATGTTATTAAAATCATATAAAATACACTATTATAATTCTTATTAACAGCCCACTAGCAAGTACTTCTGTGTTGACATGAATTATCAAGGAAGTGGTCATAAATATTTATTAACTGTTTACAAATCTTTGAATTTTTCGAAATACTACAATGTTTTCCCCAGGAATAGATTACCGTGGCTTTATTTGGCAAAATCTTTCGGAATTTTGGTCTTCAATGCTCTTTAATTTAAACTTCGTTCTTTATTTCACCTATTTTTGTTCGAGATTCACTTGTGAGTCTTTTGTAGACGAAGTGCGCGTCTGACGTACACAATTCTTAGCCTACTATCTATGATGAGTTTATAGTAAGAGTATATATTCAACATCGTTTGTTCATCTAATTTTATTTAAAACCAACACAAAGCTACGGTCCTGATATAATTTTCCGTTTATTGGTGCAACCACTTTCAATTTCTCTCCAGTCATCTACCGATGACGACGAATATGTTCAATTGTCGTAACCACAATCACGTCCTCTTTTTATCAAATATTTTACAGGGTTTGTACTTACAACACGACGGTGTCACATGTGGAGCAGGATTAGTTTACCCTTCAAAAGCACATGAGTTTACTAACGGTTATGATTGGGTTGACCGGTCTGTTTACTCGGTCTTTGTTTTCTATGTTGTGTTCAAAATACTGTTGATTGTCTTTTGATCGTTTTGTATTTTTGACACAGCGATTTTCCAGGCTAATGATTTTGAATGTCCCTTTGGTATATGTCGCCTCTCTTCTATGAATGTGACGATCTCCCATAGGTTACTTGTCTTGAGCAACACGACGAGTGCCACTAGTGGGGCATCACCACGAGTGCCACTAGTGGAGTTTCACGACGGGTCCACTAGTGGAGCATCACGACGAGTGCCACTAGTAGAGCAACATGACGAGTGCCACTAGTGGAGCATCACGACGAGTGCCACTAGTGGAGCATCACGAGTGCCACAAGTGGAGCAACACGACGAGTGCCTCTAGTGGAGCATCACGATGAGTGCCACTAGTGGAGCAACACGACGAGTGCCACTAGTGGAGCATCACGACGAGTGCCACTAGTGGAGCAACACGACGAGTGCCACTAGTGAAGCATCACAACGAGTGCCATTAGTGGAGCAACATAACGAGTGCCACTAGTGGAGCATCATGACGATCGATCGAGTGCCACTAGTGGAGCAACACAAGTGCCACTAGTGAAGCATCACGAGTGCCACTAATGAAGCATCACGACGAGTGCCACTAGTGAAGCATCACGACGAGTGCCCCTAGTGGAGCAACATGACGAGTGCCACTATCTGAGCATCACGACAAGTGGCACTAGTGTAGCAAAACGACGAGTGCCACTAGCGGAGCATCACGACAAGTGCCACTAGTGGGGCATGATCTCTGGTATTTTCTGTCTCTTTTTTTTAGGGAGATTCTTTTAGATAGCTTAGCTTTCAAAGCCTTATTATGCATTGAACGAAAACTTACTATCATTTATGGATTTTTTGGGGACATCATAGATTATTCACATGGCTTGCATTATTTACCTGACTATTGACTATGAGGAGCATTTATTAAATTTTGATTATTGCATAAATTGCATAATTGATTATGTAATCCAGATTATGATGATTTCATGGTATTTTTAATACAAATAAATGACCTATATCTAAAATAGATATTTAATTCTAATGAACATTAACTCCAACTCCTTGAGGAATCAATGTACTATAGTATATAAAACCATGGGTAGACGATCTAAATAGTAAGATGCTGAACGTCAGTGCGATGTTAATACTACATAGAAGTCTCATTGATTTATAATTGCTGTTATGGTGTTATATAATTACTTGACCGCAAAGGATTCAAGTTTTGTTCTCAAAACATTTGATTGGTTAATAGTTGGAATAAGCGTGTCAGCAATTCTGTTGCTGGAGTCGTATAATGTTCAATTGTTATTAGGAACGCGTCAAATTTTTTCATATCTAATGTACGAAAGGAATAAATAAAAAACATCCAGTTTTTTCTTTAATTTTACAAAATGTACAAGCATTATGAAACTACAATACACACATCTGTGGATATTAACTAACAAATGACTAACGGATCAGTGGCGTTTAAACATGCTCTATCAAATAAACAATAGCGACAACTTGCAGTCTTGAGCTTTACTGAATGTTACAATCAACAAAAGAAACAACAAGTATGCTCTAGTTCATAACTCCAACTTAAATCAGACTACTAGATATATTGTTCAAAATACAAAAAAAATACACTATGTGAAAGACTTCATTGATAAATCTAGTGATAATTGCATAATGATTGAATGTCACGGAAGGCGTCGTTATTGTCACCATTTAGATTCAGTCTGCGGTTAAACTATGTTTTTTAAACATCAATAACTTTGTCAAATTACACCTTCGTGGATTTGTACAAACCTTGTACAGAAACTTCCTTCTCATCAAAAGATATCAGAGAAAAATACTGTATTACATGTTCCAGTATTTTATTATGTTGTTTACTATGTTGTTTGTTTTTATAGTGATTAAGATTATAACACATTGTTGACTGCTGTACCCCTATTTTTGACATTTTTGCCTATTATGTCTGTTTGTTTTGTTCACACATCGTTGTCATTATAATGGAATTTTATGCGACTGTTTATACAAGTGAGAGGTTTAGCTAGCTATAAAACCAGGTTCAATCCACCATTTTCTAAATGCCTGTACCAAGTCAGGAATATGACAGTTTTTATCCATTCGTTTGATGTGTTTGAGCTTTTGATTTTTTTCCATTTGATTACGGATTTTCCGTTTTGAATTTTCCTCGGAGTTCGGTATTTTTGTTATTTTACTTTTTACTCGTAATGCACTTATTTTTTTCGCAGATAACCTTTAGATACAGTCTAAGAAAAAGAAAAGTATTAACAGAAATACCAAACTCCAAGATAAATTAAAACAGGAGGAAGTCCATAAAACCTGACAAAATCAACCGCTCGACTTAACCAACCAACGGAACGATTGGAAAACAACTGTCGTATTCCTAAACAGACATTTTCCGAAGAAAATGGAGAATTAAGCCTAGTTTTATAGCTAGCTAGATCTCCCACTTGTATAACAGTTGTTTAATTAGTACCATAACAATACCTTGATATATATTACTATAACAATATCATGAAAGTAATGTACCATAACAATAACATGGCAAATAATACTATAAAAATACCATAACATTATCTTAGCAATATCATAATAATACCATGACAAAAGGGAACTAGAGGATCTAATGAACCCGAGTCGCTCATCTGCATCTTCAACAATGGCCGCATTTTAGTAAATATCATCATTAAAGGGAATAACTCTATTAAGAGTTAACTGACAATTTCAATCATGTTGACATATTTGTAGATCTCATCCTGTTGATAATTTTTCCTTTTTAAAGTTTCTATTTATCCATTATGGTTTTCATGAAAAAAGTTAAAAATTGTCATAAAAGGGCAATAACCCCAATAACGAGTCGACTGAAGATTTCGGCCATGATGTTTTATTTGTAGATCTTGTATTGGTGATCATTCGTGCTATTTAAAGTTTCTATCTGTCTATTACAGTTTTCATGATAAATGGCAAAAATGGGGAAAAATGTGAAAAATCGTCATTAAAGGACAATAACTTCAATAAGGATTCGACTAACGATTACGGTCATGTTGACTTATTTCTAGAACTTGTCTTGCTGTGATAATTTTTGCTGTGATCATTTTTGCTATTAACAGTTTCTGTCTATCTATTATAGTTTATAAGATGTTAGCCAAAGTGAAACCAAACAAACAAAATTGGAAGAAAATCTTCATTAAAGGGCAATAATTCTAATAAGGAGTAGACCGAAGATTTCAGCTATATTGACTTATTTGTAGATACTGCCGTGCTAATCAGTTTTTCTTTTAAATTTTCTATTTATCTGTCATAGTTTTTTAAGATATTAGCCAATAACGCTAAAAAATTGTCATTAAAGGGCAATTACTCAAATAAGGAGTCGTCTGACGATTTTGGTTATGATGAATTATTTGTAGATATTATCATGCTGATCATTTACAGTGACGTTACGCACGATATTGCGTCTCAATTGGTAACGTCTAAATTTGAGGTTTTACGCCGATAATCGAGGATATTTTTTTGTTGGCAAATTTTTTTCTTCAAATCAATATGGATACTTCTAAATGTTTGGTTGTACTGAATATGCATGAAATATTTCCCACTGGAAGTTACGCAAGTAACAAACAACACAATATATGTATTTGGGTAAGATAATAGGGTCTATATATAAAAAAGAAGATGTAGTATGAGTGCCAATGAGACAACTCTCTACCGAAGACCAAATGACGTAGAACGTATTTTGCATGCAATGTTTCTCCATTTAAATCCGAGAAGAAGGGGAAGAAGATATCCATTTTGCTTTAATAAAAAAAGTGTGTGTGTGGGGGGGGGGATTACAAGTTAAACGGGTCTTTCTTATAGAGTACTCTATTATAATTTGTATCAAAATGGTCATCATTTTTCTTTCGGAGTTCGAGTTCCTGACATTTTGAATCATTTTTACCTTTTTAAAATTTCCTATAAATTGCGTTTTGTCGTAATCGTATATTTCTCCATTAAATCAGTTATCATAATTATATCACGATAAGTATCGGATAAGAATATTTTTAATAAAGTGTTTGGATATTATTTGGTGTATTTTGCGAGTCTGTTCCACGGGTTTACAATTTAGATTACAACCAAGGTTCTCCGACTTCCTCTACCATAGAAAACTGTCCGATATTATACAATCAAGGACGCTAAAAGTTGCGTTAAACACCAAAACACAAAACAAACAAACATTTCAATTTGATTTTAAAAGACATAAATAGTGTCCCTAATCGACAACGTTGAAAACATAAGAAAATCGTTCAGTGGACAAACTTGCAAGTCATTGGATTTCTTTAAAAACGAAATCGTTTTGACTACGCAATTATCAAAAAGTATGTAACTGTTTTGTAGGGTTCAAGTACAATTACGGAAAAGCACTATTTTGTATGCAACCAATCGAAATTTTATTTAAATGACATCGCAACTGATAGTTTATGCGTAAAAAGCGGCGTAATTCGACATTGGACATTCGTGCAAGACATTTGCCAGTAGCAGTTGCATTTGTATTTGTGGTGTGAGTGCTGTAAAAATACGGTTTTGAAATGGTCTGTCTATGTACTTTTGTGAGCATGATTTATGAAAACGAAATTTCATACAATCTTATATTTCAAAAACCTATGAATTTTGATAACTTACCATTTTCCGAAATCTGACCGCGAGGAATACTATTTATTTTTGCAAAAAATCCGCTTTTGCCGTTGCATCAACGAAAATTCAGTAATGACGCAATACTTTATATATGACGCATATCATTCATGCGAATTTTGCGGATTTTACACTGTTTCGAAGAGCACAAACACCCCTATAAAAGTTATTATACGTATAGTCTGTTACGTCTGACATGCATATTTTTGACGTTTTGCCAATATTTTTGTCCTTATTTTAGACTATTGTAAAATATTATAAAGCGATTTGTTGATTTTTTGAGAACAGTAATACCTGCCTATTCTATGAATATAAATTGTATATAGCTTAACTGTTCTGATTTTATAGAAAAACTGTTTATCAGTGTGGACTGGTTGATTTCACGGTATTGACGCAATAACGTGCGTAACGTCCGGTTCTATTAAAGTTTATGTCTTTCTATTATAATTTTGGAGATAATAGGCAAACACAATAAAAAAGGTCATTTAAGGGAAATAACTCCTATGAGAAGTTGTCTGGCAGTTATGACTTAATATGGACAATAGATAGAGCTCAATATTTATAAAATTTTTGCCCCGTCAGATTTTCTCTATTATAAGCGGTTTTCAAATGTCGGACACATTTATTAAACTAGATACCTCAATAATAAATGTGTCCAAGTTTGGTTAAATTTGGCTATAAGTTTCAGATGAGAAGATTTTTGTAAAAGTTAACAGACGACGACGACGGACGACGGACGCCAAGTGATGAGAAAAGCTCACTTGACCCTTTGGGCCAGGTGAGCTAAAAATGAGGAATAGACAAATGAAGTTCCTCACAATAGAGCACTACGACTAAACATTGAACTCAGGTGCTCCAGTGCTTCTTTATACCTTTAGCAACGTTACAATAGTACTAATTCTATTTGAACCACACACGCATCTTTTATTGTAAGAGAAGAAAAAGTAATCTAAAACAGAGTTTCCCGTGATGAATCAAAATGTGTAATAAACGTATAGCAATAGAAATTAACGATGCGTGCAAAGTTTTGTATTTTGATTTGAATACAACGTATTATACGACTTGACATAACAGAAGTTACATTCAAGGTCAATTTGTAAAAACATTTACATTACGTTTCGCTATTTATATCTGTTTCGGGACTTTCCTTAGTGAAAACACAACAGGATGTCTCACTGCCACGGTGTGAAGTGATCAACATAATTAAATCGTAACAAGTATGGAAAAACTTTGGAGTGTTTTACCACCAAAATGTTGTTTGTTACAAACTGGATCTTCATCTTCTTCTGGTAACAGGCCAGTTCCGTGCATGCGGACACGAGCACATCAAACGACCGTTGAAAACACCAACAGCTCGACTGCTTCACCAACGTTTTCCACTGCAGAAATGGAATAACATCCAACTTCCTCGATGATATCGAAGCTGACGCAGTATCATACAGAGACCTAGAGACACCACACAATGAAACTCGACTTCCATGGTGCTGTCAACACAAAACGGAACGACATTAAACTTCCGAAGTGCGCTATCGGGTGCTGCTAAAACAAACAGCAGCCCGGATACATCAGAATTCACCACGAACGATGTACCATTGCCACCGTGGTGTTGTCAAAACCGAGACGGAACAACAAGCACCTTGAATGCTTTAACAGTTGAAGCCACTAGATACAGGTATGATGATTGCTATACCGTTAAATCTCTCTACCTTCAGTCGAACACGGCAACTACATGTAGCTCTGCCGACACGCATACCTTGAACGCAAGGATGGAAAACTTGGAAACAGCGCTTAATTTACTGCAAAATAACTATAAACGTATGGAAGAGGCAATGAACCAACAAGTTGAAAAGGTCGTCGAAATTATGGCTAATGATATCAATAAGGAGGATTTTATTAGAATGTTTCTGGATTATAATGGGAAAGACTTTACCAAGATAAGAAACAAGAGACTGAAAGATGCTGTACAATTCATGACGAACAGTTCGAAAACAATGAGGAATGCATTGATGCAACAAACATCAGCGATTAAGAAACTGAGTGATGCTTATCAACGGACAAAGGTATTTACTAAAACATGTAATATTTCATTGTCTAGCTCATTGAACATATAAACGGACAAAGGTATTACTAATATTTTATTGTATAGCTCATTGAACATATAAACGGACAAAGGTTTTACTAATATTTCATTGTCTAGCTCATTGAACATATCAACGGACAAAGGTATTACTAATATTTCATTGTAAAGCTCATTGAACATATAAACGGACAAAGGTATTACTAATATTTCATTGTCTAGCTCATTGAACATATCAACGGACAAAGGTATTACTAATATTTCATTGTCTAGCTCATTGAACATATCAATAGACAAAGGTATAACTAATATTTTATTGTCTAGCTCGCTGAACATATCAACGGATCAAGGTATGTCTATTTTTTTATTTTATTTTCTAGCTCACTGAACATACTGAAAAGTAATTCTCGTTTAAAATTTAGTTTTGAAAGACTTGCGACTTCATGGCAGTTGCCTTTTGGTTTGAAATTTGGACTGAACTTATAAAATATTTCTCATAAATCTAATATAGGGTCCTTACGTTATTGATTGTTTAACGTCCAGTGGCAAATATTTCATGCAAATCCGGGACGAGTAAATCTGATATTCCTGTTATCATTGTTATCAAAAACTGCTTCGCCAAGGCCCACAGGAGCATATAGTGTTATTATTCTGTAATTTGTCGACTTTTAATTAAGACAAAACTTTTGATTGATTAAATGAGGAGAGTCTAACGGCGATGTTTTTACGCCTGAAATGATTATGTTAAATATATTAAACTGAGGTGATACAGGATACAGTTAAAACTTACATTTCATTTAACAATTTTATGTGTTGAAATATCGGTCGACTGCTACTCGAATTTTATGCTCTATACTTCCTCATATTTAAACGATTCTATATTAAAGTATGAACGTGTGACTGTTACAATTATTCAAACAGTTTAAAAGATTAAAAAAAATATATATTATATGTTATTCGGGATCATCAGATGGGACATAGGCTGATATTCTCTTTCAGTGTTCTATATCTCATGATCCGTCAGTCGAAGGGGACACAAGGAACTGACAGGGAATGTAACCTTATCCCCTGCGAAGCCCAAATAATAATATGTTATACTGGAGTGTCCTGATTTCACCATTATATAACATTCTAATCTTCTTTTGTGGTCACAGGGTCCGAGGCTGATATGCAAAAGGACACGTATTAATCTTTTTGTCATAAACGAACGATGTACGAACGCACCCAGGCTGATAACTGATATGATCTTAGACTTGACCGGGACTAAATAAGGCAAGTCATCACAAACATATACGGGTCCGACCTTACACCCTAATAACATGAAATAGCCCTACCTCAAACCGGATTCAACCGACCCCGTATTAGCCCGACCACGCGACGTCAAATAGGGTTAAAATGGGTTATCAGCCTTGGGGCTGGGTGTGATTGTATGGCTATTTTACGTCCGTTCGATACAATATGCAAAAACAATCATATAAATGCTAAGTACATTTGTATGTGATGAATAAGTAAACAAAAATGTTTGCAACACATTAGTGGCAGTACACTCAAATCTTATTTTTAATTTAAAAGTAACAATACAACTTTATTTGCTGTAAACGAATCATGTTTCAATCTTGAAAAATCGACGAACAATGACTGAAAGGGGGACGTTGAAAAATATTTAGATTTCTTATCAAACCAAGTCCAAAATAGTCGAACTCCCAAACTGTTTCTTTTTGTTTGTGTGTATATTTATTTTATTCATTTATACACAAAAACAAACCTAGAAAATGAACCGTGGTCCACTTCAATAGCCTATTAATTATTATTATACACTATTGAACATATTTGTGACTCAATTATTGTCAAAAATAACTTTTTACAGACGCCTCAAATGGGCAAACATGAATTGGACAGCCATGTGTGTCAATGGTTAGGGATCGAAGGAAGACGAGCAGTAATTAAAGAAACACCACAAAAGGTTGCAACGAATTTAAACATTTTAGAAGATGATAATGATGATATGAATATTGCCGCCCCGACACCATGTTTGAACGGAACAAGACAGGTCATCCATTGCAATACCGGAAGTCAGAAAATATACAAACCAGAATACTTAACTACGGGTAACAGGAATAACAATAATTACATTCATTCAAATAACCAAAGAACACAAGCTAGTTCAAATAGGAGTCATGCAAGACGTCCCTTGTTTTGCGACCAAAAAGGAATATATGTGTGAGTCTCCTCCTCTCCCAAGTGCATGTTGTTCATTTTTTTGTGGAAAAGCTGTATCATGTGGAACATTAGGGCATCCTTAAAATGCAGAATTCATTCCAGTTTGATATGCTCTACATGCATTATTCATTGTACATATACGTATATAGTTCAGAAAAGTGTTACCTCACTACTATATTACCTTTCGTGCTAAGGTGGCGCAAAGTAAACACCAATCAATCAACCAACCAATAGAATAATGTTATGCCATAGTAATGGATATAGACTCAAACTGAATAAATGGAAAGTGTACGTAAGGGACCCAGCTTTAAAAAGATGGACAAATACAACATTTGTTCAATTAAATGAATACGAAGATGGACAATAATAAATCAAAGGTCACAGGACAGACGACACGAACAAAAACCGGAAGTATACTCATGCTTCGAAAAGGAAAACCGTCCTGGTCCTTTTATTCTACTGATGGCACCTGTCGTTATTCTCATGACTAAACAGTTTGGTGACATGTCATTAACAAAGAAAAGATGTTGGATTTGAGGTTACTACAAATTGAACATAAACGTGGGCCTTAATGACATATATATATATATTTTAATGGCCAACCAAGCCATGCTAGTGTCCGTTGAAAGTCTGAAGAGATGACGACATCCCTACAACAAAAACATACTAAGTAGAGATCTGAGAGTACTCGCAGTTATTGACAGCTAGTTCAAAGCCAATAACAACTAATAAAAAATTCATCTAAGAATTTTCTAATTGTATCTAAGACTAAAGCATCAATCAGCACACATCCAACATCCAATGGATTTAGTGTAAAGATGTCATTAACAGTCGGAGAATGTTTATGTATATAACAATATTATTTGTATAATTTTATTTACTGATAACAAAATCAATATTTATACCAATTTAAACAATGTTTAAATATCGTTTTACAGTGTTGAATTGGTAACCTTTTAGAATAAGTTTATTTAAAGGATCGATTAGTTTACCCGGATTGTATCTAAATTTACGGGCTCGGTAAACAAAATCTGCGTAAAAACTAGGATGTGCTATCCCGTTTGAAATAAGTTTTCCACAGGTACAGCCAAACTTACAAACGAAATCTTTGTATCTATGGACGAATTTAGTAAAGGTTTTAAGTAATTTGTCGTAACGAAATCTCTGACTTAATAATTTACCAGTAATACATAGATTACTTTCATTGAAATCCAAAACGTCACTATAGATACGGTCATAGCCAAGGAGTTGTGAAATATAAACACTGTAAGATGGTGCCATAGGAACATCACCATCCAAAAAAGGGAAAGAAAAGTCGTCCCTTTTGTCGTAAATTTTAGTGTAGAGTTTCCCGTGTAAAACTGAAATATCTAAATCTAGGAATGGGCAGTTATTACCGTTTATAGTTGAATTATTTAAAAAAAAGAGTTTATATTGCATCCAAAATAGTTCTTTCCATGTTGTTTCCATTCTTACAAACTATATATGGCTAATGTTACCACGTGACGACGTAAAATATAAACCGTTAATCAGATTAAGTATCGTTTCAGGTAGATATGCAAATTCGACAAAAGTCAATTGACCGTTTCGAATTTTGATGACCATTGGTAGTTTCATTGTTAGTACCTCAAAATGAAAGCAATGTCACGTCAATTGTTGAATGTCCATTGACGTTTAGGACTTTTGTTTTAACTTATAACAACCTTTTATTGTACTCTTTTGTAAAACTGTGACCATATATTCTTCAGATTCTGAAATGGCAAATACAGGAATTAAGCTTACTACTAAGGTTGATCGTAAGTATACTGGATTGTTCATGACTTACGATCAATCTTAGTCGTAAGTTTTTTTGTGAAACCGACTCCAGACTGAAGCTATCGGCAACATACAAACGAATGAATTTCACACGATGCAACATTTCTCAATTCTAGCCGTACGAAAAATACATATATATATATATATAAGTTATATACTTAAAACGTACGTATATAACCTGAGACTACTATAACACAGAGATTGGTCACTTCCCGTACTGACCAGTCAAATAGTAATTAATTCTAAGTCATCGATCACGTGACTCGGCACGTGACCCGAAGTGTTTGACAAGAAGGACACGATCCGCCATCTTTGACAGTGGAAGAGGATTTAATAATTAGCAAATGTGGATGTATAAAGAATTTTATGTTTCGGTAAGTGTGAATTAAAGATTTGAAATAATCATAAATGTTTGTTTATAAGCACTTTAAATAAAATAAGTGCAGTTATGGACTTGAATTTACTGTCCAAACCGGAAGGTAACCTCGAGTTATTACCAGTCCGTGGGATCGGGTCAATGGGCAACTCACCCATAACTTACATTCAGATGAACAATCTGTTTTCCGGATATTTCATTTGCAAGCCTTAATAGTAAACCTGTGTAATGATGTAAAATTTGTAATTATATGAAATATCATTTTTTCTGTATCAGTGTTACAATTCCGATGCAGAACTGAGAAGGTGCATACACACAACATGAGGTCTGATACTGAGTGATAGGTCAATTTGTATTGTTAATTTAAGAAATTCAGACTTATATTTTGTTCCGTTGATAATATATATGCAGTCTATACATGTGAGAATAATAAATGTATGCAATGAAAGTTTGTAGCTATGTCTACATAAAGAGTTATAGACATATATATATATTTTTAAATACTAGACCCAAACATGATATTCCAAGTACATGCACCTTGGTCTGCTTTCTTTATCAGTTTTAAAAATGTTTTGATAAATACTGACATGATTGTTCAATTACTGCTGAGCCTTATCTCAGATTACTGTCTTAACAAATACTGATTTGCCTATGCTACAAACTTGATAAAAGTTATTTTTTATTCATAATATATTCTTTATTGTAGGATTAAGAATGCCTCCCAGAAAGAAATCACGCATTGGAAGAAGGGCGAAGTACCATTATAATAAAAGGGAACAGAAGCATGAAATTTGATATATTAAAGGAATAGCCACTTGTAGCAATACTAATAAAAATAAGGAGATTTTGATTTTAATAATGATCGCCAATCAGACAACTACTTAAGTTAAATTAAGTTCAGTGATGTGGATGTAAGCTATTGAATCCACCGTAATTACCTTCAACAATGAGAAAACTTATACTGTGCTTCAAAATTCCCCGACATGAAAAATATAAAACAATTCAGTAGAGAAAAGTGACACGAAGAGTCTACATTAACAAAGCAATTTACAAAAAAATCAAATATGACCGACATCAACCAACGGCAACCACTGAAATACAGGCTCCTGACTTGAGACAGGCACATAAAAAAAACACTAGCATGGGACATTGGTGTAACGACACAACATAAGAACAAACTTTAAACAGAAGTTGTAAAGTGTTCATTTCGGTCTAATCAGACTGACTGTACATGAAATATTCGCCATTGACAAGCAGTTGTGAATCGAAGTTGAATTTACAGAAAGGGCGACATCATCATGTGCTATCATATTTAACATTCTTGTTTAGATCTGACATTACTACGTATTTATTTACACATTCCGCATTTTTTTGGCTTCTCAGAATTTTCACATGGAAAACTGTCAGCAGATACCCAAACGAAAAATGTTATAGGGAACCTATAAAGCATCATGCCGGCAACAAGCACATTTATATTTGCTGTGGTTAAAGCAGTTCTATACTCTTCATCTAAGTGGCTCTATTATTTGGGTTACAAAAAATATACGAAGAGCCTAGTGTTATAACTAAAACATACGACACTTTAACAATAGACAATATTCAAATTTTCAAACCACTGGACGTTAAGCAACCAACAATCAATCAAATTTTCAAAACTTTCTGGTTCTATATTGAAACACACAATTCCTTGTTTGGGTTTACGAAAGAGGTCAATATTTCTGGTGTTGAAAAAATGTTATCGTAATTTACACTAATGCTGTTCTATTTATGTGAACATAGAGATAATTTGTTAGATATTTTGATTATATAGTCATGCAATTTGGAAGCTTTCTTCATTAAGAATATCTTACGATTCATCATTAAACCTGGAGCCACACTATATATTTAATTATATATAACAACATTTAGTACACCCAGAAATACACTTCACCAAAAAGGAACTTCAATTGAGGCGTTGCTATATAAAATTGGCAACTAATATTACAAATTAAATTGAGTTTTGAGATACTTAGTATAGCTTCAATCACTAGGATACAGAGAATAGTGTACGTCATAAAGATTCTGTAAAAACGCAATGAACCCCATTTCGAGAAATATTTGCCACTGACGCTCTCATGTAGCTTAGAAATTGAAAACTTGACAATTCTTAACCACCAGTCTTTTCATTGATCAAATTGAAAAGGATTTTTAATTTTAATTCAAAATTGTTGCTTTGGTTCTAGACAATAACTCCTGTTTAAGCATTTCGTGGTAAATGTTGTCGTTAAACACAAGATTTGGAGACAACAATGTACTATCTTTACCATGTTAATATAGCTCACTATGTGGTATAGGTTTTGGTCATTGTTAAAGGCCGTACGATGTCCTTTAGTTGACTTCTGTATTATTTGGTCTCTGGGAGAGTCTTCTCATTTGAATTTATACCACATCTTATTTTTATTTTGGCATTTTATTTTTAATGTGACCTGTCTTTTGTCGACTAGTATTCTATTGAAATACATATAGAGAAGGAATGAGAAATAAGATTATTTAGAGTATATACCTTTTATCTTGCTTAGGCTGTGCTTAGTTCTTAAATGGCCACGGAAACCAGAAACGGAAGAATATGTATTGTCACACTCAGGGCACTGATATATAGCTTGACGTTCAGATTTACATGCACTTGCGGTTGATGCTTCTTTGGAGTTTTTGTAGTTTTGCAGTCTTTGCAGCAGGGACGTAGTCATCCTCAGATTCAACGTCTGATGCAGTACTAGTATATTCACCAAGTAAAAGATCAAGATTGAGATCACTATCATCCCAAGATAAAAATCAATGTTATATTAATTTCAGCGATATTTTGGGAACATATATATAATTTGTAGGGCTTATGTTTGCTTTATGTACCCATTGAAGTTATAACCTCTTTGCTGATCTGTTACGTAAGGAAATTACCCATTTACCTTTAATGATATTTTTCTCTCTTCTGTGATCGCCGCTAATTACACATTTTGCAAAAACTTTATCTAAATTGATTGAATAATTAAACCTTTTAATTATCATGTAAGAAAGGCATCCTGATTAAACTGATTCTTTAGAAAGAAATGTGATTAAAAAACCAATAAACGGAGCCTCGTGTATCTTGGTCACCCAGCTGTGAAACAAAAATTCATCTCCCATGCTTTTGAGACTACCCGTCTTTACAGGTAAAATATTTGTATATTAGATACAATTAACGGACGTGTAGCAAAACAATGTAATTGTAAGATTGATAAGATTAATCACATTCACATTTTCAAGAGTGGCCGCATAATAACAACATGAAACAATTTTTAACAAATTATTAATGATTAAAAACAAAATTTAAATATGAATAGAGATAACTACATTTGAAAGATAAAAACTATTTTCCTTTTTTTGATTAATTCAATTTTGTTTTTAATTTATTTTTAAAAGAAAAATAATAATATCCGATACTGTTATATCAGTCTCAGTGATTAGGTGGTGATTTATGTCGTCTGCTACGGTCGAATACGAAACTACGGTTAAATACGAAACTACGTTAAAATAACGTAGCTAACTATACTGGAGACACAGATAATCCGATAAATCGATAGTGACCAATCTCTGTGTTATAGTAGTCTCAGATATAACGCATAATATATTGGTTATATAATATAATAGTTTAAATTGGGTTATCTCCCATTTGTCATAAACATCAGAAAAAGAAAAAATTATACATTACATTTCGCTATAATTCATTAGAGAGCAACTAAAAAAAATTATATAGCATTACTTATACTTCACAATCTTAAGAAGCGTTAACTTGTTGTCATAGGTAATATTCCAACCAATTAATTTAAAGCAGAAATACTGGTGTTAAAAGTTACTCGGAGGTAAATATATTACATCTCCAATACCAAATGGACTAGTTGTATGTTTGATAGGTTTGATATTTTACACTTAAAAAAGAAGAGTATCTTTAATAATGTGAAATACACATGAGGGTCTGGAATGGGTGTGGTTGGAGGTTCCTTTTTTTATTTTATTCTTTAATTTTTGACCCATTATTCTGTCCTTTTGCCAATTATTCTCTATTCTGTAAACCACATCCAGACCCTAACACACCCGATACTGATTTGTATGTTGTTTTTCTTCTTCATTGTTTGCACTTAAAATATGGATAGCAAAATAACGTATTGTATCAGAGTTGATACCCCCCTTTTTCCAAAAATAAAAAGAAAAAAGAAAAGAAAATAAGACAAGCATAGCAGTGTTAAGTATGTGGTATAAAATTGGAAAAAAGAATATTCAGTGCGAACAATGACAAAAAATAAAACAATTTCCAAATTCTCTATCGCGCCTTGGGTTTATGTGGGATTTCGTTAATTGATTTGCCATTATTCAGGCCTTTGGTTTTTTCGTTTGAATTGTTTCACATTTTATCATATCGGGACCTTTTAAAACTGACTATACGGTTTGGGATTTTGCACGTTTTTGAAGGCCGTACGGTGACCTACAATTGCTTAAATCCGCGTCATTTGTAGTCTGTTGTATAGTGTTCTCATTGGCAATCAAACACTATCTCTTTATTTTATATCAACCATACCCCCTATGGAGCCGCCAATATACTTTCTTTTGCTAAATTAAGGCCAAGGCTGTTTTCTAACTGCTTACAAAATTATGCATATATTAAGTTATACTTACATTCCGTTGCTGGTTTGAAAAGACCGGGGAAGAATAACGTGTTTTGGAAAGAATATATATGTTACGGATATAAATACATTAAGTTATCAAAATAGTCAGCTAAGCAGTCAGTGATCTCTAACATATTTTTCTAATATCTCCGTTGACAAATTAAGAAATAACTAGGAAACCGATGTTCCAAAGTTGTTGACCTTATGTTAGCTTATTTTACGTCATTTTTTGGTCCCATGTGGTCATATAGCTCCGAAGGTTTCAATGTATTTATACATCCCTGGCAAATGTTTGGGTTTGAGCTTTTCTGGTGAAGTTAAACCAAGACTTGAAAACGCATCAGACTTGCGAAATTTAAAATGTGTTATATTCATAATATACCCGGGAAATTGTTCCAAAGATTTATAATAATAATTGCTTATATGTTCAAACTTTTACGGTTCACCAATTACGTAATCAGATGGATAGAGTTCGCTTTAATTGTTGAGAACTGTCATTTCCGATTTTACAGCATTTAGTCTTTTTATTATGTCCCTATGTTATAGTCTAATTCTGTTTTAAACTGGACCCCTGTTGTGTTCACTTATCGCTACACTAACAACAGGTACGGTCTAAATCTCGTGGTCAGCTTTCTGACTACGGGATTTAATAATTTGACGAGACTAGTGCATCATGTGATGTGTTTATTATGTATTATATTGATAGGAACTCAAACGTTAAATTAACACATTTATATCCCTACTGAGTTCTTAAGGAAATGAAAGATACCGGCTCAGTTTGTCAAGAATATGATAACACGCTTGTGGGGAATATTTATTTGCGCTGCCACTATGGGGTTAATTACACAGGTAAAATAGCTACGGACGTATTACGTCCGTAAAAAATCCGTAATACGTCCGTATTATACGGAAGACCTACGGACGAATAGTACCACGGACATAAAACGTCCGTTGCTTCCCATCCGTAATACGTCCGTATCAAACCGTAAAACATCCGTTAAACGTCCATAATACGGATTTATATTGCTACGTCCGTAATACGGACGTTTAGTACCACGTCCGTAATACGGATGTTTAGTACCACGTCCGTTATACAGATTTTTTGTACCACGGACGTATAATGTCTATTATTATTATGCATATAAATATATAGTGATATTTTGAAAAAAATACCTGTATGGTTTGATTTTTATGTAACAGTTGTATTGCTGAAACTTTTGATGGAACTGTCAATGACAAAATGCTATACTTTATTTTAAGGTGATGATACTTTTTATCTGCATTTCCTTATATAGTCTCCTAGTGTTCTATCTAAAAATGTTTCTGATGCAATACACATACAAGGATTTTGGCATAGAACTTTCTGTCATACAGTGACTTGTTGTTGAACAAGTTGAATATTGATGATAACTCGTGATTTTAAATCTTTTTAAACATTCTACATGATATTTCAAGAGTAAATCAACAATAATCAGAAGTATTTCAGTGCTGGTCTTTGGTTCATATTTTGCTTTCATATATTAACTTGTTAAAATAAGGCTCTTAGTTTTCTCTATTTGTCATGTCCAAACCTTTTCATAGCACACTATATAGTTGGGTTTTTTTCATTGTTGGAGGACATATGGTGACCTATAATTGCCCACTATCACATCATTTGAACTCTGGTGGATATTTTTCTCATTGGCAATTCAACCAAATTTCCTTACTTTTATAGGATCTTTTAATTATATATCAAGAGTAATTGATCTCAAGAGTATAAATAGAGAATACTGTAATGTTTCCTTTTTACAGTTTTGAATGTATCCGTTTTCTTCAAACTTTCATAGAACAAACATAATCTTCAATCTTCTTCAAAGTTCAAAATTTTATTTCCAAGGATTTTATTCACATTCTAATTTCTTTACTTTCCAAGTCTATGAATGTCAAAATAAGTGTCTTCTTTGTAAATTTAAACGTATTTTTTGTAAAATTCCCAAGTTTGTGAGGTAGTCTTCTATGTCCTGTATTCATATGGTATTGGTTATTCTTCACCATGTTCACTGTGAATGGTAACTGAAATAATATATTCATAAATAATATAAATCTAACTTCCATGAAGTAATGTTATAATAATTAATAGTGTAATAGCCTACGACGTATATGCCTATGACAAAATGTTAGTTTAGCATGTTAAAATAAATTGCTTTGCTGAGTGCAGCTAGATAGAATCCCTGAAGGCCAACCCTGAACAGTTGGGGGAAAAATGGACAAAATATTCGCACTTGATACAGGTCTGAATTTGGATTGTAATTAAATATTTGACAAAAAATTGGTTTCTGACAACGAATAAACATGATAAATGTAGTCAGAGAACTTTAATTGGATATGATTTGAATTTATATTCATTTTTTTGCTTTTGTGCAGTACACTATGCTGTTTCAAATTGACCCCCCCCCCCCTCCCCCAAATAATATTTGAACAGTTTCTATTTTTTAATTTCGGACGATGAGGTGATTTTTGGTGGTTGTATAACATGTATAAAAAGTGCTGTCATGTCCATGTTTATTGTACTTTTTGTTGTAAGGTTGCTGTCAAACTAATGTAAGCCTTTCCTTTTACTTTCCTTTTATGAAATCTTGAAACAAAGTTGTGAGTGTACTCATATATCAATGTGCAGAAACAGTATCAATAGATTAACTAAACGATGGACAAATGATGGAGGAATTTTGATTAAACTACCATAGCCGTAACTTGGAAGAGCTTCTAATAAATACAAGCTGTAGGTTGAACAAGTATTTACAAAATTGTGAAAGCATGTTAAGCGTACATCTCATAGGTAACAATTGCCTCAACAAGACTTAGAGTGCACATGCTGACCATTTATTTTATGTTGAAAATCTTTAAGATAAAGGTAAAATTACTAAAAGTATCACAAAATCTTAACAGTTTAAAGATCTTTGACCATAAGGTGAAGGTCGGATAAATCCTATCAGACAGACATCTTCACCAAACGATTTTTTTATACACCAAATATAGTTGACCTATTACTTAAGCCTGTGGTACTTGAAAATCAGCCAAAATACAAAAACTTAACATAGATAAATGAAATGAGGTCATACCCAAGATCAGATGAAACCTGCCAGACTGATTGATATACATGTATAGTTGACCTACATGTACTGCTTATAGGATTTGAGAAATGGACCTTGTCACTGATCAAAAAAGTGAAGAAGAAGTCAGGTGAACACTTCTAACAGACATGTAGATGTTGCAAGGAACCCATATACCAAATTAATTATAATATCCTATAACTCATACATGTCATTAGTGAGAAATTCACATGACAAAAGAACTATATATTTTTTTCAAGCAGTTATTGAACCATGTAAATGAGGTCGAGGACAATAGACATATGACAGACAGAATCTTTGTAACATAAGCCTCTGCAAACAAGATATGAAGTCCAGGGATTGAAGTCATAAAACTTTGCTCAGTGCTTGGAGCACAAAAATCATGCTCGAAACATGAAATCAAACATTTTGATTGGTTGATTTTAGAGTATGAGTACAAAAAACTGACTCAAAGGTTTTATGACTTCAAGGCCAGATCTTCTACCTTCTAAAATATAAACCTTTATACAAATCGTTAACATCACCGCCAAGAATAGAAATACTTATGGCTATGTTTTAACAAAAAATCATTCTGACCAAAAAACAAAATTGAAAGTGTGAAATAGCATTATATTATATATATATAATAATGTCCTTTGGTCTTTTAAATGACACATTGAGGATCATACCTCATCTCTTTATATTTATATGTTGATTGAGTCTGGTTCATTGAAAAAGCTCCAAGGGTTTATCCATGTACATAATCTAATTGCTATTTATTATACCTCAGTTATCATTTTCTATATAAAATAAGTACACAATATTTTCACTATTTTGCAAATTACAAGCTTTGAACTATTGGACCGGTCAAAAATTTCCAACTATTGGACCTGGATGAAACTATTTGACCATAGCGTCATTATATTTGTGAATTTTAAATGCAGCTACGCAATTTGAGGATTTTGAAAATAACGGGAGTAATGACGTCGTGTTTTACCTATTGTATCTAGTATAGGGTTGGCGCCAGTGCAAGACGTAGCCTCAGCATTTGAACATATCTATGAAGTAAACGTTATGGTTCGATAGTTGATATATCACTGCCATTTATTGTCTGTTGTCTTTTTCGATATAATAAAACACTTACTGACTGGATATTCGTGGAATAGAAAGTTTATTGTCCCTCGGATACAACTATTGCCCTCGGCTACGCCTCAGGCCAATAGTTACTCCTCGAGACAATAAACTTACTATTCCACTCATATCCAGTCAATAAGTATACAATGTTTGCAAATTCATTCTGATAATGCAAAATCATTAATTGGTTGATTTTTCTTGCTTATTTTAATGTCCAGTGGCAAATATTTTATGTATTCTAAATGATAACAACTTATCAATACATAATATAGGCCAGTCTGACTAGGTAAGTTTGTAATGTATATGCTATAGATAGTCTGAACTTCTGACATCTCAAGTGTGTGTGTATGGAGCAGTAGGAGGGGAGCAGAGTAAGAATGCCTTGATGCATACATTACATCAGAAAGTGAAAAAAATAAGCAACAGTGTACATTTACAATTATACTTGAAACAGTTTTAGGTAGAGAACATCAATTTATTTAAATTAACTGCAATTCTACAGATGAACTTACTTTGATATCAGTTCTGTTTTGCAGGACATTCACACCTACATACATGTTCACCAGTGATATCAATCATTGTCAATACTGTACTTTCCTTTCATTTGGTAACAAGCTAAAATTGTATATATAAATAATTTCATCAAGAAGTCCAGACAAAAACTACATGCAGTATGAACTGATGCTTACTAATGTATACCTTTACTATATACTTTTACTTTTGAGTGAATTGAAACAAAATATAAGCAAACAACTGAAAGAAGATCAACAGTTTAAGCTTATAAAAATTAATATAAATATATGTGCAGATTTTAATAAAAGAACAACCTTTCAATGTACCTTGGCAATGGATAAACTTCAATAAACGGCTTCCCAGCACAGCTGGAAACAAACCCTGAACAGTTGGGATAAAAATGAACACAATATATTCAAGCTTGATATAGGTCTGAATTTGGATTGTAATCAAATATTTGACACATTATAAGGGGGGAAATTTCTGGATCCGCCACTGGGTATTGAACCTTTAGATTAAAGACATCCATACACTTAAACTAAAGTTATTGTCAAGAAACCAAATGCCTTTAAAGAACAACAATGTAATAGCAGTATACAGCCCCATATTGTGGTTGTATAAAAAAATCGTTGGTTTTTTTAAACTTTTTCATAATTCATCTACAAGAAATGTAGGCCTGTTTGTTTGGGATTGCTCGCAATGCAATTTTCCTTATCAATTCAACCTTATATAATAATGCCAGATTTAGATTTGTTGGTAACCAGAGTATTTTTCGTACATTCTAATCCTTTATTACTCATTTCCAACGAATTTGCCTGTTTTTATAGGCCTGTTTACGAGACATCACATATTATGGTGTACTGTTGACCATCTGTCTGTCCATCCGCCTGTCATCACCATGTAGGACATTAACTCAAAAACGCTTTAACCAATATGCATGAAACTTTGGTGAATTGTTTAATTATTGACATGTCGCGAGCTCCCTTTTGCTTTTTTTAAATTTTAGACTATACGTTTCCGATTTATGTGGTTTTATTAATTACAAAAAGGGGATTTTTTATATTTAGAATATTTAGGTACGGTACCTGTATTTTACAGTACATGTACTTGTTTTGTACTATAAATTTTGGTACAAAAATAATACCCACAGTGATCACATTATTCCATGTTTGAAAATCATAACTTTAAGAGATTTGAAAATGTAACGGTGTAATAACATGAATAAAAAACTGTAGAACTTAAATTTCAAGTACAAATCAAGTACTGTAAAATACAGGAACTTAATATTATGATAATTCTAAAGTAACAAAATGGTACTAAATATTAAAAGTAGATTTCCAGTACTACATATTTTTGGTTCAGAAAAAGTACCTATGCAAAAGTAGCTGTGTAACCAATTTCAAGTTCTTTGACTACATTAATTCAGAAACCTATAATATGTCAAATATTTATTTACAATCCAAATTCAGACCTGTATCAAGGAATCAGAAACTTGTCAACATTTAAGTTAAGCACTAAGGAGTATTATTACTACAATTGCACAATATTAATGACTTTACCATAAGTCATTTCTTGGTTTCCCTAAACTGACCTCATCACCAATATCAACAAATTGTTTTACGGTTTTGTAAAAAAAATAATTTGTCACTTCTAACATGGATAATTTTCGAACTTGCTTACAACAAGAATCGAAACTTTGAACTCTATGACCGCAAATTTTAAAAACTAGATGTGTCGGAACGACACGAATGGCCCCGTCTCAAAAAGTTGAAAAATCTGCAATTTCAACAACACATGTGGACACAAGCATGCATGGATAGTATCAAGCTCTCAAGACCAATACTAGTTTGATGAAAAATTTCCTTGATCAAAGAGTAATTAAATTTCAAACTATCAGCAAACAGGAAGTGGATGTACTGCAGATCTAACAAGATGTGTTGAAACGAAATGAAAATCAGCATAGCGGAACGAAACATAAACTTGATCTGTAACTCATCATGGTAGTCTCACATATAAAAAATCAGCGCAAAATATGAAGGCGTATAGAAAAAAAGTCTGTATAACTGTGATTTTCAACAATTTTCAAAGTTCTAAACCCTTAATTTCGGCAAAAATTAGCGGAGCGGAAAGAAACTTAAAATTGATCTGTAACTCATCATGGTTAACTCACATACCAAAAATCAGCCAAATATCTGAAGGCGTTAAGAAAATAGTCTGTATAACTGTGATTTTCAACAATTTATCAAAGTCCAAAGCCCGTAATTTCAGCAAAAATTGGCGGAGCGGAACGAAAATTAAACTTGATCTGTAACTCATCATGGTTAACTCACATACCAAAAAATCAGCTCAATATCTGAAGGCGTTTAGAAACAAGATGTGTTGAAACGACATGAAAATCAGCATAGCGGAACGAAACATAAACTTGATCTGTAACTCATCATGGTAGTCTCACATATCAAAATCAGCGCAAAATATGAAGGCGTATAGAAAAAAGTCTGTATAACTGTGATTTTCAACAATTTTCAAAGTTCTAAACCCTTAATTTCGGCAAAAATTAGCGGAGCGGAACAAAACTTAAACTTGATATGTAACTCATTATGGTTAACTCACATACCAAAATCAGCCCAATATCTTAAGGTGTTTAGAAAAAAGTCCGTATAACTGATTTTCAACAATTTATCAAAGTCCAAAGGTCGTAATTTCAGCAAAAATTAGCGGAGCGAACGAAACTTAAAATTGATCTGTAACTCATCATGGTTAACTCACATACCAAAAATCAGCTCAATATCTGAAGGCGTTTAGAAACAAGATGTGTTGAAACGACATGAAAATCAGCATAGCGGAACGAAACATAAACTTGATCTGTAACTCATCATGGTAGTCTCACATATCAAAAATCAGCGCAAAATATGAAGGCGTATAGAAAAAAAGTCTGTATAACTGTGATTTTCAACAATTTTCAAAGTTCTAAACCCTAAATTTCGGCAAAAATTAGCGGAGCGGAACAAAACTTAAACTTGATCTGTAACTCATTATGGTTAACTCACATACCAAAAATCAGCCCAATATCTTAAGGTGTTTAGAAAAAAAGTCCGTATAACTGATTTTCAACAATTTATCAAAGTCCAAAGGTCGTAATTTCAGCAAAAATTAGCGGAGCGGAACGAAACTTAAAATTGATCTGTAACTCATCATGGTTAACTCACATACCAAAAATCAGCCCAATATCTGAAGGTGTTTAGAAAAAAATGCCGTATAATGGTTTGTTGCGGAATGACGAATGACAGAATGACAGAATGACGGAATGACGGACAAGGGTAAAACTATATGGCCCCGACAACTTTGTTGCAGGGCCGTAAAAATCTTGGAAACTACATGTACATGATGTACTGAGTCTGACAAGAGAAAAAAATATTCAAATAAAGTCATCATTTTAATATAAACATACCTCTCATCACAAAATTATTCATTGACTACTGCTCCTCTGTGCTCATAAGCACATAAATCAATATGACAATCTATGAATCCACTATATAATATAGACATCAATGACCCAAATGAATTCTGTTCTGTTGCTTAGCTTCTCCTACTTCTCAAAGTACTTGTACTTTCATTGAAAATGCTAAAAGAAATAATGTTTAATGAAATAAAGTTATAATATCTGCCAAAATTGCCTTTAATATTTGATCTGGCAAAATTGGCTTAGTTTGATCTTTTAAAACTAGACCAACAAACTTTCCCTGAAAAAAAGAGGCTCTGAAGAGCCTCAGTCACTCACCAGTATCCACTGTGGTTTTGGAAATCATGTAAAATAAACGTTTAAATCATAAAAAATTATAGTATTAGATACCCCAATAATGATAGTGGCCAAGTTTGGTTAAACTTAGGCCAGTACTAGTTTTAGATAAGATTTTAATAAAAGATTACAAATATTTACGAAAAATGGTTAATAAAATTGACTATAAAGGGCAATAACGCCTTAAGAGGTCAATTGACAATTTTGGTCCTGTCGACTTATTTGTTGATCTTACTTTGCTGAACATTATTTCTGTTTACAGTTTATCTCTATCTCTAATAATATTCAAGATAATTACCAAAACATGCAAAATTTCCCTAAAATTACCAATTCAGGGGCAGCAACCCAACAACAGGAAATTGTCTGATTCGTCTAAAAATAACATAGCAGATAGATCTTAACCTGGTGAACGTTTTAACCCCAGGTCAGATTTGCTCTGAATGCTTTTAGTTTCAGAAGAGAAGTTTTTTGTAAAAGTTAACAGCGACGGACAACGATGACAGACGCCAAGTGATTAGAAAAGCTAATAAACAGCTGTGCCACGAGCGCATGATACACCCGTCGTCTTGTGTGTGAAGTTTTATGCAATAATCATAAATAGTTTTTTAGATACGGCTCGACATGTGAAAACCCCCTTTTTTACAAAAAACTCAGTAACTCTAAAATAAAATTTTGAATCATCACCAAAAAGTATACAGATCTTTAGATTCATATAAATAAGAAGTGTGTAAAGCTTTAAGCAATAATATACAATTATGGCCCGTTGAAAAGGTGAATATCCAAAATTGTCAACACGAAGGTTATTTCAATGAGGCGCAGCCGGTGAAATAACTTTAAGGGTTGACAGTTTTGAATATTCATCGATTCTTAGGGCCACAATTGTTTTATTATACCAAACTAACAGTGGAAGGGCCTTTTGAACGCTTACAGTAAATACTTTACATGACAAACATTATGAAACAAATGATGTTTGAAAATACCTCATTTGTGTTTTAGAATTTCTCGAATGTACAACAGAGCTAGAATCTTTTTGTGAAATATTGATGGCCCTGAAAAGGACCGTTACTCTATGAGAGATATCATCGGCTGCTGGCACTCTATTCACTTCCAAAGCATTATTTCCTCGTCTCTCGATGGGCTGTCAGTGTAACATGAACGCTGCCATTTTGTTTATTTACGTCTGTGATGTCATTTTCATGGGAGGTAACTCTAGTGCAAATCTAGACACTCAAAAGGATATTTGATGGTGAATAATAGGGTTATGCACCGCTGGTGTAAATTTTAAGGGTTATTCGTCCTCCCTTGCAATTAAATGAAAATTAACTGAATTATTCCATGTCACGGATAAGGTGTTCCTGTACGAACCAGTCCTACAGGAATGTACAAGGAATCTAGTAGGAATTTGTTGAGAATTCCTACCAGGAAAGTGTGCATATTCCTGCTTGATTGTAGCAGGAATCCGCCAGGAAAAACAGCCGAAAAATTTAAATTAGCGGGATTTTCTTAGTAGGAATAATGCGATTCCTACCAGGAATATTCAAATTAGCAGGAATAATTTGGTAGGAAAGTGAAATTCCTACCTGGATATTTGTCAAATTTTCCTGCTAATTTGAATATTCCTGGTAGGATTTTTCATAAATTCCTACTAGGAAAATTGATTTTCTAGCAGGAATCTAAAATATACATTACAAACTTAGGTGTATACACATATACACATCTGGGTCATTCATTAAGTTTGAATCTCAGCCACAAAGAACAAAGAAAACACATGTAAAATTTCTTGTTGCAAAATTTGACTCTTAAATTCATGAAGTAGCTACCACATATGAAAGTTGTGTTATAAACCTGGTTTGTAATCTAGCTGTTTTGAATTTAATTATGATGGAAATAGATGTAAGTTTTTAATCACTCTCAAAACATTTTTTAGAAGTATTGGTCTATTATTATGTACATGTATACAATAAAATGTAGATCAGATGAACTTATAATATATATAAGACAAAATATGATTGAAGACAGATTTCCATTTTAATTATATAGTTGAATTAATTTGACTATCATGCAAATTAGAAAAAAAATTGACCCTCCCTGTTAAACATTTTAAAAAGTGTAGCTTAATTAAATTCAAATACCTTCATAAGCAATCCTCAGCCTTACATTCAAATATTTCCCTGAACATTATTCAATCTTTGCAGCAATGTTTATACACATTCTGAATCTTTTAACCTCCAACTTTTGAATTTGTTAACTGGAACCTGGTTTCTTATAACACAGCAAAATAAATGTTATTAGCAAACCGGAATCCAGTTAAAGATAATTGAATACAAACCAATAACAGTCAAGATAATAATCCTGCTTAGATAAGAAAAAATTCCTGGTAGAAAGATTTTCTGGCAGGAAAAAACTATTCCTGTTACCCATACCAGGAATGTTGCTGTAGGAAAATGAAAATCCTCCCAGAAAAACTGAAGTTTTTCCTAGTACGTCTAAAAGTAACAGGAATTTAAAATTTCCTGCTAATTCCATGTGAATTCCTGCTATAGTCTGGTAGGAATCCTGCTAGATATTTCGTCGGAAATCCAATAGAATTGTTTGTAATATATGTAAGGTATAATAATAATAAATATTTTTGAGATACGGCGCGAAATGTGAAAAAAACACACCCCTGTTTTAGTTATAAAGTCCTGTAACTACGAAAATTAAAATCTTATTTTCACCAAAAAGTATGCAGATAGTTTGACCATCATAAAAACAACTATGTTAAGTTTCATAAAATTTGGATAAGTGATTCTCAAGTTACAGTGCGACATGTGGACACCAGACAGACGGACGGACAGACACCGGACATTTGTATACCATTATATGTCCCGTCAAAATTTTGACAGGCGTATAAAAATGACTATAAAAAATTAAAGTTTTTAATGATTTGAATGTTCTAATGATCTAAATCCATCATATAAAATCCATATGACCCTTGATTGAAGAGATGAACAAAAGCGGTTATAATTATACATGTATTATTGGATCTCTGAATATAATGCCAATCTTTAGGCATCAACTTACCATCAAGTTATTTTAATAATCATGATACTTTTTGAAATTTGAAGTCATTCAAAAATGTTTAATTATACCAAAAGTTGAACTAGTATTTGATATAATGTAATATCTGAGAAATGAACTAAACGAGACAAGGTTTGGTGGTAAATACATGTATCTTGTTATTGGCTTTGAACTAGCTGTTAGCAATTGGGAGTACTCTCAGATCTATACTTTAACTTAGTCTTTTTAGTTTTGAGGAAGTATAAATCTGCTTTAAAAGCCCTTTTTACATCAAAATCCCAGCTTAGGAGTTGGGTTTGGCACCACAAACTACTGGTCTAGCCCCACCACAACCTTTTGTATGTGTCTGTCCCATATCAGAAGCCTGATGGTGTAATTCAGTGGTTCAGTTTGTCGTTTGTTGCTGTTTATCATATTTTGTTTTTTTTCTTTGTTTTTTTATATTTTACATTGTATAAATCAGTCTGTTATAGTTTTCTTGTTTGAATTGATTTACAAATTTGTGATTCTCATGTAGGGTCTTTAAAAACCGACTGCAGTATTAAGCCGCTTTGCTCATTGTTGAAGGATGTAAAGTGACCTATTGTTGTTAACTTTGATGTCAATTGATTTCTGGTGGAGAGTTGTCTTTTCTCATTGAACAATATTTTATTTTGAAAATAATTACGTAATTTAAACATTATTTTCATTACAACTACAATATATGACAGATTTATTAGGAGTGGAAAAAAAGTGAATTTACACTTTTAAAAATTCATCTATTTTCTCTTTGGCAATCACCACATTTTTTTATTTTTATATTTACATTACATAAATGTAAAGCAGACCTTTCATCTTCTCGAGGAGTACACTTCCTATGTACAACAGGGGGCCCTAACAGCATGATTTTGAGTCAGCTAAAAAAAAATTCAAATAGATTATGATACACTAAATAAATACATAAATTACATAATAATTTAATAATAAATATGAATCTACAATCATAGTTTAAGAAATGACACATCATTTTAAATCAATAGATATCATATATATTAAATTTTGATTTTTTTTTGTATCAGTGTTTTCTAATTTCTAGGTAGATAAGTACAAATGTAAATAAGGGCAAGTTTGCAGACCTTTATTTTTTAATTATATTCATTTGGATTTTACCCAAGTTAGGCGAGTTGCTATTGTTGGCAGGAGTATATTTTACAGATTTAACCCTTTTCATAAGTGGGGCAATTTTTTTTTAAAAGCGGGGCGATCGAGTTGGTAAGGAAGCCACCACTTGACTTTTATGGGGTGGGGGCTACGACAAAAATGTTATCCTGCATTTTTTTTTAAATCTCTGTCCTGCCAGTTAATTTTGCACTATTTTCGTTCTTGGTAATTCTTTACATAAATTCTAGCTTTTTTAGGGTTGCACTAATGACAGGACGATTGACCGGATGAGATATAAATAGTCAGAACTTTTTTGTTATTCAGGAGATTTTTCTAATATTTGTAGACCATAGAGATATTAAACTATATTTAATGAAAATTAAACAAAAAAAGTGAAAAAAAATATTTTTCAGCAAATAAAGTTGACCGGACGGTATTCACACTCGCCGATATACGCTATACATATATTCAACTGGTCGACAACAAGTGTTAATATCTCTTTTGTTTTACAATATTTGTCCATGAAATTCAGGAATCTGTGAGAATAATAAATATGTTATGCGAAAATATAAACTTTATAGTAAAAAATATGTTTTTCTCAAAAAAAAGTTGACCGGACGGTATTCACATTCGCCGATTTACGCGTTGATTATATTGAACTGATCGACAAAAAGTGTTAATATTTTTTTTTTTTGTTTTACAATATTTTTACATGAAACTAAGAAATCTACGAGATCAATAAATATACATGATATATGATATGAAAATATAAACGTTATAGTTAAAAAAAAATGTTTTTCTTCAAAAAAAGTTGACCGGACGGAATTAACATTCGCTGATATATGCTTTAAATATATTGATCTGATCGACTCAAGTATTAATATCTCTTTTATTTTACCATATCTGTCCATGAAATTAAGGAACCTTGGAGATTAATAAATATATATTTTACGAAAATATAAACTTTATATAGTAAAAAAAAAATGTTTTTCTTCAAAAAAAGTTGACCGGACGGAATTAACATTCACCGATATATGCTTTAAATATATTGAACTGATCGACACAAGTGTTAATATCTCTTTTATTTTACAATATCTGTCCATGAAATTAAGGAATCTGTGAGATTAATAAATATATTCCTACTAGATAGAGTTTAATGGCGACTACCCTTGTGGGTATTGCGCCAGATTACCTTATTATATAAAAAACATATTGAATATATATTTTAAATTTAATATCATTTAGTAATGAACCTGTGTTTTATGTTCATATTATAGTATATTGTGAGTTTTTTTTCTTCACAATTTTATATTTATATTTTGTCTTAACTTTGATGTGTTTGTTATTTATCTTGTTTTTACTATACGGAAAAAAAGAAGTGTTTATATATTTGTGTGTGCTGTGCGCTAGTTGTTTCTTTGTTTGTTACTTGGCCTAATTTGTCTATAAATATTAAATAGTTTGGTAAATTGGCATATTTGTTGTTACATGATATACGTGTAAACTGTAAGTATCAAAAATTCTTGGAGAAACATATCTGACTTTTCCAGATATGCAAATCCCAGAAGGGGTCTGACATATTCCCGTACATGGTATATACATTAATACAATTATACCGCGGCTCATATGTCCTTGGCAAACTGTGATTCTCTGTATACTGAATTTGACTAAAAATAGCACTTTCACTTAAAGATCCTTAAACTTACGATCTAATAAAAAATAGAATGTTTTCCGTGTATGTATAATTAAGAAACTGAAGATTAATGTATTGTTTTTAAATATTTGTGTGTAATGTTTTAAAATATTTGTGTGTAATAAATTGCAGATGTTCATGTATTACTGTTATGTACAGAAATTTGGTACCAGAAAGTGCTATCTTAGTTACTTGATATCGTGTACTACTTAAACTTCCGTAAAAGTTTTTACATGAAATTTATTAAAATAAATATATTATACGAAAATATATACTTTATAGTAAAAACTTTGAGCCCAAAATGTTGACTTGAGTGAGTTCACCGGCACACTAGAAGTATTGATATTTAATTAGATTACTATCTAATTTTGACACTTGTCGTAATCACCAATCAAGCCAAATAACATGTCATTAAAGTTTTCACACCTGAGACATCAAATACATTTAATTGAATTACCTTATATAATCAGTTGGCAATTAGAATCCAATCAAAGAAGAAATTTGATAAAGTTCAAGATTACAGATTAACTTTTAACTCACCTAATAATAACTACTCAATTGTTCAGTCATATCTGCTCTGACTTTCAACCAGTTTATTTATTGATCTCTAAGATTTCTTGGTTTCATGAAAAAAAATATTTAAAAAGAGATATTAACACTTGTGTCGATCAGTTCAATATATTTAAAGCATATGTCATCGAATGTGAATTCCGTCCGGTCATCTTTTTTTGAAGAAAATTTTTTTTTTTACTATAAAATTTAAATTTTCATATCATATATTTATTGATCTCGCAGATTTCTTAGTTTCATGAAAAAATATTGTAAAACAAAAAAAAATATTAACACTTTTTTCGATCAGTTCAATATAATCAACGCGTAAATCGGCGAATGTGAATACCGTCCGGTCAACTTTTTTTGAAGAGAAACTTTTTTACTATAAAGTTTATATTTTCGTATAATATATTTATTAATCTCACAGATTCCTGAATTTCATGGACAAATATTGTAAAACAAAAGAGATATTAACACTTGTTGTCGACCAGATGAATATATGTATAGCGTACATCGGCGAATGTGAATACCGTCCGGTCAACTTTTTGAAGAAAAACATTTTTTTTTACTATAAAGTTTATATTTTCGTATAATATATTTATAAATCTCACAGATTCCTGAATTTCATGAACAAATATTGTAAAATAAAAGAGATATTAACACTTGTTGTCGACCAGTTGAATATATGTATAGCGTATATCGGCGAGTATGAATACCGTCCGGTCAACTTTATTTGCTCAAAATATTTTTTTCACTTTTTTTGTTGGATTTTCATAAAATATAGTTTAATATCTCTAAGGTCTACAAATATTAAAAAAATCTCCTGAATAACAAAAAAGTTCTGACTATTTATATCTCATCCGGTCAATCGTCCTGTCATTAGTGCTTCCCGCTTTTTTAAACTTATATATTATAAGTTGACAGAACTCTAGTCCAAATAATTATGACATCTTGAAAGGCTATTATATTTTTTTTCTTTGACGCCTTACATCGACGAAAATTCCCTCTCAAAATCCAACCAAAAGATGGCTTCAGCGTTATGGCGTCGCTGTAAGGCGTCAAAGCAAAAATAAAATAACCTTTCAAGACGTCATAATTATTTGGACTAACAGAACTCCAGTTCCACATATTTTTCAAATAACATCCAAGCACCCCCTAATAAATAAACTCACATGGTAGCTCCCTTAACAAGAGTGGGATATTTTAGAAAGGAGGCGTGTTGTTAAAAAGTAGGGCGTTTTGCCAGTGGGTCGAGTTAACTTTCGTCCGTTCTTGCCAATCTTTGACTGATTTTCGGGTTTGCATGCGATGATTTTATAAAGTCAAATGGTTTTTCATGAAAAGTATAGCACTAGCATCTTCTTAAATATGTGCATGATAATATTTACCTTTCGTTGCGCTTTCCAAGTACAAAATAGTGGGTACGTAATCCATCAAAAAGAAACCAAACTTTCTTTTTTGTGTGCGTTTCGTTCCCCGGTTTCTTCCAGTTAATCGACAAGCAACCCATTTCAATTTATCTGTTTAAAATAACTTTTTGGCCCATCAGTTTTAAAAAAACCAGAGGTCCTTGTATTATCTATCTGACTATTATATATCTTTCCATTCTTTAAACTGTAAAACATGAATTCAGCAGCAGACGAGCGTCCATGGATGCGTTGCGTCATAGTATAAAAAACGGCAACGGAGAAAATATTTCCGGGATTTCGTATTCGACGTGCCAAGCTTTCGTACATTTACGATCATTTACGTATATGAGAGTTAGTCCGGAACCCGGTCTGGAATCAAGAATCGGGATTTAAGTATAGAAAATAATTACAAAAAAGTTCAGAAGTGGTACACTGAGTATTAATATGCCTCTGTTATAATCAAGGATTTGTATACTCTACAAATCAGTCGCGGCTTGATATTAAACTATGAAGAATCAGCTCGTGGGGCCACTTACTATGTAATGAGTGGTAGGGATGAGCCGCTGGAATAGGTCACTATTTCATGCTCCATGATATATGAAAAGGGTGAGACATTAAGATTAAATATATCAATAGGTTGATATCACTTGCTTCAGTCATATCATAAGTACTTATTTTTGAAGCGGTTAAACCACAGTCGTAAATGCATCAGCATTTTGTCAAACCAATTAATCTCTATTTATTCCAATGTGGTATTTCCACTGATGCTAGTTCTAGATGCAATAAATCCGACCATTTTGACATTTGCACCTATTTAACATTCAAAGGTTTGTAGACATGTATGAAAGAAATTCCATTGTCAGCGTTCTTTAAGAGGAACGGCAATGTAACTTTTTATCAATTTTCCATTTAAAATATAAAACTCAGTGTAACTCTCTTGTGTGTTACTACATTTATCTGACCAAACATATTTTATTGTCTATTTTATTCATAATGAAAAGATATAAAAGGGCAAATAGAGAAAGTGTTTAAGATGTGACAATTTATTGGAAAAGCAAGGTGTGATTATTACAATTGCGTTGCTTCTAAAAAATAAACATGGTGATGGCGGTCCCCAAAATCTGTATACTATTATTAGTCAAATGTACCAGAAGATGGAAAATATCCAAATATATCTATGGGTCTGTTTTTTGTTAATTGTTATATGACAAGGTATATATTTTTCGATAAACAAAATATATGAAAAGGATGGGATACTTGATGTCTCAGCTGCTCACCCCCCATACACACCATCCCCGAGAGAATCAGAGACATACATGACGTACATGTACATATGTCTCTGGAAGGAGTGAGAATAAAGAAAAAACTAAATAAAGAATATTTAATTATTTATTTATTATTTAATCTATAACTTATTCACTTATTTTACATTTTGTTCTATTCAGAATTAAATACAACTTCCCGACTGTTTGCTGAGGGGTAGTGCCATGGAGGTAGGAAAAATGACAAACGAGGATTACTCTTATCAGGGATTTGTATATTATCACTATACAAATCCTATCTTTAATCAAGGAAGAATTAAAGGTTAAACAGTAACTCAATAATAAATAAAATATCAACATTGGAATGCTCTTGGTTACAGAATTGGATTAAGGACAGTCTATCAGTCTTGGACACTTATCATGGGGAAGAAAGGGGTCACTTATGTATTCATTTAAGTGCATTCAAATTTTACCAATCGGACAAACCTTCAGTTAAGAAATTGTGTCAAGTTCTTTTGTAATCATGATTATTAGGAAACATCTTATAAGTTTTCCTACTGTCTCCTTGATTTACTCTATACAAGGTTCTACACAAATATTATAATAGCCAGTGCTACATTATCAGCCTGATAGATCCTTGAAATGGCTAAATTTTGGACTTGATCATCTATTGTTCCAAGGTTAAACAATATATTTTGTTTTATAATTCTCCTATATTCAACGAAAAGCTCACCAGATCTTGGGGACGACATCAAAAGTTCAATGTAGGATAGTTTTTCACTGACCCCCTTTCTTTCTTCATTTAATTTGGGAAAAATGATTGAATATATATGTAAAATTGATGTTGGATAAACCGTGAAAACTTGAAAACTTTACCCATCCACCACACCCCAAACTATTTGATTTAAGTTTTTTTTAATCCTACATCCATCTTTTGATGTCGTCAGTCCATTATGTTATCATGTTTGTCAATATGTCAAATCAAAATTGTACTTACTAAATTTGCAATTGAGACGTAGGTTGCCAAATGTTGAGCAGCCCCGGGAAGTTCCTAACTGTTCACTACTATCAGTACTTGAGTTCATTCATGTATTTTGGATGTTCATGTTGCAGAACAGAGGCGAATTAAGTGCACCCTGCCCCTCCCCTTTTTGTAGGAAAAATTTGATTGATTGTATAGGGACTTTCACTTGAGCATGCAGAGGTGGATTTAGAGGGGGGCCAGGGAATTTGGTTGATAATATAGGAAATCACTGAAGCATGACCGGAGCGGACCCCTCAGTTAGGCAGTCAGTGCCCCCACCCTCTTTATAAAAATTTCTGGATCAGTCAGTTTATGTGTAATGGCCGGTAAGTTATTGTTGTTTTTATCTTTCATTCTCTGTCTTATCTCGTTTGATTGGATTTTTGGTTATAAATCAATTTAATTGGTATCTTCTTTCCAATTTCATCGTTAACAATAGACCTACAGCAAAAGGCCCTGTACTGTAATTTTCTATCTTGCCCAAAAATACTAAATAGTACTGTTTTCAAAAATGCTTGCTTGAAACACAAATAGAATAAAAGCAGGTAGGTAATTCGCTTTTATTCCACACCAAAGGAGGATAAATGGATGATAAAGTTATAAGATCTTATAAGGTTATCAGCATTATTCTACATACATTCTGAGACTACTATAACATATATACATTGTATAAGGGCTTTAATATAAGGGCGGGTATAAGGGACGAAGTAACACCATGTGACTATTGGCTATTGCATTGGTTGTCGTTATCTAAACACGATAAGAGTGTTTCCTTCCCCTAAATCTTATGATCCTCATTGAACAGGTGGCAGAAACCAGTTATTTTACAATAAATCTTAACAATTTCATTGATTTATGATTTAATTTTCTTGAAAAATCATTCAAGCTTATGTACAAATAAAATGTATGGTTTCGAGTAACCAAGATGTGTGCGTGTTTGTGTGAATATATAGAAAACCTTTTAATTTGGGTGTCTGTCCAGCACGGAGATTTTAAAATTTATAAATGCATTGCAAATAAGGCAAAAAATGTGATGCTCTGATACAAATCTAATCCTCACCTTCAGAATCCTGCTAATTGCAGACAAGAATTTTAGGTAAAATTCAAGAGATAAATAATATTCAATGAATTAGAGCCTTGTCCGCACCTATCCTTACCATCAAAATCTCAAGATATTTTTGTTTACATAAAACTGGATTTTTCCCACTTTGATTGGATGCCGTCAAGTGAGGAGACCACAATTTTGACTTCTGATTGGACCCATATGTGAAGGAAATCCCCAACCTGTGTATGCAACTACTTACTTATGTAGTATAATAGCCTAGAATTTACATTCATTTATTTTTCAGTCCACATGATGCAATTATATACCTCATTGCTTAACTATAACAAAATTTCTGCGTGGGACACATGTTCTGGTACACCAAAACTGGTACCTGCCACCACAGGATAGAAACTACTTCAGACATTAAACAATCTGAAACTTTTCAGGTACTTTCTATATGCTCATGTGCAATTTCTTGTTAGCATAGTTTTGTACTTGGACAGATAATCAGAATGATCAACAATCAAGTACTGACAACAGTCAGGTCTATTGCCATTGGTCTCATGTGAAGAAACCAGGTATGAGGTAATTTTAATATTCAGCCTTGTACCATGTGTACAATATATATATTCATACAGTCATTTTTACTCAAGCGTTACAAATAAGGTTAAATGTTAGATTTTTATATTCTTTTAACTGCATTCATGGCAATTATTTAGCCATCCATCATTAGTTGTTTGTGGGAAAGACACCAAGCACTCTTTGTATTTCAGGGCGGATCCAGCCATTTTAAAAAGGGGGTTCCCAACCCAGGATAAAGGGGGTTCCAACTATATGTCCCCATTCAAATGCAGTGATCGTCCAAAAAGGGAGGGGTTCCAACCCCGGAACCCCCTCTGGATCCGCCACTGTATTTATAATTCAACTTAATTGTAATTACAAGCTTTAAAAAAAAAAAAAAATAGAAAGATTTTTTCAATTAGGTCAAATAAAATAATATGTGTGTTTCCATTACATCTTTGAAAAAATAGGATAGGTATGAAATTTTTTAGATTTTACAATTTTTTTTTCATTGAGTCTTTAGGCTGATGGGAGAGAAATTATGACATTAACAGTGCTTATTGATAAATCAAAAAAACTTTAGGGTACGCTATTTCTTGGCTTAAAATATAGAGTAGTTGCGGAAATAAGAAACACACATATTTTTTTATTTGACCTTACATACAGGAAAAAGATACTTTTTTTTTAAATTAACATTGTTTTAATTTTATATAATTTCACTCACAAATTGACTCCTTTTCTAGAAATTTTTTTGGATGAGATGTTTTAAAATGGTAGATGGAAAAGTACAACCATATCTTAAATTAAATAAATGGATGTTCATGATGAACATCAAGAAGCAATGAAAAAATTCAGCGTTTAGAAACTCACTATCTTTTTATTATATGAAAGAATGAGAAAACTGTTGAATCATCATGACTGTTAAGAAGCTATCCATTTAATTTTGTTAATTACTACCTTGGAACAGTCATGACAGTATATCAATATATATGTTCCTGTTACTATACACTTTTCATTAAATTGCTATATTTAACCCTTCCCTCTATAATGACGCCTCTGTGTTGTAGTGCATCAATTGAAACGTTTTCATGTACAGTTAACATTGCATTAAAGTACGAGTATTTTCTGCATTGCATTGAAAAATCCTATGCAAATGTTGTATATAAAAAAAATGCTCTGGAGAAAAGGATAATAAATCAGTCATTGACATTGTCAGTTAATTATTTTAATATTTCATTCTTTTAATTAAATCCTGTGGTCTTTTTCGGAAAAAAATCACTTCATATTAACACATATTGTGCAAATATTTAAAGTAAAAGGCTAGAAGCAGAGATTCACTATACATATGTATGTCTGGCATGCAGAATGTTGAAAGCAAGTTAAGAATTTTACTTTATACATGTATTAGCCGTTGTGCGTATATCATGCATGGTACTTTTACATCTTTGAATATGATACAGTCGTAATACCGATGTTGCAGAAAATTCCGTAATACTTATGTTTAAGATACGTCCGTGTAACGGACAATCCGTTTACATCAGTTTTACACGTACGTTTTACGGATGTATTTTTACAGACGTTTTACGGACGTAACCGTATCATCCGTAATACATCCGTATCACGGATGTTTTACGGACGTTTATTACCACATCCGTGAAACGTCCGTAGCTATTTTACCTGTGTAACAGATACTTATTTATTTTGCGGCATAACAGTACTTACATTTGAGGCCAAGTTCCTGTCAATATAACTGGTCAATTTCGTAGCGAATCGTTATATTTATAAGACTCGTCCAATTAAAGCCAATGTGACAATGGCTCCAACCCGTTCCGTCAGTGCGAAGCTTTAGATGGAACGGCGGACCAGTTTAATTCTGTTTAAAAAGTGTAAAGTATTATATTCCGTCGTCGCAAACCACGGGTTGTAACTCCAGGTCGCAAACCACTGGTTGTATCTCCAGGTCGCAAAACAAAGGTTGTAACTCCAGGTCGCAAACCACGGGTTGTAACTCCAGGTCGCAAACCACGGGTTGTAACTCCAGGTCGCAAACCACGGGTTGTAACTCCAGGTCGCAAAACAAAGGTTGTAAATCCAGGTCGCAAACCACGGGTTGTAACTCCAGGTCGCAAAACAAAGGTTGTAACTCCAGGTCGCAAAACAAAGGTTGTAACTCCAGGTCGCAAACCACGAGTTGTAACTCCAGGTCGCAAAACAAAGGTTGTAACTCCAGGTCGCAAACCACGGGTTGTAACTCCAGGTCGCAAACCACGGGTTGTAACTCCAGGTCGCAAACCACGGGTTGTAACTCCAGGTCGCAAAACAAAGGTTGTAAATCCAGGTCGCAAACCACGGGTTGTAACTCCAGGTCGCAAAACAAAGGTTGTAACCCAGGTCGCAAAACAAAGGTTGTAACTCCAGGTCGCAAACCACGAGTTGTAACTCCAAGTCGCAAAACAAAGGTTGTAACTCCAGGTCGCAAACCACGGGTTGTAACTCCAGGTCGCAAAACAAAGGTTGTAACTCCAGGTCGCAAAACAAAGGTTGTAACTCCGGGTCGCAAACCACGGGTTGTAACTCCAGGTCGCAAAACAAAGGTTGTAACTCCAGGTCGCAAACCACGGGTTGTAACTCCAGGTCGCAAACTAAAGGTTGTAACTCCAGGTCGCAAACCAAAGGTTGTAACTCCAGGTCGCAAACCACGGGTTGTAACTCCAGGTCGCAAACCAAAGGTTGTAACTCCAGGTCGCAAATCAAAGGTTGTAACTCCTGGTCGCAAACCACGGGTTGTAACTCCAGGTCGCAAACCAAAGGTTGTAACTCCAGGTCGCAAACCACGGGTTGTAACTCCAGGTCGCAAACCACGGGTTGTAACTCCAGGTCAAAAACCACGGTTGTAACTCCAGGTCACAAACCACGGGTTGTAACTCCAGATGAGAAACAGGAACCTGAGCGGTATAAACTCGACCGTTGATTACCGACGATGACCATAGTCAGAATTCTAATTCAGTATTTCAATAAAATTAAATCAATGATCTCTGTCACCAGTAAAACGGCAAGTGCGCGACCGTCTAACCGGCTCTTGTTGTCTGCAATAACACAAAAAACTATTTTGAAAATCATGTAAAAGCATATGTTGTGAATGATTTCTTTTATTGTGTTGTAAATCATGTAAAAGCATTATAATAACTATGTTGGTGTTATAAATTACGTCAATGCATTATAATGTACTATTTTGGTGTTGTAAATCGTGTAAATGCATTATAACTAATTAAAAGACTGTGACTCACTCATACAAAGTTTACTTTAGGCGATTTTGGCAGTAAGGTGTCGATTATTTGTCAAATGTGTGTTTTTGGCATGTTAAAATTCAACATAGTCTTTACTGGAAAAAGGGGCCATGCCGTCTTTGGTCAAGGTAGAGGGGATACAAATTTCGCATTTGAGGGATCTGAAGAATGTCAGAGCTGCATTTTTCATATGACCAGCTCCCCCTTTTTTCAAGGTAAAATATTATATGTTCCTTAATTCACAATCTGATTTTTTTCATCTTCTAATTATATATTACAGTTAAGGTTCACACAATTAATTTCGTGAGAATATCATATAATTAGTGCAAATTATTATGACGGCTTGGAAGGTTATTTACATTAATTTTTTGCCTTGACGTCCTTCGACAATTGAAGAAAACTAAAATCTAAAAATAAGCCTCAGAAAACGTCCTTGATATCTGGACTGAAATCGTAATGTAGGTGAAATTGGTGATAAAACATCTTTAAATGTTGCGACGGGTCATTAATTTTAATTTAAAATGTCGGTAATTTGAGGGCATACTGTGAAATATGGTATTTTCATTGAACTAGTACACATTTTTGTTTAGGGGCCAGCTGAAACCCGCCTCCGGGTGCAGGATGTTCTCGTTGTGTTGAACACACATTGGTGGCTTTGGGCTGTTTTCTGCTCTTTGGTCGGGTTGTTGTCTCTTTGACACATTCCCAATTTCCATTCTCAATTTTATATTGTAAACACTTACTGACTGGTTATGAGTTGAATAGCAAGTTTATATTCCCAGAGATGTAAACTCGCTCGAGGCGAACTGACGGACAATAGTTGGTTCCGAAGGGACAACAAACTTGAAATCCCACTCATTACCAATCATTCAGTTTTTTATTTAACCGAACAAAATAGCTTTACAAAATTACTACACAATCTGGTAAAAACATAAAAAAATAGTGGCACATGTTTGCACATGGTGTGTATTTTTTGTAAATCATTGATTTTCTCTAACCAAATCTAGTGATTAATGTGTTAAAACTTCAATGCATATACATCTGCTGGTAAATGCACATATTCAATCTTATATATGAGGGTCTGGATAGGGTTTACAGAATAGAGAATAATTGACAAAACGTGCAGAATAAAAGGCAAAAATTATAAAAAATTGAGAAAAATAGGCCAAAAAAATAAAGAATAGAGAATAATGGGGTGCGAAAATATAAATAAAAAAGAATAACAGGCAAAATGTATATAGAAAAAAGAAAAATGACTTATCAAATTAAAGAATACAGAAATGAAGGATTCCCAATCAAGACCCTCATATATATAATAACGAAAAACTCGCGGACCGCTGTTGGATTTCAGAAGAACGGAATGATCAAATAGCGGTCGTAGGTAACACTATATAATGGTAGGAATGTCATTCACAGAAAGACAACACACTGAAATGTTCGGCTACAGTTAGCATCAAATTGGTTTTACTTTTATCATGATTCGATAAAATGGTGTAACCATGAAGATGTTTTGGGCTATTTCAATTATACGAGCCACAAGAAGGTTGTCACTAGTGAAGCAAGAACTGATTTCACTTACGTAGCACCTAAGTTCACCCCAGTTTGTGTTGGGGTTCATGTTGTTTAATCTGATTTCACTTACGAAGAACATGATATCACCCCAGTTTTTGTTGAGGTTCGTGTTGTTAAATCTGATTTCACTTATGAAGCACATGATATCACCCCAGTTTTTGTTGGGGTTCGTGTTGTTAAATCTGATTTCACTTACGAAGCACATGATATCACCCTAGTTTTTGATGGGGTTCGTGTTGTTAAATCTGATTTCACTTACGAAGCACATGATATCACCCCAGTTTTTGTTGGAGTTCGTGTTGTTAAATCTCATTTGACTTACGACGCACATGATATCACCCCAGTTTTTGTTGGGGTTCGTGTTGTAAAATCTGATTTGACTTACAAAGCACATGATATCACCCCAGTTTTTGTTGTGGTTCGTGTTGTTAAATCTGATCTCACTTACGAAGCACATGAATGTGATATGATATCACCCCAGTTTTTGATGGGGTTCGTGTTGTTAAATCTGATTTCACTTACGGAGCAGACGAGTCATCCAAGTTTGTGTTGTGGTTCTTGTTGTTAAATTTGATTTCACTTACGGAGCACGTGAGTTCACCCCAGTTTTTGTTGGGGTTCGTTTTAAATCGAATTTCACTTACGGAGCACGTGAGTTCACCTCAGTTTTTGTTGGGGTTCGTGTTGTTAAATTTGATAACACTTACTGAGCACCTGAATCCACCCAAGTTTTTGTTAGGGTTCGTTTTGTTAGATCTGATTACACTTACTGAGAATTTAAGTTCACCCCAGTTTGTGTTGGGGTCGTGTTGTTAAATCTGATATCACTTAAGGAGCACCTGAGTTCACCCAAGTTTAGGTTAGGGTTCGTGTTTTTTAAATCTGATTACAATTACGGAACACCTAAGTTCAACCCCGTTTATGTTGGGGCTCGTATTGTTCTATCCGATTATACTTACGGAGCACCTAAGTTCACCCTAGTTTTTGTTGGGGTTCGTGTTGTTCAATCTGATTACACTCACGGAGTCCCTAAGCTCACCCCAGTTTTTGTTGGGGTTCGTGTTGTTCAATCTGATTACACTTACGGAGCCCCTAAGTTCACTCCAGTTTTTATTGGGGTTCGTGTTGTTAAATATGATCAAACTTAAGGAGCACATGAGTTCATCCAAGTCTTTGTTCGGGTTCGTGTTGTTAAATCTAATTAAACTTACGAAGCACACGAGCTCGACCCGATTTGTTCTGGATTCGTGTTGTTTACTGATTACACTTACGGAGCACCTTAATTCAGACAAGTTTTTGTTGGGGTTCATGTTGTTAAATCTGATTACACTTACGGAACACCTAGGTTCACTTCAGTTTTTGATGGGGTTTGTGTTGTTAAATCTGATAACACTTACGGAGCACCTGAGTTTACCCCAGTTTTTGTCACGGCTCGTGTTGTTAAATATTATTACACTTACAGAGCATCTTAGTTCATCCAAGTTTTTGTTACGGCTCGTGTTGTAAAATCTTATAACGCTTACGGAGCATCTAAGTTCGTCCCAGTTTTTGTTGGGGTTCGTGTTGTTAAATCTGATTACACTAATGGTGGCCTGAGTTCACCCCAGTTTTTGTTGGGGTTCGTGTTGTTAAATCTGATTACACTAATGGTGGCCTGAGTTCACCCCAGTTTTGTTGGGGTTCGTGTTGTTAAATCTGATTACACTTGCTGAGCACGTAAGATCACTCCAGTTTTTGTTAGGGTCCTTGTTATTACTGATTACACTTACGGAGCACCTTAGTTCACCCTAGTTTTTGTTAGTGTTCGTGTTGTTCAATCTGATTACCCTTACAGAGCACATAAGTTTCTCACAGTTTTTGCTGGGGCTCGTGTTGTTAAATCTTATTACACTTACGGATCACCTTAGTTCATCCCAGTTTTTGTTGGGGTTCGTGTTGCTAAATCTGATTACACTTATGGAGTACCTAAGTTCACCTCAGTTTTTGTTGGGGTTCGTGTTGTTAAATCTGATTAGACTCACGGATTCCCTAAGCTCACCCCAGTTTTTCTTGGGGTTTGTGTTGTTAGATCTGATTACACTATCGGAGGACCTGAGTTCTCACCAGTTTTTTGTTTGGGTTCGTGTTGTAAAATCTGATTAAACTTACCAAATACATGAGTTTATCCCAGTTTTTTGTTGGGGTTCGTGTTCTTAAATCTCATTAAACTTACGGAGCACATGAGCTCGACTTAGGTTATGCTGGGGTTCGTGTTGTTAAATTTGATTACATACGGAGCACCTTTGTTCAGACAAGTTTTTGATGGGGTTCCTGATTTAACTTACGAAGCATATGAGTTCACCCCAGTTTTTTTATGGGGTTTGTATTGTTAAATCTGATCTCACTTACGATGCACATTAGTTCATCCCAGTTTTTGTTGGGGTTCGCGTTGTTTAATCTGTAAACACTTACGGAGCACCTAAGTTCACCCAAGTTTTTGTTGGGGTTCGTGTTGTTTAATATGAGTACATTTACTGAGCACGTAAGATCACTCCAGTTTTTGGTGGGGTTCGTGTTGTTATTACTGATAACATTTACTGAGCACGTAAGATCACTCCAGTTTTAGTTGGGGTTCGTTTTGTTTAATTTGACCAGATTAACGGGGCACCTTAGTTCACCATAGGTTTTGTTAAGGTTCGTGTTGTTCAATCTGATTTCACTTATGGAGCACCTAAGTTCACCCCAGTTTTTGTTGGGGCTCGTGTTGTTAAATCTGATAACACTTACAGAGCACATGAGTTCACCCGAATTTTTGCTAGGGTTCGTGTTATTAAATCTTTATACTTTTCTGTGTGATGTGATAGTGAATTAATCTTCGTAACCATTTCCACTTTTTTAAACATAAATAAGCGAAGTTTAAGGTGGTATGGGAATCTAAAATAAAAATGATAGAATTTGTTCATATTTTGCCAAAACGTAGTATCTATTGATATATGTTCAAAAATATAATAAAAAAGATAGGTCACCGTGCATTTTTTCAAGCTACAGGTTGTGACAAAATGACACATTTTGCATGGATTATACAGGAAAAAACACCATTTTGTGATTAGAAACTAAACAAAATGATAGAATTGTAAAATAAATTAGGAAAAGGTAGCTTTCAGACAATGCTTTGAGAATATCAAAAGAAAAGATAGGGTCACCGTACATTATTTCCGGCTAAAATACAAAATAGGAAAATTCCATGTAGATTCCTTCAGAAAATGCACTGTTTTAGAGTTACCTCCTTAAATGCCAATTTAAAACATTTAAAACAACCAAAATAATCTACACTTGTAAAACATTAATATTTATAAGTTATATTCTTATAAATTGGTTCTTTTAAATGAACATTCACATTAAATATATGCATTCCTGCATCAAATTTTGCTAACTTGATAGAAAATCTGGACCTTAGGTTCTCTGTTTTCAACAATCCAAGATGGCGGAAGACACCCATACCACCTTAAGCATTCTTTTCAAGCTATTTTGTTGATAAAATTTGAAGATTTTAAAGGTTTAGACAAAACCTATTTCGTTTGCAAGTTTTTAAGCAGTCTGCATGAATATCTTTTAAAGTACAAGGATGCCTGACACGGATGTCTGTTAACCCAATTTAAAAATTAAATCACCAAAACTATTTCTTGAAAGTTTATTTATTTAATATCTTTACAAATAAAGTCGTTAAAGCACACATATATTTATTTGTTATCAAACGCATGACACACAATTCATCCCGATATACATTTTTTATGTTTCCTTCGGAAAATATTATCTGTTTGAAGAAATAATAAAAATTCGCGTACGCATAATCGTCATACCCGAAACATATTTGTCTTACTTTTCTACCAGTGTGAAATCATTTTACATTTTATGTCGGATGGACACTTCCTTTATCTTCCAGCTGATATAAGAACAATTCTGGGAAAACTATTAGTTATATTGACACTTTTGCAATTAGTTTTTGACTTTATTAGACATAGACATTCTCCACCACCTGGTCCATGGGGATTCCGGCCATTGGACATTTACCATTACTAGGAACCCATCCTGCAAGAACATTAATGAAGATGAGTGCAAAATATGCAGATGTATTTTCAATCAAAATTGGAAGTGTGAAAGTGATCGTGTTAAACAGTAAGGAGACAATACACGAAGCCTTTATAAAGAATTCAAAGAATTTCTCGGATAGGCCATTAATTTTCTCCTTCAAATCATGAGATCATGTAAATACTCTCGCTTTTGGATCATACTCGCCAATATGGTGAGTGCAACGGAAAACTGCAAATTGCTTTGCAAAGACTTATCCTCATCTAAAACAAGCACAGTGGAAGACATTATAAGCAAAGAAATAAAAACTATAGCGCAGATCATTCTGAATAATGGAGGTTCTCCATTTTATCCACATGATGATATATCATTGACAATAGGAACTATAATTTATTGAGTAAGTGTTGGTTCTGATGATAGTTGTCGAAGCAACGAAACATTTAAAAAATTGATTCAAAACGATAACAATTTAGTGATGGAAATCCAATCGATGTTTTTCCAATATAACAATATTTTATGCCTTGGACAGTTGCGAAATTGAAACATATCTATTATAAACGGAGACATTGTGAATGCCACTATTGCGGGGCGTTTACAAACATAACAGACGTGACGTCATGGATGAGCTCATTTATGCAGCCAATCAGTACTATGGTAAAAATTCTGAAATTACAAAACAGGACGTTTATTCCATTTTGAGAGATAGTGTTGGAGCTGGTTATGAAACATTATCAACAATGTTGGAGTGGACATTACTGTACTTATCCGCACATCAAAACGTCCAACAAAGAATTCAAAGGGAAATTGATGACGTGTTCGGAAGCAGAACACCTTCGTTGCAAGATAAAAAGCATCTCCCGTATTTACAAGCAACCATACTGGAAACCAATCGTCCAAGTTCCATTGTACCGCTTGGTATACCTCATGCGACATCAGATGATATGGTTTTCAGAGATTTCAACATTCCAAAGGGAACTGTTGTGTTATGTAATCTATACGCAGTTTCTAGAAATTCTGAAATTTGGGAAAAGCCTTACGAATTTTAACCCGAAAGATATTTAGACGAAGACAAACAAATAAATTTGGGAAAATCTAGACAACATTTTTGGTTTAGAATTGGACGCAGACGTTTTTGGGAGAACATCTAGCTCAAATGATAACCTACCTATTTGTCGTAAATGTTCTTCAGATTTCCTCAATCTCCTATATTGAAGGTGAAGATACAGATATAAATACAGATATGGTTAACATAGGGAAATATACATTGCATCCGAAATAAATCATTTTTGTTGCTTTCATTCTTTTACGAACTAAATATGACATTATATAAAATATGTACACCCTAGTTTACATAAAACCATAATTAGGTATCGATAGATAGACAACTAGGACAACAGACCAGTTGCGAAATACATTTTCCATAGATTGCAAGGCACTGTCCAAATCCAACATGCCCTAATGCACCTAGTCTAACCATCATGCACCCAGTCTAACATTTCCAACACTTCGTCTTTGTGAACCAACTTGGCAGAGTCTACCTATTACGTTTATTTTTAAATTGATCCTAAATATGCATCTTCTTATTTATATGAAATACTTGCCACTGAATAGTTAGCATTTTTTTTTTAATGGCACATGCCATTTATCTTGTGTTGAGGAGTGCATTTTAAATAAAAAAAAAAAAAAACGCGTTAGTCCAGAGAAAAACCAATGCCCCCTTCATCCCTAAAAACCCCCCAAAAAAACCCACAAAATTAATAGGCAGAGCCTGAATTAAAAGATACATCTAGGTCTCAAATTTGAACTTCTCACTGATAAAAAATAATGTCCACATCAAATCCTAAATCTTAAGCACCCTTAGTTTAGACTGGTCGTTAATGAATACAAAAAAGCCGTTTTAATATCAACCCTAAATCCAAAATGATCAAAAAAGGGGAATGGGAGAAATGCTATTAGGCAATCATTTTTTTTTTTTATTTAAGACAGACACATAAATATGAGGCAAGTAATCTTTTTTGTCAATTTGCTTTGACCAGTCGTGGCCATTTGAATCTTTGTACATGTGTTTTAGTGTACGAAAAGCTAAGTAATAAATAACACACACACATACTTCAACAACACGATCAACAGAGCGGTGGTTGTGCCAAGCTACGGTATTAAAAAGAATAATCAAATGTCTCAGACTGAATTAATTTCGTTTGAATATCATAAAAGGTCATGTAAGTAAATTTTGTGTTAAATATCTTTAAATTTTGTGCTGAGTCATTAATTTTGAAAAGGTTTCTGTACTCGAATACATCAACACAGATCACACATAAAAGTTGAAATAATTATAATTTCGTTTATATTACGGCATACTATAAAACACGGCATGGATTTAGGTGGAAAACAATTTATGAATATACGATGGCATAGTACATACTACCATACAATGGTATCATCCAATGGTATGATAATTCCTTAATTTTCTATTCAAAGATATGTTTAAGAAAAATTCACGTTAGCATATTAACTGTTGTAAAACTTTATAAAGACGTTTACAAAGATTGAAATTGAATGAACTTTAAATTATTGTTGTCTAATAATATTACTGAATATTTAATTTTGTACCATTGTCGAGTCTACAAATAGTAAATGTAACTAATTAGATACCAGCATTTCTAATGTACAGAATTTGTACACCTGTTTTATCTAAAATCATATATAGATATAAGAAGATGTGGTATGAGTGCCAATGAGACAACTCTCCATCCAAGTCAAAATTTATAAATGTAAACCATTATAGGTCAACACATTGATTTTGTGTAAGCGGACAGCGTTATGTGAGTTATTTGAGAATATTTTACCTTTAAATCAAATTTCATTTATTGATAAAACTCGAAAATTCGAAAAGGTTCACATTAATTTTGTAAATTTTGCTGGGCACCAGGAAAACCGCTTCAAATATAGCAGTCCGAGCAGAACTAGGAAGACTACCCTTAAAACTTTTTTTTACAGTCTCTATCTTACCTAGCAAGACTGAATTCTGAAAATATTAATCCTTTACTTAAAGAAGCATTTATATTGACAAAACTGCTGGACTCGCATGGTACTTATTCTTGGTATACATATGCCAAGAATATTTCAACCAACCCAGACCTTTTAGATAAAGTTAATAATTGGAGGGACTTGAATGAAATAAACTCTTTAGAGCCCTTGATTAAAAATGAATTTAAAGAAAAATATAAAATTAGTTTTGAAAATAGAATTAATAGTTATGATGAAAATAGTAAACTGTTACTTTATAAAAATTTCAAACTTAGCTTGGATAGGGAATTTTATTATATAGCTTACAATGACTTTTCTATAAGAAAATGCTTCACTAAGTTGAGAATAAGTGACCATAATTTAGAAATAGAAGTGGGTCGCCATTATAAAATTCCTAGAAAGGGTAGAATATGTAAACTGTGCAACTTACTGGAGGATGCAAAGCACTTTCTCCTTGAATGTAAAATTAACAAAAAAACTAAGGGATAATCCGCCTATTTGAAAATTGTTTACCTTCTCATAATTTTATGTCTCTTACCCAAGAACAAAAGGTAAAAGAAATGCTAAACCCTTCTATCATGGAACATGTTAAAAATATTAGCTCCTTTATAAAACAGACATTAGAACTGAGGGCAGAACTGTAATATTTTTTCCCCCATGTTTTCATTTCTTATAGAATTGTTATTTCTTTGCTATATTATGTCTGTTTTTGTTTTTCTGTTTTTTGGTCACAAACTAACCTTTTATATGACAATAAAGATATATATGGAATTGAACGTGTTTTTTTACATCCATCGTAAAGTTGATTACCAATGTTTATCATGGGCCACGCCCTCTGCAAGTGAAGGAACCCTTGAAACAACTCACTGAGTGGATCATAGCTGTAGGTGATTAGTTGAAAGGCAATATTTCTGTCACAATCCAACATACTTTTAATTTCCAGTAACAGTAGAAATGCCTGCCATTTTTTCCGATCGACTCACTTTTAAGAACGTACCTTTAGGACTAATCGTTAATTTGCGCTTGTTCTGTATAAGCCTAAAATTTAATCACTGGACGTTAAGCAGAGAACAATCAATCAATCAATCAATCAAGCTATTGAGACAGGGTAACTGGCTTGGATTTTTTACTCTATGTATTGAAAGATATGTTACGAGTTTCCGAAGTACTAGTGTACTGTTCATCTTTAAATTTGCAATTTTTTTGTATGAAAATGAAAATTTAATAATATCCCAGAATATTATGTAATGTTTCTTCTCTTTATAGCCAGATGTTATCTCAGACGGTCCACAAATATGTTTTTATTATGAACAATGTGTAATGATGTGAAATAGGTCAATTTGGTTTTGCTACTTTCTAACGTTCTTTTAATGTATTTAGATTATCAGTCTGGAGCATAATTGGAAAGGTATTCGGGAAACATCCATAAATCTCATGTTGATATTACTACCAATGGGTCAGTACCATTGTTTGTTGATGGCAGGAGTCTGTTGTTAAGTGGTTGTCGTTTGTTGGTGTGGTTCATAGATGTTTCTCGTTTCTCGTTTTTTATATAGAGTAGACCGTTGGTTTTTCTGTTTGAATTGTTTTACACTAGCCATTTCGGGGGCCGTTATAGCTTGCTGTTCGGTGTGAGCCAAGGCTCCGTGTTGAAGGCCGTACTTTGACCTATAATTGTTAACTTTTTATACATTGTGACTTGGATGGAGAGTTGTCTCATTGGCACTCATACCACATCTTCTTATTTATATTGAATGGCGACAGTCGACTTTTATGGTCATAAGTTTAATGCATATGTCCTCTTTAACACCAGGTCCTGAGAGTCCTTTAAGAAACTACTGTACGCACTATGATCTGTCAAAACATATTTATTACATTATTATCTTAAACAAATATAATAACTGAGAGGTTAACTAATTTAAGGTAAACATAATAAACAGGGTGAACATGTCTGTCAATTCAAAATCACCACTATTTTTAAATGTTTTGTTTTAAAACCAAGTAAAATTGTTAAATTTTAAATTTTTAATATTTTTTTATATCAAAAAGTAGAGAAGATAACAAGGATGATCAAAACCATTATACGAAAAAAACAGACTACACCATAACCAAGCAAAAAGCGACGAAGTCCATAAAAGACTTTACAGAAAACAAAAGATTGAGCAACACGAATCCTACCATAACCCGGTTGTGAATGTTTTGTACTTTCCTTCCTTAGACGAAGTGGTAATCCTTAATTTAATACATAGATTAACCCATTTATTACTCAGACAACGTTAAATAATCATTAAAATAACTAGCTAATTTATTTGGAGTTCCATATAACAGTAAGAACTGTATACTCGCAAATCGTTGTGCATAATCGAAATTGACTTGTCAAGGTTTCTACAATTATGGTTATAGAAACCGTTATCCGGTAGTATAAACACATTAAAATATGTACAGTAAAGTTGAGTTTTTTCCAACACTGACTGCTTTTTACTGCTTTTTATGTTATCATATTGTTATGCCCTTTTTGGTTTTAAGAGCTCTTCAACGGTTGTTTTAGGTTTTGATTTTCAAATTTTTATTTTCGAGCATCACTGAAGAGACATTGATTATCGAAAAACGCATTTGGTGCATTAAAATTGGTACCGTTAATGTTATTTAAGCATATACGTTTTGGTTGGGTTCGTATTCTTTATTTAATTACTTAAAATCTTTACTAAATTCTTCCATAGATATAAAGATTTGGTTTGGAAGTTTGGTTGTATATGTAGAAACTTATTTCAAACGGGAGAGCACATCCTAATTTTTACGGAGATGTGTTCACCGAGCCCGGAAATTTGGATGCGATCCAGGTTAACTTATTGATCCTTCAAATAAACTTATTTTAAAAGGTTACCAATTCAACACTATAATTAGATCTTTGAATATTGTTTTATTGGTATTGATATTGATGTTGTTATTAGTAAACTCAATATTATTTTTATATACATATGCACATTCATGGCTCTACAATCTGTCGATACCTGTATCTTGGCATTGCACAAGGTCATGTTTTCTCTGACTGTTAATGATGTCTTTACACTAAATCCATTGGATGTTGGATGTGTACTGATTGATATTTTAGTCTTTGATGCGTGATTGTTTTATTAGTTGTTATTGGCTTTGAACTAGCTGTCAGTAACTGCGAGCACTCTCAAATCTGTTCTTAGGGTCTTTTTGTTGTGGGGATGTATAAGTACCCTGCCACGTCCACTCTGTGTTTTTGTTAGATGTATTTCTGCTTTGTATCTATCTGATGAGTTAAGCCTTTTTCAACTGATTTTTAAGGTTTGTTCTTATGTTGTACTGTTACACCACTGTCCCAGGTTAGGGAGAGGGTTGGCGCCTTCAAACTAGTTTAACCCCGCCACATTCTGTATGTGCTGTCCCAAGTCAGAAGCCTGTAATTCAGTGGTTGTCGTTTGTTGCGGTTCATTAATTTGTACATAAATCAGGCCGTTAGTTTTCTCGTTTGAATTGTTTTACAGTTGTCATCTCGGGGCCTTTTATAGCTCACTATGCGGTATGGGTTTTACTCATTGTTGAAGGCCGTACGGTGACCTATAGTTGTTAATTTCTGTGGCATTTGGTCTCTTGTGGGAGTTGTCTCATGGTCAATCATACCACATCTTCTTATTTTATATTCGTGTTGCTCAGTCTTTAGTTTTCTACGTTGTGTTTTGTCGACTGCTGTTTGTCTGTTGGTCGATTTTCATTTTTGCCATGGCGTTGTCAGTTTGTCGTCGGGTTTTGAGTTAAACAGTTATTTAAAAGTATTGTTGCAAACCAAATTGTTCTGAAAATTTGTATACAATATCTATATACTATAGTTATTAAATACAAATAAGAAAACCCTGGCATCTTGTAAAATAGTGGTTCATGTTATCTATTGCTTATGTAAAAATGATATCTGTCAAGACAAGAAGATTGTTTTCCTTAGATTTAATGTTACATAAATATTCGAAATTGTTTCTTTCAAACTCTTTTGATTTTAATATTGACATTCATATACATAGACACTTGCACCGTCTTCATTTGATAGAAATAGTTTGCTATAATCTTTACTGAAACAAATAGCACTCGGATCTTTTAATCCATCTACAGGTCCCAACAAAACTTCACTCTTCTTTCCATTTTTAGACAGACGATGGATATTGTTTGAATCACGGCCAACGACGTACACATTTCCTGGACGGTCCGTTGCTATACCATTTGGCATTTCTAATGTGGATGAAGTGAAATTAAAATAGGAGACCCGTTATCATTTATACAATGAACTACATCGGAAATAGGTTCTGAAATATAGATTTTATTTCTTCTGTAATGTACATAATAAAAATCGTCTCTACCAATCTTTAACGTCTTCAAGTGTCTTAGCTCAGAACTAAATATATGCAAATTCCCCTTAGTATCACCGACGAAAATATTTTCGTTGCCGGACGAAACACCCCAAACAGCATTTTTACATTTAACGACGCGTCCTGGGGTAAAATTATTTACCAGTTGTATACCGTTTTCTTGCAATGCTACAACAACATTTCCTGACGTTGAATGAAATGAAACATCCCACGCATCACCGCCTAGCTTGCATTCATTAATGTATTTTCCATTTTCACTATATGACAGCAGACGATCGCGGCTTGTAATAACTAGGTTATCATTACTGTCAGTTGTAAGACCAGTGACGTCACCGTTTTTGATACCGATGCGATCGCAAAGCTTGAAAGATTTTGGAGCCGAGATAATTTGAGCCTGCATATGCTTAGATGGACAATATTGCAGACCTGACTTTTCTTCTTTTATAGTAACAGATCCTAACCATTTACCTTCCACAAAATTCTGATTGGGTTCCAGAAATATCAAGCGAGGTTCGGAAAGATTAGGAACAATATTCTCAAGACAACCATTTTCTTCGCTGATGATGGGCTGCAATTCATGCAGAAGAAGGAAAACATGCGGATCTGATCCTTTTTTGGTAAAAACGTCCAGTTGTGTTAAATATTTTTCTAACTTTGAAACTGATTTTTTGGAATCGACTTTTTCATTTTCCAATACCTTTACAGCATTCTTTCGTGCATCCTGCAGCTCTGATCGAATGATATTTTCCATATCATCAAGCTGTTGGATTAGCGACTCCTTTAATTTTGCAATCTTTCTCACAATGTCATTCTCTTCTTTAACAACCCTATCTTTTATTTCAGTTCTGTTTTGAATAATGCGGTTGCGTGTTTCAAGTATTTGCTTCATTCCGTCAGCTGTATCTCGGTAAAGAGTCGAAATCGTTGCATTTTTGCAAGCTACCTGAATCGTATCGACTTTATCGCAAGACCGATGATTATCCGATATGCACATTTCGCAACAGAGAATATCATGCTGTGTACAAAAGAAATCCAATGTCAGCTTAGGATGACTTGCACATTGTTTGGGCAATGTCAGAGTCTCAGCGTCAATAATACGATGCGGCTGTGACACTCGACTTTCTTTATGCACAGTAACACATCCATTACAAAGAAAATGCTCACAATCCGTGCATCGTTTATCAGCTGGAACAGACTTATCAAGTTTAGAACATATTTGGCATTGTGAAATGGATGCCATGACTGATCTGAAACAGAAGATAACAAATATGTGTATTTGGAAAAGATTAAAAAAATGAATAATATGTTTTTGGACAGGTGTTTTTTGTGATAGCTTTTTATAGTTTCCAGGGAGATGTTGAATACGGATCAATAAGCAGGAATATACCTAGAGTCAATTCGAAATTGATAGGTCGAATAAGAACCTCCAACACTAAGAAAAGAATTAGACAAAACAAAATCAAATAAGTCATCAAAATGGTAATTGATCGTAATTAGTAAACGACAAATTAAGAAACATGAACGCCACAGGAAAAATGAGATTAAAAACGAAATAGTAAGCAATTCTCGTTTCATGAGTTGCACCCGTGGTGTTGCTCAGGTCAATTACAACAACTGTTTTTAGTCGTATGCTGTGATAAGTCGTACATATCGAAAGGAGGACAGAATATAAGTCACCACAAATGAAACATATACAGCCTCAGTTTATTAGACCTTAGCAGAAAACATGGACGGGATTACAATGGAAATAAAAATATATTTTACAATGTCAAGTAAGAAGTGCGTATCGGATGCCCTCCTAATGAAGATTGAAACCATCCACATTTTTGATCCGAGAATGGAAAACAGAAAGTGAATTATTAGACAACACATGTACACTCCAATCTAACAAAATGCTTGAGCTAAATTTCAAAATTTGATAAAAATAAACAAAAGCACTCCATTAAAAAGAAAATTCTACACTCAAGTTTCCTGAATAGTGTTTATTGCTCGATTTGTTTACTATAACTTTGGTAACTAGGAAGTCCAAGCTTATTTGTTGATCGATAATAATTTGTTGTAAATGTATGTTATTTTCTCTTCTTAAAATATCTTGTCGAGCAAATACACTAATTACACGTAAAAGAGTATACATTACCTGACGTTTTCTGTCCGTCTTTTCCAATATCTAATGCGTCGTTCTAAAGTAAATGTATTTATTTTACCTGTGAAATTGGAACAGTTGATGAAAAGCGGGAAATACAAATATTTGAAATTAACAGGAGGTTTTAATTTTTTTTCTATAACTTGATTTATGGAAAACAGTGGAACAAGTAAATTAACATATATGCCCCCTATAACAAAAATAAATTAAGATAAAACCAAACCTGTGTTTTCATCATGGCATATTTGCATTAACTAAAAATTAAATTAGGACGGATATATCTGTTATTTAATTGATTTGCTTTTATACAAACGTGTCTCTAATTGTATTGTAATTAAGTGATTTACTTTATTAATATCATGTAAATGTCATGTGATTATCCGTTTGAAGCTTGTTTTATTTGATTCCCTTTTCATTTCACAAAATCGTTTTGCATTTGCTGTCGTATTTTTGTATAATGTGGTTTTGCCGACCGTTTTAAGACAATGTGTGTTTTCTTCAAAATAACCTAGTTAAGTAAAATGAGAATGGAAATGGGGAATGTGTCAAAGAGACAACAACCCGACCAAAGAGCAGAAAACAGCCCTAGGCCACCAATGGGTTATTTCAATATTCAGCCCCATTCTACTACTTAGTCAGACGTCAGTCGCTACCCTGATATACCCTATCTTTTGTCGGGTAATTTATGACGGATAGCGTTTGACGTCTTTAGCCGAACAGTTTGATCATTTTCACACGGGTCTTCAACACAGCGAGAGGCGGGCTTCAGCTGGCCCCTAAACAAAAATGTGTACTAGTTCAGTGAAAATGGACGTCACACTAAACTCCGAAACCTATAAATGAACTAAAATTTAAAAAAAACATGCAAGACTAACAAAAGCCAGAGTCTCCTGACTTGGGACAGGCTCAAAAATGCGGCGGGGTTAAACATGTTTTGTGAGATCTCAACCCTCTCCCTATACCTCTAGCCAATGTAGAATAAACAAACACACAGCAATACGCACAGTAAAAATCAGTTTAAAAGAAGTCCGAGTCCGATGTCCGAATAGGTAACAAAAGAAACTAAGTAAAATGACAACGATACATAAATTAATAAAGGACTACTAGCAGTTACTGACATGCCAGCTCCAGACCTCAATTAAACTGATTGAACATTCATTGTTTTAGGCATACAATAACAGTTTAAACTTTGATCTTGTTGACTAAGGGTGGACAAACATTGTTATACCACAAGGATTTGGGAACACGCCAATGAGACAGAATGGCCAAAATCCCATAATCAATATATATATTAGAGGTTAACGTATTTTTTTTTACCAAAGACAGTTAGCCCTTATATTTGATATAGATCGGAAACGTCAAGGCGACAAACGTCAAAATGTAATAGTAATGCTATATATAACTGTACAAGGCGGAATTGAGGATAGACTATATTCGACTCCAATACCCGGCCATGTATATGATTCAGAAGACAGTTTTGATCAGTATTTGACTATGGACACTATGGTAAATAAATGTTCATAGGTATGTTTGTGTTCATGTATATGCATATATTTTATATCGTTCTCATCTTCATTTGGTTTAAAGACTCATAATAACAACTAATTACACTAAAATACTAAAGGATATATTAAGTGATTTAATAAATGAACGGAGTTCAATACTCCGTATTGGATACATATAAGTACACTAAATATTTTCAAAAAAGCATGTCTTTACTTTCTGGTTTACTTTGAAAGTATGATAAGAAATAAGTTCATTTGAGAGAGTTAGGTCATTTATCTACAAGTGTAGTCGTAAGATAATATTGATGTCACGAACTACATTTATTAGAAAGAAATCCTGATAAATCAGTTCAACATAATGGCTGTGAGCGTCTTACGTTTACTGTTTGCAGCGTCGTTTGTATTGGTAGTGATAGGAAATTCAGTTGATACAAAATTATTTTCAAAAATCAAACATATCGAGAAAATTTTAGAATTTCAAGGAAATGAAATCTTTGAATTAAAATCGACAGTCAAAAGCCAAAAGGGAAATAGTTAGGTTAAACGATGTCATTACAAAACTGCAAACACTGTACACTGCCGTAAAGCTTGTTAATACTGGAGATGATAAAGTGACAAACAAAAGCAAGGAATTTTTGAGGAAACCAAAAGTGTCCAAAGAAAACCATAAAACTGATTTACCTGTTAAAGATAAAGCAAGAGGTAACATAAATAATGACTTTCATAAATAAGTTGATAAATAAGAGATACAAATTTAGAATTATAAATATGATATGAAGTATATGTCAACAAGACAGCAACCCAACATAACAAAAAACCAAAAGACATTACGAGGGCAACATAACATCTTCAGTAATAGACAGATGACTAATTAATGTCTTATTCGTTCCGAGTTAAGACCTCGGTGGACTAGTTGTGTAAAAGTTAACTTACAGTTATCACTAGCCTATCAAAACTGATGTGGGTTTGACTCCGATCTTAACTGACTAGTATTGCCGAAGATCTACGGGTTCTCAGGTTTCGTACATAAACAAAACACTTGCTATCATGATATGGCCAAGTGTGCTAAAAGTGGCGTAAAACACAATCAATCAATCAGTCATCGTACCGCATCAATGCAAGCGTTGCATGAATTGTACAGAAACAATGAAAGATCTGCCATTAAAATGCAATTCTCCAAATTACGAAAACATTAAGATGACATGCGACATCTACTGACGAGGTTCCTGACTTTAAACTGACAGCGTTTAACTAGTTTTGAGACCACAACTCAACCCCTTAATAAATCTCGATCAGTAGACTAAAGCGTACACAAAAGAACATGCAATAATAGTCAGGAAATTTAAAGGTATATTGAATATCCATATACAATGACTTCCTTTAAGAAATTCTTGGGGGAATAACTGGCAACCAAATGTTATCATTCTGACTTGGTTCAAGTAGCTTCGAATTGAACTGGCTCATTAAGAATTAAAAAAAAAAGTAAAACAACAAAAATACTGAACTCCAAGGAAAATTCAAAACGGAAAGTCCCTTAACAATTGGCAACTTCAGGTTGCATTTCTGTAAATATCAACAATGCAATTTTCCATAGGAACTCCTTTCACGGCTAAAACTGTACCACTTTTACTATGAAGTTTTGAAAAAATATATCCTAGAATGGAAAGTTCATATGCACTACTATTTTTTTCAAAGGTCAAAATGTAGGGCTGTGCGGCATATTTTCAACGTTTTTATGCCCTGAACTTCCAAGAGTTTAAACTTACATTAAATTTCTATACTACCCCAACCTTGACTTAAGGATTTCCACAGACTTCAACTTGATCACTATGAATATGTATATTTACTAGTAACATTCCCAAGTTATGTCTCTATGAGATGAAACATAGAGATCATATCCGGGAACCAGTACGTAAACAAAATTAATTGTCTATGAATATTCTATATCTCCCAAAAGAGGCGTGGTTTGAAAACAGCTGTATTTACAAAGTGCAACCTATACTAACATTTATTCAAATAGAAAACTTTCTAAAACACTTTTCTCACAACAATACTTAAATCTCAGAATTATAGCCTGAAAGAAATCACTGCATATACTCTAAGTTTTCTTTTACAGTACATTTTGTACACCCACCCCTGTATCAATTTTTTACAGAATTTGAAAACAAGACTTTAATCATTGCCAGCTTACCCTATGAGCATGTTTTCTGACATAAAATGTCTAGAACCTGTTTGAAACTATTTTGATAACAAATTGAAAGCATTTCAGAATACTGTAAATGTAATGTTTAGCAGCTAATCATTCCAACATTCAAGATTATATAAAGTGTCCAATCCTGCCTCTGTCTCCAGTCCACATCTTACTGTATGCCTATTTGTCAATGAAAGTTCACAATTACTGCCTCAAATGGTCAGTTAAGAAATCTTGTCACAACAGTTTCATCCCTTACCATATATCTAACATAATTTAGCTAATATATGAACTAGAAGTTTTAAACACATCCATATTTGCAAAAGTTGTATGAATGAAGATATCAGTCTAATGTATGAATTAACTAAAAGTTTTATAGAAATGACTGCTAACATCTGATTTTGCATAACTTCCAAGTACAGTTATTGGTTTCTATACAAAAGACCTTTAAAATAATAAAGTCATAGCATTTACAAGTTAAATTATTTGTTTTATGACCCAGAGGGTAGGCATTTTCTCTGTTTTTGCCCTGGGGCCTCAAATTTCTAAATTATTCTGCTGTTTCTAGCAATATGGAATATTTAGTGCATATTTAGGATAGAACACACTATTGTAAGTTTTATTGAGGTATTTTGTATTTCTAGCTTGTATTTTTATGCCGTGATCACAAAAAGCACATTTAGGTGCTACAGCTTACTTTTGGGTTATCAACATGATAAAACACCCCACCAATAATATTCAGGAAGGATCTATGAGTTTCAATGACTGCGAAGAGTAAATTTAAGCACTTCTAAACAATTCCAATTACTAATATGCACATATAACGAATTTATTTTGCATTCAGGGCTTTAACTAAACTATGCATACTGTAAATTGTGAATTTATGCTGAGTCATCATAGTGAAGGCCCAGGATTTTCTCAATCTTCATGAAATATTTATAAAACTTCATATTTGAGTTAATTTCATTAAAAATCTCTGAGATAAACCAGATTTGGTAAAATTCTGTATGTTCCCTATTTTTACCTAATATAGGTTGCGTTTCTGTAAATATCAACAATGCAATTTTCCATATGAACTCCTTTCACGGCTAAAACTATACCATTTTTACTATGAAGTTTTGAAAAAAGTATATCCTAGAATGGAAAGTTCATATGCACTACTATTTTTTTTCAAAGGTCAAAATATAGGGCTGTGCGGCATATTTTCAACGTTTATATGCCCCGAACTTCTAAGAGTCTAAACTTACATTAAATTTCTATACTACCCCAACCTTGACTTAAGGATTTCCACAGACTTCAACTTTATCACTATGAATATGTATATTTACTGGTAACATTCCCAAGTTATGTCTCTATGAGATGAAACATAGAGATCATATCCGGAACCAGTACGTAAACAAAATTAATTGTCTATGAATATTCTATATCTCCCAAAAGAGGAGTGGTTTGAAAACAGCTGTATTTACAAAGTGCAACTTTCAAAAGATGAAATACATCAAACGAATGGAAAACAACTGTTATATTCCTGACTTAGTACAGGCATTTCCTTATGTAGAAAATGGTAGATTAAATCTGGTTTTATAGCTAGCTAAACCTCTCACTTGTATGACAGTCGCATAGAATTCTATTAAATTGAAAACAATGTGTGAGCAAAACAAACAGACACAATAGGTAAAATTGTCAAAAATTGGGGTACAGCAGTCAACATTGTGTTATCATCTTAATCACTATAAAAGAAGGCAACAGTAGTATACCGCTGTTTTATAGTCATAATTCGATTAAGCAAAAACTAATCCCCCAAGAATTTCTTAAAGGAAGTCATTGAATATCCATATACAATTACTTCCTTTAAGAAATTCTTGGGGGAATAACTGGCAACCAAATGTTATAATTCTGACTTGGTTCAGGTAGCTTCGAATTGAACTGGCTCATTAAGAATTAAAAAAAAAGTAAAACAACAAAAATACTGAACTCCAAGGAAAATTCAAAACGGAAAGTCCCTTAACAATTGGCAAAATCAAAAGCTGAAATTCATCAAACGAATGGAAAACAACTGTCATATTCCTGACCTAGTACAGGCATTTCCTTATGTAGAAAATGGTAGATTAAATCTGGTTTTATAGCTAGCTAAACCTCTCATTTGTATGACAGTCGCATAGAATTCCATTAAATTGAAAACAATGTGTGAGCAAAACAAACAGACATAATAGGTAAAATTGTCAAAAATTGGGGTACAGCAGTCAACATTGTGTTATCATCTTAATCACTATAAAAGAAGGCAACAGTAGTATGCCGCTGTTTTATAGTCATAATTCGATTAAGCAAAAACTAATCCTGGTAACAAACTAAAACCGAGGGAAACACATCAACTATAAGAGGAAAACAACGGAACAACAGAAACACTGAACTACAACAAAAGCAAACGCCAACATACATAGACACGGACTGTTTGATAACAACTGCCATATTCCTGACTTGGTACAGGACATTTTAAGACAAAATTGTTGGTTAAACCTGGTTTTAAAGATAGCTAAACCTCTGACTTGTATGACAATCGCATAAAATTTCATTATATTGACAACAAAATGAGAACAAAACAAACAGACATAGTAGTTAAAAATGTCAAAAATAGGGGTACAGCAGTCAACATTGTGTTATAATCTCAATTACTATAAACACAAACAAATATGTCATCAAAGAAAAACAAAATGGCATATAGACAAAGCACATACGCAAAAATGAAACACAAGAATACAAAAATGACCACAGCAAAACAACACAATGGCGGGATGTACAAGTACCGAGCCACCCCTAAAGGACATTACCAATAATGGACCAAATATTAAACGTTAATAACTTACAAAGACAAATAAAACAACAATATAACACGTAGGAATTAAGAGGATAAACAACGTCAGGACCTAGAATCTATACAATAAGACCATCATGTATTATTTGTGAAGTTGATGCGGAATATGTATCAACAAGGTCTAAAGGACACTAGTCATATAAGTACGTATACCAGATGGTTTCTTCTATACAAACACATCAGTGGTACTCGAAATAAAACAGCTGGAAAATCAAATCAATTAGGATGTAAAGCATTAAATGCCAAAATTTCAAAAATTTGTGCCAAATCAAAGGAGGGCCATCTATGCTCTAGGTAGAAAATCTCAGTGTTTCGAATAATTTTAACATTTGATAAACAGTGAATGTAGAGAAAAATGTCAACTCGATGATATATCTTATCAGTACAGGAGCTATGACTACTGGGCTGATGATACAGGTAGGGACAAAACGTCCCCCAGCAGTGGAAGCGATCCAGTGGTTGTAAAAACGTTTAAACCATGATTAAATCGCTGTAAGATTTGACGAACTTGAATTATAAAGAGATAATTTTACAATATTACTTTCGTCGCTTAACAATAGTTACCATTACAATTTCAGCAAGTAGGTTATTGAATGCCAATATACCAGTACAGTCCTCATCTGTAGCATTCTACGTCCAGCTTACCATACCAGAGAAAAATATTGGTCAGCACCATCCAATCGTTTTTGACCGCATAATTACAAACGTAGGAAATTGCTATAACAAGCACACAGGGGTGTTTACTGCTACACAGAATGGAATATACGCGATCACTTTTACACTCTTTCCGGACCGCAATAGCTACTTTGGAGTAAATATCTTTAAAAATAGTGAAATAGTATCTCAAATCTTTACAGATCACAGAGGACCGAGCTTTTGTGGAACAACACCAATCTCGGTTATTGCTTTGAACACTGGCGACACGGTTTTCGTCAGGACCAGTTCAAATTATGTCGTTTATGGAAATGTATTCGCTGATGAACATATTAGAAGTTCATTTGCTGGATGGAAAATAGCCGATATCTAATTTGATATAAAAAGTACCATACTTTGTTCTTAATAATATAATAACATCCTTTTATAATTTGACTTGATTGTGTTAGCTAGCATGTCAAGTTAAGGCAAAGAATACGTAATTGGGCGATATTTCGGATTTTCATACATATAGAACTCTTTGAAATGTATCTGAATATCGCAAATATGACATATTTAGCATTTATACTTCCACAGATATACAATGTAGTCAATTGAATATTTGAGAAAACGCTCTATAAAATGATCTTCTTATTTCTATACTTTGTAAATTTCATTTGTCCGAAGCGCTTTTCTATATCTACCTTCATCAGGAATTCTCAAAGCCGAATATTTGAAAGCCAAGGATGTAGGATGTAGGATGTATTAGAACTGAAACATTTGAAGAGCTATATGACAAAAAGGATCTGAAATGAATAGCCAAATTCATCTAAGGTCAACTTTGCCTGAGGGAGTTGAAACCTTAGTTTCTTAATATTTTTTAAATTTATAAACGGATAATTTTTAAAAGGTTTGTTATAAATCATGTCAGTACCGAAGACCTGACTATTGAGCTGATGATACCCTCGGGGACTGATATAAAAATAAGAAGATGTGGTATGATTGCCACTGAGACAACTCTCCAGCTGAGAACAAATGACATTGAAGTTAATAGTCCACCAACAGAGGCATCGACCCAGAGCAGGAAACATGCATGGAACGTATGTAAAAAGCCGCTAAAATATGTTTTGTTTCTACTTTAAAATGACTTTTTCTCTAAACTCCGTCGACCAAATTCTGTTTCAAAATGACATTTCATTGTTATAAATAATTCCGTAAAATCGATATGTAAATATCGTTGGATTCATATTTAATTAGTGATGTATGAGCAAATTGAAAATGAACTGTGATTTTGTTTTTGTTATTATCTAGTGTTGTTACCCACTGTCCAAAGTTTGGGGAGAGTTAAGCGCAAATAAACATGTTTAAACACGTCACACATCTTATTGACAACCATACCAATTTTCATTACTTAATATTCTGAGTTTAGTATGACGTCCATTATCACTGAACTAGTATATATAATTGTTTAGGGCCAGCTTAAATCTAACTCGCTGCATTGAAGACCTAACCTTCTGTTGTTGTCTGTTCTGTGGTCGGGTTGTTGTCTCTTTGAACATTTTTTCCATTCTCAATTTTATTCTAAAAAATCCCAAAAATCTAACACAAAGCTCATTTTGAAAATCACTTCGAAATTGGAATTGAATATTAAGATATATTTTACTTAAACCAAATAGTTTTCTGTCTCAGTTTATTTAAAAGGTAATTTCTCTATTTTCCTTAGCACAGGAACAATTGCTGATACTAGAAGTTGTGTTAAATGTTGCTCAAAATACTTTCTAGATAGTAAGAATGTCATGTGTTCGTAAATAGGCGTTGCTCAAAGACGTGGTCAGTGGAAAGGGGAATAAAGCAACCAATGGCTCATTAGACATTGCAGAAAATATATTGCAGAAAACCTGATATTTGAAACACACATTGTTCAATAACATATAATCGCATTTATAATAAGTGTGTATAATATGAAAATTTTCTAATCGTATCACCGCCGATACGAACAAAAGAACAAAGATGATGTATAATTTCGGAAATAACGGCCGTATTGAAAACCATTTTATACGAAAAATGAAAAAATACCAAGTCAGGAATATGGGAGTGCCTGTACCAAGTCAGGAATATGTGAATGACTGTACCGAGTCAGGAATATGGCAGTTGTTTTTCACTTGTTCCGTTGATTAATAGCGTTTGATTTTGTCGGTTTTTATGGAATTCCCCTTTTTGAATTTGCCTTGGAGTTCGATATTTTTTATACTTTTATACAATAGTATTCTTACATTTGTGTCCTTGACATGTATTGTGTACGCGAATGAAGGACTTTTACATCGAAGGTAATATCACTACCAGTACAAATGTAAATTATTTACATTGATATATTTCAGACATTTTAGTTCGAAAACTTGAGGCATAATTGTATTTCAATGGGTTTAGAATAAATGAGGGTCTGGACGGAGGTCCTTCATTACTTTATTCTTTATTTATTTTGTCCATTATTCTAGGTTCTTTAAAATTTTTAGACACCCCATTATATTCATTCTGAATTTAGTTTGTCTATTTGAGGTCTGTCCGAAACACGATAGTTCGTCACGAAGACATCGACGATATCGTAATGATATCAATATGCATTTACATGTATTACTAAAAGTGTCGCATAAACACAGCATCAGCCGTCGATATTGATTCGATATTGTCAGCCAAATTGTATACCTGGCACGTTTCTTCTGGTTAAACTGTTTAGGTTGTCGATATCGATTGTATCGCCGATATCGATTCGACATCGAAAATATTGTTACAAATGTTTATCTGATACAGTTGTACATAAAGACAATTTAGTTTCTACTTGTTTATCAGTTTAAGCTGTTGATATCGACGATATCGACAATATCTATTCGCTATCGATTCCATATCGAAATTTTAAAAAATCTTTATGATTTTTTCATTTCATTTCATCATGTTCATATAGTTTAGTTTATGTTCTTCATACTATTTTGCAATTTAGCAATGTCAAAATACGGATATGGTGTACGATTTCAAGTAGGCATTTACAATTTCCTCAACTGATTTGTTCTTTCAATGAGTTAACGCTATATTCATCTAATACAGTTGTCGATACCGACGATATAGACGACATGGGGTCGATATCGACAAATTTTGTTCCAAATATCTATCTGCTCCAATTATCCATATAAACAATTTAGTTTCTCCTGGTGCGTCTTTTTGTGTCGATGTCGACGATATCAATTCCATATCAACATTAAAACATTTTCTTTATACTTTGTTTCTCTATTCATTTCTTTTAGTTTAGTTTACGTACATTAATTACACATTAAGATAAGGGGATATTGTACGATTTCCAATGAGACAACAAACAACCAGACACAAACAGGATGAGGATGTTAACAACTTTACGTCACCGTACAATCTTCAACAAAGAGTAACACTTATACCGGCATGACATAATGTCAAATATTTCAAATTGGAAAACAAACATTCTGATTTATGTATAAATGATCAACCAAAATTCAAATATGTCTGACATTAGCCGACGACAACCACTACAGAGTAGAATCAGTCACATTGAGGATGTGGAAAGGTTAAACATGCTTATGGCTTATGTGCGTTAACCCCTTCCCTTAAATCTACGACGGTGGTTTAGCATCAATACATAATGTAAAAATCAGTTGGAAAGGTTTGACTTATCAGATCTGCACGAAAACCAACAACAAATAGGAAAAATCACAAAATACCGATCTAAAAGTACTCGAAATTATTTAAATCAAGTTGAAATCTAATTTCAACCAAAAAATAAACCATGTTTTCCCTGTTTAAAATATGAATCAGTTCACATCCTATGGATTTACATTTTACATAATTAGTCATGTATGTACTGTATTTAAAAGGTCTTTGTATGTACCCATATTTTACCTAGTTATCACCTAAATTACCATGTCAACGTTATACAACCAAATGGAATTTGTTTTAAAACGATACAGTAATTTGGAGAGGTGACCACTTGATGTCAACTAATCGATTTGCAATTGAAATAATTGCGTCCGGGCAAATTTCAATACTTTTCTATTAGGTTTTTCTATTTTATATATGGTTTTATCACTACAAGATTTTGCGAGTTATAGGACGAGATCTTTGACCTCAAGCTCCATTTTTTGATAGTTTAATGACATGAACATACATTCGTTTCTTTTGAAGTCGTAATATGTTTCATCTTGTATTTAAATCCTGAAAATAAATGTTATGTGAATAGTCCTTTAAGCTCCACATTATGAAAGTGCACGTGGTTTTATACGCGAACAATTAATACTAATAATTGACTTGAATAATTTCAGAAACTAAACACATAGTGACAGGAAATTTTTTAAAATACGATTTTAGATATTCATGGTGCGTATAAGGGAATAGAAAACCATATTCTTATTTTGAAGGAAGTTTTGCAAAGCAGAAAAAATATGTTTAAAACGGAATTGAAGATACAAATGGGGCCATATAAACATGGTGATGAAAAACAGACAACGCCTTGATTTAAAAAAACCAACAGTCTACAGAATATCACAAAATAAAAAAAGTTTGGATAACATAAACACCATAAAAACCTAGGGTGAACTCAATTCGGAAGAACGAGAATTTTCTTGACTTGTTGAAATGCTCTTCGCTAATTTAACCACATAAACAGTTTGTCGTACATGTCTGAAGAAACGTTTCATGACCAAGTTTTTGCGTCAAGCCTTTAGTAAGTACACATTTTGGTATTAGTCTCACTTTGATATAAATATATCGCAGACAAAAAACAATTTATTAGTCAGAGACACTTCATAATTCTAAATAAAAGAAACCTATTGAATAAATATGTGATTAAATGTCATTTGATTGATTTATGGTTTACATATTGTTTCTTGTGAAGTTAAAAATCAAAACAGACTATGACTGTCCAAAAACAATTTTCGTTTTCTGTCAAAAGATCAAATATTTTTAGACCTGATAAGCCCACTGTAAACTGTATCAAATAACCTTATCGGTTTAAAGTACAGTTATCATATTCCAAAAACAGTTTAGCGTGTAATTTAATTACTTTTTCTTTTTTGTTTAAAATCAGATTCGGTGTATCATTTTTCTTGTCGAATAAAGATACAGGCAAGGTTAACTTACTGACTGATCATAGTAGTTCCTTACATTATTTATGCTACACGTTTGAGACATGTAATATTTGATATCATGGATTATCAATTTCCTGTTTATTTTGCCATGAAAGTTTTAAAACTTTTCATCACAGAAATAAATTTCATTGAAACAGAATGATCTTGTTTTAAGGGGACTCTATACTAAAATAGAGTTACTTCCCTTAGTACCGGAATTCATCTTTAGGGGAATCTATACAGTTTCTCGTTATATTTACATTTTTGTGGGTTTGAAATGTGTTTATTGTAGATCGAAACGAGATCTTCTTTTATTTTTTCATTTTAGTAAAGCAAAATCAGCAAACATTTCGTTAAGAGGACACTCTACAATCGGTGCACTGGAAAATCACGTGCAAATGCGATAAGCAAGTTACACTATATGATTATTAAACCCGCCGCAGCGCTGTCCTTTTGAAATATAAATGTCGTGTGTTGTCCTTCTTTTACACGATTAGACTTATGAATCCGCAAAAAGTAAAATATAACAAAATTATCGAACTCCAAAAAAATTCAAAACGGAAAGTACTTTATAAAATGGCAAAATCAAAAGCTCAAACACGTCAAAGGAATTGAAAACAACTGTAATATTCATGACTTGGTACAGGCATTTCCTTATGTAGAAAATGGTGGCTTAAAAAAAAAACCTGGTTTTAAAGCTAGATAAACTTCTCACTTGTATGAAAGTCGCATATAATTCTATAATATTTACAACAATGTGTGAGCAAAACAAACAGACATAATAGGTACAAATGTCAAAAGATGTCAACTGCTTTCTTACCGATTTCAATTGTATGAGTTTTTACAATTTCATCTCGCCTTATATACCTTTGCACCTTTTATCCCTTTTAATTAACGGAATAATTTTGCGGATAAACTTTGTGTTGAAATGGACACCTGTATAAGTGCACTCTATTTCAAGAAAATTGTACCAGTATCGAATCTGAGCATATCAAACCTACCCATCTTAATGGGAGATAATTATCGACACCATGAAAGAAAATGTCCATACTCAAATGCTTCACTAGATCTCTATAAAAATTGCACAAAAACAAACAACTTAGAATCCGGTTGTCATTTTTTAATTTTAAAAGATAGATATAAACAAATTCCAACTATTTGAGTACACCTATTCTTGCATTTCAACAGAGGCTGACGAATAGTTTAAATCATATATTCGACATTGTGTATTTTCGTATATTGTTTCTATTGAAACCAAAAACGTAATAAAAATATACCGAACGGCAAGTGAAATGCCATGAAGAACACATAATTCTGAAACAGCCGCCCGCTGTTTACCCTCATTCACTAAAAAAAGGAAATGTATGCCTTGGCATAAATATTTACCCACAACGACAATTGCGAAATTTTGTTTGCGTGTCTCATGTAAAATTTATTAAAGGATGTCTGTTCATGCACCGTACATTTACAGCATGTTCAAACTGGATAACACCATGTACAATAATTAATGTGTACACATTACTACATATATTTCTTAAAAACCCCGTTGTTCAACTATAGAAAAACATCATAGAAGTTAGACTTTCTTTTTAACGACGTTTAATGTTTACACTTTGAGAAGACCCAAGATTTAAATGCTACCTTTAAGTGTAATTGTAATCCTAGTCGTAGGAGTATGACAAATCAGTGCAGCTGTCTGATCATGATATAGTAGTGATGGGCACTAGATTATCACTGTTACTCATATCCATATCTTTGATAAAAAGGATTAAACAGTAGAAATATTTACAGTCTTTGATTTACAACAGTGATATTACACAGTGACCATATGATTTTATCAACGCGTGTTTTATTACCAGCGTTTACAAGACATCATATAATATTATGTACCTTATGAATATGCAGAACCTCCCAGAGGCCAAGTGATCACCCCAAGGTTTTGAAAGGAGTCATGATGCTTCGTCTGTAGTTTCTATGTATGTTTTTTTTTTTTACTTGATTTTCTGTTTGTCTTTTCCTCGTCTTTCGTTTTTAGTCATGTCGTTTGCAGTGTCTTCTAGATCAGAGCTTTAAATATAAATAAGAAGATGTGGTATGAGTGCCAATGAGACAACTTTCCATCCAAGTCACAATGTATAAAAAGTTAACAATTATAGGTCAAAGTACGGACTTCAACACGGAGCCTTGGCTCACACCAAACAGCAAGCTATAAAGGCCCCCAAAATGACTAGTGTAAAACAATTCAAACAGGAAAACCAACGGTCTAATCTATATAAAAAACAAGAAACGAGAAACACCTATGAACCACACCAACAAACGACAACTACTGAACAACAGGCTCCTCTTTCGCCTCTTGTTTATAGTCCCATGATGGAAATTTTGGCACGCGCTAATATTGACAACAGTTCACAGAGCAAAAACCCTAAATAACAATTTCAAAAATAAATATCATTAAATAATGAATCTTCAAAAGTAACATGGATACAACAGATGAGAGGAGAGAGATACCAAAGGGTTAGTCAAACTCATAAGTCAAAAATAAGTCGAACTGACTAAATAGAATAACGAAGTTAATAATGAAACACATTAGACTAATAAGATTGATTAAGTCCAAAAATATTAAAATTTAAATGTTTAATAAACTAATTAGATTAATAAAATTATTTAAATAAATATTATGAATAAAATGTTTAATAAACTGAATTAAATAAATATAATAAGTAGAGCTGTCCAAAACTGTTTTAGAGATAACATTCTGGGTTAGAATTAACTGTCGTAATCAGTGTCAAGAGAACTGTCCAAAACTGTTCTAAAGGTGTCAAAAAAGAAACGTTTTTTTGACAAAAATTTGCGGGAAATATTTATAACTGTTATGAGAGCAGCGGTCAAATAGGTTCAGTTCTACATTTAAATAATTATGTCCTAGTTACCACTAAGCTTTAAGTTTTTTATAAAATGTTCTTTCGTTCTTTGGTCTACTAATAAAATATTTATTTTCATAGGTACCATTTGTTATACACTGACACTGAACTTGACAGATTTTACATAGACTATTTTCTAACCATGGACTTTATTTAATTTATTGGTTAGACATATATCTAATTCTAATGTAACTTGACCACCTATATAGTGTTTAAACTAAAAATGCGAAACCTATTAAGATTTTATCAACGGATATTCAAAACCAAGTAATATCATTAATCTTATAGCAATTTGCACCATGTGTTACATTTGACAATATAAAAATTACGAAAATAATTCAATATGCAAGTGCTCAAATGACAAATTAAGCCAATATAGGTATCGTAAACCCCTGCAAATTGAACCTTGCTCGTTACGCTGCAAGAATAGAACTATATAACACAAGCATAATTAACAATAGAAAAAACTAGACTGCGTTTGCGTTTAATTGGAGTCCAGTCATATATAATTCTTGTTTACCTCAAGTTCAGAGGCAAATATTTCATGCAAATTCATGTTTTAATTTAATAGGTATGTTGTGTCATGTGGATCAAAATAAAAACCAACAAAAAGTAGAATCACAAAAATACCGAACGCCGAGGAAAATTCAAAACGGAGAGTCCCTTATCAAATGGAAAAATCAAAAGCTCAAACACATCAAACGAATGGATAACAACTGTTATATTCCTGACTTGGTACAGACATTGTCTTATGTAGAAAATGGTGGATAAAACCTGGTTTTATAGCTAGCTAAACCTCTCACTTGTATGACAGTCGCATAAAATTCCATGATATTGACAACGATGTGTGAACAAAACAAACAGACATAATAGGTAAAAATGTCAAAAATCGGGATACAGCAGTCAACATTGTGTTATAATCTTAATCACTGTAAAAACAAAGAAATATGTAACAAAGAAACACAAAAAGGCATATAGACACAGCACATTAGTTGATACAATTTTTTTTTGGACAAGTTATGCTTTTTTGTTATTTAATGTTTATTTATTTAGTGTTATATCTCGTCTCTCTATTTTTAATATATACCAGCTTTAATAAGTGTTTGGTGTGACTATACATATTCACTTCTGTTCTCGTACTATGAACAACAAAATTATTTATTTTGTAAAAAATATTTCCGTTCTCCATTTATACTGTATACCTTACAACAAAATTATTTTCATTTACCTGTGTACATTATTCTATTTGGCGGCATTTTGTTCAAGGTTATAGTTGTCTTTCTGAAATAGTTTAACATCTCACCCTTTATTTTATTGATTTTGTATTTACATTGTCTCATAGATCAAATTTATTCGTTCAGTGTATGTTCACTTGTGTTAATATGTCTTTTGATTGAGTTAAGTCATTTCAATTGATATTTTATAGTGTGTCTTTCTATGTTGTGATGTTACACTATTGTTTCAGGCAAGTTTTTCTCGTTTCTCATTTTTTATATAGATTAGAAATTGGTTTTCCCGTTTGACTGATTTTACACTAGTCATTTTTGGGGCCCTTTATAGCTTGCTGTTCGGTGTGAGCCAAGGCTCCGTGTTGACGACCGTACTTTGACCTATAATGGTTTACTTTTACAAATTGTGACTTGGATGGAGAGTTGTCTCATTGGCACTCATACCATATTTTCTTACATCTATATACACAAAGCACATTAGCAAAAATGAAAAACAAGAATACAAAAATTTACCATAGCACAATAACACAATGACAGGAGGTATAAGTACAGAGCCACGTCAAATGGATATCACCAAAACAGACTAAAAAGTAAAAGTAATATTCACAAAGACAAATAAAAGAATACTATAACACGTTATTAAAATGATAAACAACGTCAGTACCCAGACAACTTACTAGACGCTACTGAGAAAAGTAAAGATTGATCAAAATAAAAACAACGAAACGACAATTCACAAGACGCTACAGAGAAAATTAAAGATTGGTCAAAATAATAACAACGAAACGACAATTCACAAGACCTAGAGAAAACTAATGATCGATCAAAACAAAATCTACGGAACGACAATCCGCAAGACGCTACAGAAAAAACTACATATTGTTCAAAATAAAAACAACGAAACGACCATCCG